>NC_069429.1:6439232-6458414 GCF_026875155.1 Cherax quadricarinatus | reverse complement strand
AAAATTCGACCCTCGGTTTCAGCATAAAAGGGAAAAGTGGAATACTTAGAAACATGTCTTGACAAATATATTCCAAGAATACATGTCTTGACGGAGATACTTGTAGCGGTGTTAGTCGCGTCTGGTGGATACAAATAAGACGCTTGGAGGTGAGGATGAGGAGGTATATTTTACTCAGGTAAGGATGGCGAGGTATATTTTACTCAGGTGAGGATGGCGAGGTATATTTTACTCAGGTGAGGATGGCGAGGTATATTTTACTCAGGTGAGGATGGCGAGGTATATTTTACTCAGGTGAGGATGGCGAGGTATATTTTACTCGGGTTTGAGGATGGCGAGGTATATTTTACTCAGGAAAGGGATGGCGAGGTATATTTTACTCAGGTGAGGAGGCGGGGTATTTTTTTACTCAGGTGAGGATGGCGAGGTATATTTTACTCAGGTGAGGATGAGGAGGTAAGTTTTACTCAGGTGAGGATGGCGAGGTATATTTTACTCAGGTAAGGATGGCGAGGTATATTTTACTCAGGTAAGGATGGCGAGGTATATTTTACTCAGGTAAGGATGGCGAGGTATATTTTACTCAGGTGAGGATGGCGAGGTATTTTTTAAACTCAGGTAAGGATGGCGAGGTATATTTTACTCAGGTGAGGATGGGAGGTATATTTTACTCAGGTGAGGATGGCGAGGTATATTTTACCCAGGTGAGGATGGCGAGGTATATTTTACTCAGGTGAGGATGGCGAGGTATATTTTACTCAGGTAAGGATGACGAGGTATATTTTACTCAGGTGAGGATGGCGAGGTATATTTTACTCAGGTAAGGATGACGAGGTATATTTTACTCAGGTAAGGATGGCGAGGTATATTTTACTCAGGTGAGGATGGCGAGGTATATTTTACTCGGGTGAGGATGGCGAGGTAATTTTACTCAGGTAAGGATGACGAGGTATTTTTTACTCAGGTGAGGATGGCGAGGTATATTTTACTCAGGTAAGGATGACGAGGTATATTTTACCCAGGTGAGGATGGCGAGGTATATTTTACTCAGGTGAGGATGGCGAGGTATATTTTACTCAGGTGAGGATGACGAGGTATATTTTACTCAGGTGAGGATGACGAGGTATATTTTACTCAGGTGAGGATGGCGAGGTATATTTTACTCAGGTGAGGATGACGAGGTATATTTTACTCAGGTGAGGATGAGGAGGTATATTTTACTCAGACTGCTGAGTGATATTCAGAACATTCTGCTAGCACTGATGTGTGTATGAGTGTACTCACCTATTTGTGGTTGCATGGGTCGATACATAGCTCCTGGCCCCTCTTCACTGATCGCTACTAGGTCCTTTCTCCCTGATCCATGAGCTTTATCATACCTCGTCTTAAAACTGTGTATGGTTCCTGCGTCCACTACGTCACTTGCCAGACTATTCCACTTCCTGACAACTCTATGACTAAAGAAATACTTCCTAACATCTCTTTGACTCTTTTGAGTCTTCAACTTCCAATTGTGGCCCCTTGTTTTTGTGTCCCATCTCCGGAACATCCTGTGTGTACTCACCTAATTGTACTCACCTAATTGTGGTTGCAGGGGTCGAGACTCAGCTCCTGGTCCCGCCTCTTCATTGAGTGCTACTGGTGTGTGTGTGTGTGTGTGTGTGTGTGTGTGTGTGTGTGTGTGTGCATACTCACCTATATATGCATAGGTCGAGTCATAGCTCCTGGCTCCGCCTCTTCGCTGGTGTGTGTGGGTGTGATTGTGAACGTGTATAATACGCGCGTGTATGAGTGAGTGTACTCACAGTCTGCCAGTAGTTACACATAAATACAGAGTAATCACCACCACTCTTCACTCTGGCTTAAAACTCGGAACTTGGCCTCAAGTTCCCACTTCTGATTACATTAAAAAAAAGTTTTAATATATCCTCGGATCTTTGAGATTCATTAACTCTTGTGTTGCCTTAAAAACCTGCGCTAATCTCTCCCATTAATGACTCAAACTTTTACCCTCACTTGCATACCTTTCCAAAATGTAATAATAATAATAATAATAATAATAATATAAAATATAATAATAATAATAAATAATAATAATAATAATAATAATAATACCACTGGTGGCCTGGTGGTTAACGCTCTCGCTTCACACGGCGAGGGCCTGGGTTCGATTCCCAGCCAGAGTAGAAACATTGGACGTGTTTCTTTCCACCTGTTGTCTATGTTCCCCATCAGTAAAATGGGTACCTGGGTGTTAGTCGACTGGTGTGGGTCGCATCCTGGGACACTGACCTAAGGAGGCCTGGTCACAGACCGGGCCGCGGGGGCGTTGACCCCCGGAACTCTCTCCAGGTAAACTAATACTACTACTACTAATAGTAATTATGATAATGATAATATTAATGACTATGATAATAATTACTACTAATACTAATAATAATAATAGTGATCTACTACTAATAATAACAATAGTAATTATTATGATAATGTTAATAATAGTATGGTTACACCTCGGGAAAACTGAAGCCATTCTCTTTGGCACGAAACATAAACTGAGAAGATTAAATAATTTTAATGTCCAGTGTAATGGGGAGCCCATCACTTCAGTTTCCTCAGTAAAATATCTGGGAATCTCCTTTGACCCATGCATGTCAAAAAAAGGTCAAGAGAGGCCTGAGCTTGCTACCATCTGCAGCTCATAAGACTGCCATCCCCACGAGCCCCTTTGAGGCGGGGTAGATGGCAGACCAGAGGCCTAGCTTCTCCCTACGAGCCCCGTGAGGGCGGGGAATGTGGCTAGGCCTGGGGACACTTGGTCCCAAAGATGAGGGGGTACTATACCTCCTCCCATGGGAGACTTAAGTCTCGAGACACTCCCCAGATAGGGAGCCAAGGCCGGGTCACCACTACTTGGAAAAGACCCGGGCCGGGAGAATACCGGCGAATAAAAAAAAAAAAAAAAAAAAAATGCATGTCAGGAGAACTGATAGGGAACAGTGTCGTAAAGAAAGCGAATGCCAAACTGAAATTCCTCAGCAGACAAGCACAGTGTCTGCCTACCGAGACTCGCAGGACGCTATGTCTAGCTCATATATTCAATTCAATTCAATTCAAAGTTTATTCTCTATAGGGATTACAATGCTGAGTTTACAGAATTTGGTTATTGTGTGGTTTACATGTAGTAAAATAATAATTACAGAGTGTACCACTAGAACACCTAGCATGGCTAAGCATTTCGGGCAGACTTAAATTAAATCTTAAGTTTAAAATATTACAAAATTATGAGGTAAGTTGGTATTATGGCTAAGTGACTAAATACTAGTTTGTGATTTTAGCAATGTGAATGCTTTTGTTTTGGCACTATACATAGTTTCAGTATTGGAGTATACAATGTTATATGGGCTACGCTTGCTCTTCCTTGTACTCTGCCTTGATAAAAACTGAAAGATAAACTGCAGATTACCAGAACAAAATTTTAAGATTCCTCCTGGACCTGGGTCCAAGAGAACATGTAGGCCAGGATGAGTTACAACAATTGGATATGCTGAATGTTGAAGACAGAGTAAAACAGCTGAAGCTAAATCAACAAAAAAATAACAATGGTTATTAATGACCATAATTTTTAAAGGGGTGGACCGGTAAGCCAGCGGAAGGCCTCGGTCAGATGACCAAAAGCTCCAAAGGCGGGTCATCATCTGACTAAGACCCGCGTCAGGAAACATTAGTCCTGTTTCCTGACGAACCTTACCTAACCTAACCTGGAGTTTACCTGGAGAGAGTTCCGGGGGTCAACGCCCCCGCGGCCCGGTCTGAGACCAGGCCTCCTGGTGGATCAGAGCCTGATCAACCAGGCTGTTGCTGCTGGCTGCACGCAAACCAACATACGAGCTACAGCCCGGCTGATCCGGAACTGACTTTAGGTTAGGTAACCTAACCATCTTTATAAAATTGCTCACAGTGTCCAGAATATCTTGCTGCCAATTTTGTCAAGGTTGGGAACCAAAACAATTATAATACTGTGGGGAGAGTGAACAACTTCGTACTGTCCACAATTAGCGGCCATTTCGGGCAAATTAGGTCAATTTTGTTCCCAGGATGCGACCCACACCAGTCGACTAACGCCCAGGTACCTATTTACTGCTAGGTGAACTTGGGAAGCAGGTGTCTTAAGGAAACGCGCCCCAATGTTTCCACCCATACCGGGGATCGAACCACGGACCATAGTGTGTGTGTGAGCTGTGTACGCTATCATTCGAGCTACGGGCCCCTCAGGGAAGGTTCCTTGATGTTGGTGAGGGGCTCTTGATTTAGGGAATTAGATCTGTGCTCCAGTTCCCCGAATTAAGCCTGAATGCCTTCCACATCCCCCCCAGGTGCTGTATAATCCTCCGGGTTTAGCGCTTCCCCCTTGATTATAATAATAATAATCGAGCTACGGGACGAGACTAATGATGTATAGAGCTGTCGGTATTTTATACCATTTTCAACGTGATTTCCTCATGTAATGAAACAAATCCGAAGTGATCACTACCGACAGCATACCCTTATAGTTTGTTATTGTCTCGGGAAGACACCCTGATTCTCTTTTGTATTTCCTGGAAGGGCTACGATCCTCTTTTGTTTCTTCACCGTAAAGGGAGGGCTGGGTCCTCCTTTTGTTTACCTTCCAGGGAAGCGTGATACTCTTACTCATCCTCCTGGGAGGTTCTGATCGTCTTTTGTTTCGTCTCAGCAGCTAAGTGGATCTTCTTTTCTATAGTGTGGCGGCCGACGCCTACTTAATTAGAGCATGTGATTAATTAGGCAAAGTTTACTGGTGACGGCTGAGTGGAGTGTGGCTCACGTGAACTTTATAACACCTTGAAGGTCACAAAGTGTAGTCATGTATAGGAATAAACGAAATTTTGTACTGCTGGCATGTCTCTCTGTCTCTGTCTGTCTGTCTGTTTGTCTTTGTCTGTCTGTCTGTCTCTGTGTCTGTCTCTGTCTCTGTCTCTGTCTGTCTGTCTGTCTGTCTGTCTGTCTGTCTCTCTCTCTCTCTCTCAGAGCAGCAGGTGTAAGGGTAGCAGTTAGGAGTAGCCAAGAGTGAGGGGTAGCAGGCGTGACGGTAGTAGGTATGAGGGTAGCAGGTGTTATTGCAGCAGGTGTGAGGGGTAACAGGTATGAAGCAGCAGGTGTCAAGGTAGCAGGTATGAGGCAGCAGGTGTGAGAGTGGCAGGTATGAGGCATCAGAGGTGAAGGCAGCCAGGTGTAAGGGCAGCCAGGTATACATCAACATTCTCACAACATGCCTGGCTGCATCTCACACGATCAGTCATTGATAGTCACCTGCACACTCAACCATGATAGTCAATTACTGCACCGGCATTAACGCCCATTATTTGCAACATTGCTAACGATCTTCACGAAGGCTAATTGCTGACTGAGTTGATCATATAACAACCTAACGACGTTAAGACTTGATTAGACAACGCCTCGCTATTGGTATCGGTATTGTATACTGTTTTAAAATTCACTCTGTCGGACACTGGAACACAATGGTACCTTGGTGCAGAGCAGAAAACACATTGGACAACTTTTTCAAGTAAGAATGGTTGAATTTGAGAGGGACGTGACCTCTCAGTGATTACATTCTTTCTTCTGGTATAAACCTTGGTAATAAATACCGACAAGTTGATTTAGAAAAAACACGTAAGCAAACACTAGGACATATTTATTAGAAAACGGTTCGGTCCTGGGACCTTGATCAAGGTCCCAAGACCGAAACGTTTTCTAATAAATATGTCCTAGTGTTTGCTTACGTGTTTTTCTAACCCATTCTTTCTCCTGCCGTTGTACTACACCTCACCTTCTGACAGTATATAAGTCTCCATACTGTCCCTTTATTTATTTATTTTTTATTTGTTTATTAATTTGAACATGATACAGAGAAGTACAAAGGAATACAGTTATTACAGTGCAACATGCCAAAGCCCCTTGTATGCAGAGCATTACAGGCAGGCTTAAAATTAACTTAAGATTAACTAAGCAATGATATATTCAGTGGTAAAAACATTATTGTAAACAGATAACAATTTAGCACAAATGAGTATTACAAAGACAGGTCATAAGGTCATTTACTGTGTTGCTGTGTAATCAGTAGACTGGAGTATTCTGTTAGGTAATGTGCTTAGCGCTTCTTTTTTGATTATAATAATATTATGTTAGGTAATGTAATTAAAAAATAAAGTTTGATTGGGTCACAGGTTAGACATTTATGAGATACAATAATGAGAAACATTTATGAGATACAATTTATGAGATACAATTATTCAGTATTTATTTAGTTGTGGGTGAGTAAGTGATTTTTGAGAAGAGACTTGAATTTATAAACAGGTAGTGTTTCTTTTATATTTACAGGTAATGAGTTCCAGATTTTAGGGCCTTTTATGTGCATTGAGTTTTTGCATAGTGTGAGATGGACACGAGGAACATCAAAGAGTGATCTGTGCCTTGTGTTATGGTCATGTGTTCTGTTGAGGTTGGCAAGGAGATGTTTGAGGGGAGGGTTAATATCAGAGTTAAGTGTTCTATGTATGTAATAGGTGCAGTAATAAGTATGAATGTTTTGTATGGTGAATAGGTTTAGTGTATTGAATATTGGTGGAGTGTGCTGCCTATAGTGAGAATTTGTTATCATTCTAACTGCAGCCTTTTGTTGGATAATTAGTGGTCTGAGATGGTTTATTGTTGTTAAGTCCCATGCACAAATTCCATAGGTGAGATGGGGGTAAATAAGAGAGTGATATAGGGCCAGGAGGGCTGACTGTGGAACATAGTACTGTATCTTCGATAGATAGGACGCCTACGGTCTTGGAATTGTTTTTTTTGGAAATTTGTTGTATATGTGTTTGAAATTTGAGTCTATTATCAAGGTGGATTCCTAAGAATTTTCCCTCTGTTAGCTTTGTGATAGGTGATCCGTTTATCATTATGTTAAGAGGGACATCTGTAGCTCTGTTACCGAACTGAATGAAGTAGGTTTTTTCAATGTTTAGTGTAAGTTTGTTAGTTCTCATCCAGGTAGATATTTTCTGCAATTCGGTATTTACAGTATTGGCTAGCGTGACTGGGCTCAGGTGAGAGAAGACGTATGTAGTGTCATCTGCAAATAGTGTGGGTTTGAGTAGTTGCGATGCATTTGGTAGGTCATTTATGTATATGAGAAAGAGAAGAGGGCCTAGGACACTTCCCTGTGGGACACCAACTGTAACTGGCTGTGCTGAAGAGTTTGCCCCATTTGCGTACACATATTGGCTTCTGTTGCTGAGATATGACTTTAGGTAGTTGAGGGAGTGCCCTCTTATACCATAGTGCGACAATTTTATATGGAGCAAGTCATGGTCAACTGTATCAAAAGGTTTACGTAAGTCAATGAAGATCCCCAGTGGGACTTCTTTTTTCCCTATTGGTGTATAAATATGTTCTAGCATGTGGATAATAGCATCATTAGTATTTTTATTAAGCCTGAACCCAAATTGACAGGGGTTGAGTATGTTGTGGGAGATGAGGTAGGAATAGATTCGCTTATGAATTAATTTTTCCAATATTTTAGAGGGTGTAAGTTGGATATTGGCCTATAGTTATTCAAGTCTGTTTGGTCTTCCTTTATGGATCGGGGTGACCCTTGCTATTTTGAGAACTGTAGGGAAGGTAGAGGATTCTATGGATTTGTTACAGAGTGTTGCAATGATTGGTGATAGTACTTGTGCCGCTTTTTTGTATATAAAGGGTGGTAAGGTATTTAAATCTCAAGTTGTTTCTAACTATAGAACGAAACTCTTCTCCAGGCTGAGGGACTGACCACCTCAAATCTACTTCTTCAAGGCTGAGGGACTGATTACATCTTCACATCTCTACTGCTCCTGCCAGCTTTTCTGTGCTCGACTGAAGACGCCCACAGTGTAGGGGAAACATTTCGAAATAAAGATACGTAACTGTTGCACATATGTCTTAATCACGAACTTGTCGGTATTTTATACTGTTTTCAACATATGTAGTCGGGTTTTCTCTTCACAGGAAGAGATGGAGAAATATATATATATATATGAGTGTGGAGGCCTGAGTAATTGCAAGACTTAAAGTGTTGCAATTACTCAGGCAAGCCAGGAGACAATCTGTGTTGTGTGCAGCTAGCTGGATAATTCACACTTTCCACGGGATAACATTTACATCAGAATCTTGAAGATGAAAAAAATAACACATTAGTGGGAGGTAAAACTGCAGTGAGAAATTTGTTTTCAACTTTGCTGGGGCTGTTCTCGCCTATTTGTGTTTGCACGGGTCTAATCATAGCTCCTGACCCTGCCTCTTCACTGCTCGCTGCTAGGTCCTCTCTTTCCCTGCTCCATGAGCTTTATCAAACCTCGTCTTGAAACTATGTATGGTTCCTGCCTCCACTACGTCACTTGTCAGACTATTTCACTTCCTAACGACTCTGTGACTGAAGAAATACTTCCTAACATCCCTTTAACTCATCTCAGTCTTTAACTTCCAATTGTGCTGGCATTGCTAAATGTTGCTTAGGTGGTGAGTGGATGACTTTGTGTAGCGTTTTTTTTGTCATCCCGTCATCCAATTACGGCCTGGTGGCAAAAGCTCTCGCTTCATACGCAGAGTGTCTGGGTTCGATTCCCGGCAAGGGTTGGAACATTAGGCGTGTTTCCTTACACCATTTATCCATGTTCATACGAAAATCACTCCCTATGAAAGCAGGAGATGCTACATTCCCCCATTGAAAAGCAGGGGGGCCACGAGTACACTGAGAGACAACACAATAAGTGTCAGGCTGTTACTGTTAGCTGCACACAAACTGACGTACAAACCACAGCCCGGCTGGTCAGGTACTGACTTCAGGTGCTTGTCCAGTGCCTTCTTGAAGACAGCCAGGAGTCTATTAGTAATCCCTCTTATGTATGCTGGGAGGCAGTTGAACGGTCTTGGGCCCCGGATACTTATTGTGTTGTCTCTCAGTGTACTCGTGGCACCCCTGCTTTTCATTGGGGGAATGTTGCGTCCCCTGCCGAGTCTTTTGCTTTCATAGGGAATCCCTCAGCCTGGAGTCGATGTTTACAGTCCATCAATCTTGACCAGAGTACAGCATATTAGGTAAGGTAGGTTCGTCAGGAAGCGGGACAAGTGCTTCCTGACGCGGGTCTTAGTCTACAGCATATTCGCGGAAATGGAGTTTATATACTGGTGACAGATGAGGGGAGCAGTGGTAGGGGGAGTCACCAGCGTAGACCACTAGTGGAAGTAGGTCGTGTCTATACGTTAGACAAGTTTAGAAAAATCCCTACATCAGGATCCTAAGAAGTTGCTCTGGTTGACACACCTTTGTATTTAGACATAGGAGCAACATCTAGGTATGGAAAAATAAGCACAAATACAATATAATGCGATCTTTTAATGACTATGTTTCGCCCAGTGGTTGTATACTGCATTTGTGTTCATTTTTCCAACGTGTCGGTATTTTGTACCGTTAAGTTAAGAATGGTATAAAATACCGACAAGTTGAAGATTAAAACACGTGCAACAGTTGGGTATCTTTATTGTTGGAACGTTTCGCCCACACGGTAGACTTCTTCAGTCAACTACAGAGGCAACAGTAGTAGTGAAGTGAAGATGATTTGATCAGTCCATCAGTTTTGGTTGATGGACTGATTCTTTGGGTATCAGTCCATTAGTCACATCAGTGATGTGATCTGATACCCATCACTGAGTATCAGATCACATCATCTTTGGGTATCAGCCCCAACTGTTGAACATGTGCCCTAATCTTCATTTTATACCATTTATCTCCGCCAAGTGTGTCGTCTTGAGTGATATTATCAGTGTGTAGGACACCAGACTCGTCATTACTACCATCATCACGTCCCCCACAATACTAGTTACTCAGGGGAAATCTCAGAGGAGACGTGGCCAGCATGAATTATAAGTGAAGAGGGTAGAGGTGGGCTCAAAGTAAGAATTATCTAGTAGTGCAACTATGTGACAGTTTTTTTATAATGGCAACGTTTCGCTCTTCAGGAGCTCCTGGAAAAGCGAAAAAGTTGCCACGATAAAAAAAATGTCACATTGGCAATATAAACACAAATGCAGTATAATACCATTTATTTCCAAAATGTCACATTAATTGCATTTGTGTCCTTTTACTTAACATTGTCGGTAATTCTACCAACACTGATACAATCTACATTCCTGTCAGACACAACGTGTTGGATTCATGATACAGGGAATTTTTCACTTTCCTAACCTTAGACATGACCTACATTTCCACATGTGGATTTGTTCACTGCGATATCGCTTGTGACTGCTTCACCTCACCTGTCTGCAGTATATAAGCCACTTCTTCGCGCATATTCTGTATTCTTTTCAAGACTGATGGACTGATTACATCGACTCCAGGCTGAGGGACTGATCTTGACCATTCTTCTGGTCTGGTCACAGGCCGGGCTGCGGGGGGCCTTGACCTCCGAAACCCTCTCCAGGTATAGGACTGATGAAGCCACTGTGTGGGCGAAACGTTTCCTTGGTATAGATACCCAAGTGCTGCACATGTCTGTAATTTGGTTCTCTACAGGGTGTAGTGTGGTGAACTGAAATTAGGCCATGGCCACCAGGCGGCAGCACAGGTCGACGGGCACTGCTTCACTATCGGCAGTCATGGGAAATCAGACGATGGTGATGGTAACAGTGATGTTCTCAGTAGAGACCCACAGCGTTATGTACATGCGGCTCCCACCTGCTTACCTCTTCAGACTTCTTGACCGCCTGCTGCTAGGTGCCTGCTGCTGGCTTCCTGCTGCTAGGTGCCTGCTGCTGGCTTCCTGCTGCTAGGTGCCTGCTGCTAGGTGCCTGCTGCTAGGTACCTGCTGCTGTCTTCCTGCTGCTAGCTGCTAACTGCCTGCTGCTGGCTTCCTGCTGCTAGGTGCCTGCTGCTAGGTACCTGCTGCTAGCTGCCTGCTGCTAGCTTCCTGTTGCTAGCTTCCTGCTGCTAGCTTCCTGCTGCTAGGTGCCTGCTGCTAGCTTCCTGCTGCTAGCTTCATGCTGCTAGCTGCCTGCTGCTAGCTTCATGCTGCTAGCTTCATGCTGCTAGCTTCCTGCTGCTAGGTGCCTGCTGCTAGCTTCCTGCTGCTAACTTCATGCTGCTAGCTTCATGCTGCTAGCTTCATGCTGCTAGCTTCCTGCTGCTAGCTTCCTGCTGCTAGCTGCCTGCTGACAATATGAAAAAATAATCACAAAAGCAGTGTAAAGAGATCCTTTATTGACTTCGTTTCGCCCACACAGTTGGCTTTATCAAGTCCGCTGTATGGGCGAAACGTTGTCAATAAAGGATCGCATTATACTGCTTTTGTGTTTATTTTTTAATTTTATAACGTTTTTATCTCCGTTAAAAGGACACAAGTGCAACTAACGTGACATTTTTTTTGTGGCAACGTTTCGCTCTCCAGAAGCTTTATCAAGCCGGGCTTGATAAAGTTTCTGGAGAGCGAAATGTTTTCACAATAAAACGTAACATTAGTTACACTTGTGGCCGTCTACCAACATTAATAGTTTAGAAAGACACGTAAGCAAACACTATGATATATTTATTAGAAAACGTTTCGGTCCTGGGACCTGAGGAATGTCATAAGAACATAAGAATGGAGGAACACTGCAGAAGGCCTACTGGCCCATGCGAGGCAGGTCCTTATCAAAAACAACCTCTACCTATGATGAGGACGGATAGAGGTTGTTTTTGATAAGGACCTGCCTCGCATGGGCCAGTAGGCCTTCTGCAGTGTTCCTCCATTCTCATGTTCTTATGACATTCCTCAGGTCACGTGTGTCACACCTCACTCTCCGCCTATATATATAATGTCTTTCTACCTCTGTATGTTAGAAGTGATCAAGGTCCCAGGACCGAAACGTTTTCTAATGTGTCCTAGTGTTTGCTTACGTGTCTTTCTAAACCAACTTGTCGGTATTTATTACCAAGGTTTATATAACCAATATTATTACCAAGGTTTATATCACCAATATTATTACCAAGGTTTATACCACCAATATTATTACCAAGGTTTATATCACCAATATTATTGCCAAGGTTTATATCACCAATATTATAAGAGTTCATTTTAAGAACATAAGAACGAAGGAACACTGCAGAAGGCCTACTGGCCCATGCGAGGCAGGCCCAAAGTCTCCTCCCGGCTTAAGCCAATGCACCCAACCTAGTCAGGTCAGGTCACATTGACTTAAGGGAGGAACACGGCAACCGACCTGTTAGCACAAGCTATCAGGTCAAAACTCACACCCACCCACATCTATTCATGTAATTATCCAACTATTTTTAAAGCTACACAACGTTTGGCCTCTATAACGGTCTTGGGAGTTTGTTCCACTCATCCACAACTCTATTACCAAACCAGTACTTTTATATCCTTCCTGAATCTGAATTTTTCCAACTTAAAACCATTGCTGCGAGTCCTGTCTAGGCTAGATATTTTCAGCAAAACTATTTACATCCCTTTATTTTTTCCTGTCTTCCATTTATACACCTAAATCATATCCCCCTAATTCTACGTCTTTCTAGAGAGTGCAGTTTCAGGGCCTTAGTCTATCTTCATAGGGAAGGTTTCTGATACATGGGATCATCTTTGTCATCCCCCTTTGTACATTTTCCAGAGAATTTTTTATCCATTCTGTAATACGGTGACCAAAACTGTGCAGCATAATCTAAATGAGGCCTAACCAAGGATGTATAGAGTTGAAGAACAACCTGAGGACTCCTATTTATTTATGCTTCTTGATATGAAGCCCAAGGATTCTATTAGCTTTATTGCGAACACTTATGCACTGTTGTCTTGGTTTCAGATTACTGCTAACCAGAACTCCTAAAATCTTTTTCGCAATCCGTAATATTAAGATCTTACTTATTTAGTTTATATGTGGCATGGTTATTGTCCCCGTCCAACATTTAGAAAATTTGCATTTGTCTATATTAAACTGCATCTGCCACTTCTCCGACCACTGCATCAGTCTATTCAAATCTTCCTGGAGTGCTCGAATGTCCTCGTCAGAATGAATTCGACGGCCTATTTTGGTGTCATCGGCAAACTTGCCCATGTCGCTCTTTATGCCCTCATCTATGTCGTTTATGTAGATTGGAACAGCAGGGGGCCCAACACTGACCCCTGTGGAACCCGCTCGTGACGCTTCCCCCCTCTGATTTCTCCCATTTATGCAAACTCTCTGCTGCCTATTTGTCAACCATGCCTCTATCCAGGAAAAAATTTCTCCTCCTATTCCATGTGCTTTAATTTTCCTCAATAGTCTCTGATGTGGGACCCTGTCAAAAGCCTTACTGAAGTCCATATACACAATATCATATTCATTACCATGATCTACCTCCTCAAATACCTTAGTGAAAAAAGTTAATAAATTCGTAAGGCAGGAACGCCCCTTTGTAAAAAAACCCTGCTGAGATTCGTTTATTAATTTATGCTTTTCAAAATGGCTACGAACTGCCTCGGCAATTATTGTTTCCATAAATTTTCCCACTATGGAGGTTTAGGCTTATTGGTTTAGTTCGAAGCTAAGGACCTGTCACCTGTTTTGAAAATAGGTATCACATTTGCCATTTTCCACTTATCTGGCCACCATGCCAGTTTGTAGTGATATGTTGAAAAGATTAGCCAAAGGTGTGCTAAGCTCCTCTTTACATTCCTTTAGAACCCTTGCATACAGTTCATTTAGGGCCTGGGGATTTGTTAGGTTTTAATTTATCTATTTGCCTAAGGACCATGTCACTTGTGACCCTAATAGTGCACAGTTTATTATCGTCCTGTTCTACATAATTTATCATTACTGGAATATCGCTGGTATCCTCCTGTGTAAAAACTGAGAGGAAGTATGTGTTAAAAATTCTACACATTTCCTTATCACTGTCAGTGAGCTGACCCGAGGAACTTTTGAGTGGGCCTATCTTGTCCCTGATCTTACTTCTGTATACCTGAAAGAATCCTTTTGGGTTAGTCTTCGATTCTTTTGCAACTTTAACCTCATAATCTCTTTTTGCTTTTCTAATTCCCTTTTTTTATTTCTCTCTTTAACTGAATATATCGATTTCTTAATTGCCCCTCTCCTCTTTTGATTTGCCTATATATGCCTCTCTTTTGACCAATCAGATATTTTAATCTATTGTTCATCCATTTAGGATCATTTTTGTTTGATCTGATTTCCCTATTTGGAACATAATTTGACTGAGCAGCTAGAACTATGCCCTGGAAAGCATCATATCGGCAACCATCACCACCTACCTGACCCTTAGTCAGGTCATTCCAGTTCAGCCCACCTAAGTAATTTTTCAGTCCTATGAAATCAGCCAAGCGAAAGTCAGGGACGGAGCTTGATTGCCATTATTAGGGGAATTCCATGATATATTAAAACTGAGTGATTTGTGATCACTCTCCCCAAGCTCATCATTAACCTCAAGATTATTAATTAGTGTTTCCCTACTGGCAAGAACCAAGTCAAGGAGGTTATTTCCCCTAGTTGGCTCTGTCACAAACTGTTTTAAAAAAAAATCCTGGATCGTATCAAGAAAGTCACCCGACTCTAAATTTCCTGTCAAATTGCTCCAGTCAATCTGTCTATAGTTGAAATCTCCCATTAGCACAACATTTTCGTATGTAGATGCCTTACGAATTTCGTCCCATAGAAGTTTACTGCACTCCCTATCAAAGATTTGGGGCCCTGTAAATCACACCCAAAAATTAGTTTTTCTCGGCCCTCGAGAAGCTGTAACCAAACAGATTCAGTGGCTGACGCTTCTAATTTAATATCTTGTCTAACACAACAATTTAAATTGTCTCTGACATACATCGCTACTCCACCACCTTTCCTGTTGACCCTGTCAGTGTGGAATAATTTATAGCCTTGTATGTGACATTCAGAGGGCATCTCTCTATCTTTCAGATTGAGCCAGGTCTCTGTTATAGCAATAATATCTATGTTTCCTGCACTTGCAATTAATCTTAGCTATCTATCTTATTTCTAACACTCCTGCTATTAGTATAGTAAACCTTAAGGGAGCTAGTCCCTTGCTGCCCTCTGCTGTCCCCTTTGTTTGCTGACCTGTTCTATTGTCTTTATTTATAACTTCATGCTGAATGCCTTTTATACATTTACTGTTTCCAACCCTAGTGTTGCAACCTGCTTGTTCCCCACACACACCCATACCTCTATCTTCCATCAGTTTAAAATCATAGGCATTTCACCAATGGCCTTCTCAATCGAGTCTGCAAGTGCTACCACCCTGACCCAGAGAGATGTACCCCATCCCTTGCATACATATCATGTTTGCCATAAAAGTTGTTCCAGTTGTCAATGAATGGGATTGCAAGTTCCTTGCAGTATCTGTCTAGCCAGCAATTTACACCAATTGCCCTAGACAACCATTCATTTCCTACTCCCCTTCTAGGCAAGATGCTACATATGATTGGGATCCCTCCCTTAGACTTAATGAAATCTATAGCGACCTGTACTTATCTAGCAGCTCTTCTCTCCTACCCTTCCCAATATCATTTCCACCAGCACTGAGACAGATAATGGGCTTGTTCCCATTACCTGACATGATATTATCCAGCCTGTTGACAATGTCCCAACACCAGCTCCAGGGAAGCACACTCTATCTCTCATCTTCTTATTCCTATTACAAAAAGCACGGTCAATATATCTTACCTGAGAGTCACCAACCACAAGATGCGCTTACCTTCATTAGCAGGGGCAGTAGTACCCTTACCTTCACTGGCCACTGAAGTACATTCATCCTGGAGAACAGAGAAGCGATTTCCTACCTTCAGATCTTCACCCTTAACTTTCCTTATTCTGATGCGCCTCCCATTACTGTGAACAACTCGCACTTGTAGCAGGTGCTGGGCTGCACCTCACTGCTGGTAGCCGTTGCTACCTCCCAACTACAGCCTCCTTACAGCGAGAGACAGACTGCACCTCACTGCTAGAAGTCTCATTCCCCACAACTCCAGCCACCTCACACTCTCTCCCAGACCCATTGAGGTGGACCTTCAGCCTCCTAATCTCCTCCTGGAGAAGCAAGACCTCCTCCTTCAACTCTCCAACCTCAGTTTTTAAAACACTGCAGAAGCAAGCCATGCTTTGTAACCGTCCACGCTAATCCCCAAAGCAGCTCAGGGTCTGTGACCTCACGTGACGACTGACCACTGACGACACATATGCAACAGTTAGGTGTCATACTATTGTTTCATACTATGGAACAATGCTCTTCTCCAGACTGAGGGACTGACCACCTCTAAACTTTAAGGGTGATGGACTGATTACATCGTCTTCAAGTATCTTCTGCTTCTATCAACTTCTCTGTACTTGACTGAAGAAGCCTACTGTGTAGGCGAAACGTTTCACAATAAAGACACCTAACTGTTGCATATGTGTCTTACCTAAAAAATTTGCGGTTTTTTATACTTTTTTTAATGTTCATTTTTAAAGGTTTTATACCAATTTTTTACCAAGGTTTTTCCCACCAATATTTTTTCCAAGGTTTTACCCCCAATATTATTCCCAAAGGGTTTTTTAAACCCCCAAATTTTTTCCAAGGGTTTTATACCCCAAAAATTTTTCCCAATTTTTATCCCCCAATATTTTTCCCAAAGGTTTATGTCCCAATATATTCCAAGGTTTATGTCCCAATATTATTCCAAGGTTTTTCACCATTTTTCCCAAAGGTTTATATCCCCAAAATATTATTACCAAGGTTTATATCCCCAATATTTACCAAGGTTTATACCAAATATTATTCCCAAAGGGTTTATACCCCAATATTTTCCCAAAGGGTTTATGTCACCAATATTTTTCCCAAGGTTTTTATCCAATATTATTACCAAGTTTTATCCCAATTTTTTTCCAGGTTTATACCACCAAGTTTAAACACTTTTGATCTGCTGCTGTCGGGGAGGCTGCGGTGATCCCGGGGGGACTGACGCTACGTTTCCCCTGGGTTAATCCTGATTATCCCCATTCTTCATTAAGTATTTTTAAATTGGGCATTTATTAATTTGAATAATGGTATACATACTGAAAAGTTGAAAAGAAAATACTGTATGTGCAGCAGTTAGTTCTTTTTTCCCGAGACGTTTCCCCCTACAGAATAGGTTTTTACAGTCGGGGAGGGGCGCGAGAGTAAGAATACACAAAAACCGCACATAAAAGGGAAGGACTTACGACGACGTTTCGGCCGACTTGGACCCTTTCGTCGCGTAAGCTCCTCTTTTCCATGTGCGGGTGATTTGGTATCGTTCCAGTCACGGTTTGTGCTTTTTATTTTTTGCAGTAGAGAAGTGAAGACGATTTTAAACTCCTCACCCTGGAAGGGTTTTGAGGTGGTCAGTCCCTCAGCCTGGAGAAGGGGATTGTTCATATCTGGAACAATGTGGCGCTAAGAAAATTGTTCCAATTGCACAGGGGCAACTCTTGGGTATCTTTATTGGGAAAGTTTTGCACACGTGGGTTCATAGTCCCCGTAGGGAGAAACTTGAAGAAAAAGGAGAGGAAAGAGGTAATCAGTCTTCAACCTTTAGTCGTTTTTTCAGTCCTCAAATTTTAAAGATACCCAAAAAGTTGCACATGTGTCTAATTTTCCATGTCGGTTTTGAACCATTTCTCCCAACACATTGTTCCCGACTATGAAGCTGAAATCTTCTCCAACTAAAGGGGCTGACCACCCCAAAAATACGCTGGACTCATTTCATGTCTTACATCTCTACTGCTTCTGCTGCCTCTGTCTGAGAAGAAGCCTGCTGTGAAAGAAAATTTCGTTCGGGTTTTTAACCGGAGGGGTTTCCCCCGGATAACCAAGAAAGCCGTGGTCATCGACGACTGTCAACTTATTTCCCTTGGGGGGCCCCCAATCTTCCCCCAGGATGCGACCCCACCCAGTGACTAAACCCAGGTCCCTTTTTTTGCTGCGGGTGAACAGGACAACGGGTGAAAGGGAAAACTGCAAAATGTTTCCACCCCCCCCCGGAATCGCCCCGGGCTCTCCGTGTGTGAAGCGGGAGCTTTAGCCACCAGACCACCGGGCCACCGATGCTGGTAGGCTAACGTTTCGGAATAAAGACACCTAGCTGTTGCACCTGTTCTTACTGCCATTTATTATTTCGATTATCTTTTTTTTTTAATATTTCTGCCACCCCTACTAGGCGGGTAGACACAGAAGAAAAAAATTTCCATTACTCGTACCTTTTTGTCTTCAAAGACAGCACTTTCAGCAGTAACACTGTAGCCAAAACATCCCCCCTGAACACTCTTATAGTAAACACGACACGCATCCCACTGACACCTTTGTAGTAACACTGAGCACGCATCCCCACTGAAAACCTAGTACACTGTAGCACAGCACCCCACTGAAAAATCAGTGTAACATGTACACCATTTCCCCCCTCATCTTAGGTAACCCGGAGCACAGCATTCCCATGAACCTTTAGTTGTAACACTGTAGCACACATCCCCACGAACCTCTTAGTAGTAACACTGTAACAAACATCCCCACTGAACACTCTTAGTATAACCTGTGCACAGCATCCCCACTGAACACTCTTTGTATAAACTGTAGCACAGCATCCCCCCCTGAACACCTTAGTGTAACACGTAGCACAGCATCCCCACTGAACACTCTATAGTAACCTGTAGCACAGCACCCCATAACACTTTAGGTAACCTGTAGCACAGCATCCCACGAAACACTCTTAGTAGTAACACTGTGCCAGCATCCCCACTGAACACTCATTGTAACACTGTAACAGCACCCCACTGAACCCATATAACACTTAGCCACATCCCACGAACCACTCTTAGTAACACTGTAGCAAGATCCCCCCTGAACATCAGTAGTACACTGAGCACAGCACCCCACTGAACACCTCTTAGTAGTAACACTGTAACAGCACCCCACTGAAACTCAGTATAAATGTACTCAGCATCCCCCCTGAACCTCTTTGTAGTAACACTGTAGCACGCATCCCCCCGAACACCATGTAAAACTGTAGCAAGCATCCCCCCTGAACACTCATAGTAACACTGAGCACAGCATCCCCACTGAACACTCTTAGCAGAAACACTGTAGCA
>NC_069429.1:6389141-6438732 GCF_026875155.1 Cherax quadricarinatus | reverse complement strand
TGAGGGAGATTCCTTTGATGCCCTTTTCAAATCACTTGTTCTCTCTAGGCTGGAATACTGCTGAACATTAACATCTCCATTCAAGGCAGGTGAAATTACAGATCTAGAGAGTGTACAGAGAACCTTTACTGCACATATAAGTTCCATCAAACACCTCAACTGCTGGGAACGCCTGGAAGCACTTGACTGGTACTCACTGGATCGCAGGCGAGAGAGATATCATAATCTATACTTGGAAACCCTAGAAAGGATGGTCCCGAATCTGCACACAGAAATCACTCCCTACAAAACTAAAAGACTGGGCAGGCGGTGCAAAATACCCCCAATGAAAAGTAGGGGCACCATTGGTACACTAAGAGAAAACACCATAAGTGTCCGGGGCCCAAGACTGTTCAACAGCCTCCCACCAGACATAAGGGGAATTACCATTAGACCCCTGGCTGCCTTCAAGAGGGAGCTGGACCGATACTTAAAGTTGGTGCTGGATCAACCGGGCTGTGGTTCGTACGTTGGACTACGTGCGGCCAGCAGTAACAGCCTGGTTGATCAGGCCCTGATCCACCGGGAGGCCTGATCGTGGACCAGGCCGCGGGGGCGTTGATTCCCGGAATACCCTCCAGGTAGACCTCATGTTATGTATATATTACTACAGTCTTCACCACCTCCAAGGTTGAGACCACTGATTGTCTCATTTTTGTACATAATTCTAGTCTTCCCATTATGTCCTTGAATTTGTATTGATAAAACTACTGGAGGGCAAAACGTTACAAATAAATACACCCAGATGTTGCACACGTGTCTAATTCTTCAGTGGACTGGGTAAACAAAGATCACAGGTGTTTGGAGCCTTTTCCAGACCTCTCTTCTTGCCTGGAAATCGAACCGAGTCTTTCCGCTTAAGAGTTCAAATTCAAATTCAAAGTTTATTCTCTATAAGGATTACAATGCTGAGTTTACAGAAATTTGGTTATTGTGTGGTTTACATGTAGTAAAATTGAGATTACAGAGTGTACCACTAGAACGCTTAGCATGGCTAGGCATTTCGGGCATACTTAGTTTTATTCTTAATTGTAAAATATTACAAATTATGAGGTAAGTTGGTATTATGGCTAAGTGACTAAATACTAGTTTGTGAGTTTAGCAATGTGAATGCTTTTGTTTTGGCACAGTACATAGTTTCAGTATTGGATTATCACAGGATTCATTATTTTAAGACTGAGATTTAATATTTCCGTTTATGGTCAAATGAGTGAGTGTAAGTGTGAACCACCAGGTGGTATTCGTGTTAGTTAGTGACGGGGTGTATCAGGGAGATAGATGTTTTCTAATGGTAGTTTTGAAGGTGATGAATGTGTCTGCAGTTCTAGAGTTCTCAGGTAGGGTATTCCAGATTTTAGGGCCTTTGACATACATTGAATTTTTGTAAAGGTTTAGTCGGACACGGGGAATGTCGTAGAGATGTTTGTGTCTGGTGTTATGCCTGTGGGTTCTGTCACAAACTATCAGAAAGCGTTTTAGGTCAAGGTTGATATTAGAGTTTAGGCCCTGTAGATATAGATTGCACAGTAGTAAGTGTGGATGTACTGAACTGGGAGCAAGTTTAGATCTATGAAGAGTGGGGGGGTGTGTTGCCAGGGATGGGATTTAGTGATTATTCTTACTGCAGCTTTTTGTTGGGTTATTATTGGCTTTAGGTGTTTGCTGCAGTTGATCCCCAAGCACAAATAGCATAGGTGAGGTATGGATAAATAAGTGAGTGGTATAGTGTGAGAAGGGCATTTTGCGGCACGTAGTATCGTATCTTGGAGAGGATCCCAACCGTTTTGGATACTTTTTTGGCTATATGCTGGATATGGGTGCTGAAATTCAGGTTGTTGTCAAGGTATAAGCCTAGGAATTTTCACCCATTATTTCTGGTAATTAGAGTGTTGTCAATCTTAATGTTAATAAACTTTGAAAGTAAACTTTGAATTTGTGCATCTCCTGCTCTGCTACCAAACATAATATAGTAGGTTTTGTCAGTGTTAAGCGTAAGTTTATTGGCTGTCATCCAAGTCGATATTTTAATCAGCTCCTCATACACAATGGTGTTGAGGGTGGCAAGATTAGGGTGAGAGATGACATAAGTCGTGTCATCAGCAAAGAGAATGGGGTTCAGGTGTTGGGATACGTTTGGAAGGTCATTGATGTATATGAGGAAGAGCAGGGGACCAAGGACACTTCCCTGCGGAACTCCAGTATCAAGTGGCCGTGTTGCTGATGCTGTGTCTTTAATGGTGACGTACTGATACCTAATAGTAATGTAAGATTTGAAATAAGCAAGTGCATGGCCTCTTATACCGTAGTAATCAAGTTTGTGGAGTAGGATGTCGTGGTCTACTGTGTCAAAAGCTTTTCTTAGGTCAATAAAAATTCCTAGTGGATATTCCTTATTTTCCAATGCTGTGTAAAGCAGATCTAGCATTTTTATGATTGCATCATTAGTGCTTTTATTTTTCCTAAATCCAAACTGGCAGGGGTTGAGTATGTTTTGAGCCGTTATAAATGAATACAGTCTCCTGTGCACGAGTTTCTCAAAGATTTTGGATAGCAATGGTAAGTTAGATATTGGCCTATAGTTGTTTAAGTCTGTAGGGTCACCACCTTTATGTATTGGTGTAACCCTTGCCATCTTGAGTAGTTTCGGGAAGGTGCTAGTCTCTATTGACTTGTTTAAAAAGTAATGAAATAGCATGCGAAAGGACATGGGGCGCTCGCTTGTACAGTAATGGTGGGACATGAGACAGATTCCCCGAGTTATTTTTAAGTGACTTTATGATCTCAATGAC
This sequence comes from Cherax quadricarinatus, assembly GCF_026875155.1. NCBI lineage: Eukaryota > Metazoa > Arthropoda > Malacostraca > Decapoda > Parastacidae > Cherax > Cherax quadricarinatus. The sequence goes on along the minus strand of NC_069429.1, from coordinate 6,435,904 downwards.
TTCCGTGGGCTCAGTTGGTGCAAGATAGAAGGAATTAGGGAAATTTCCATCTAGGTAGTCCCCGGCATGGGCATTGGTATGTGGATTTTACTGGCGAGATTAGATCCTATGTTTGAGAAGAAGTCGTTTATCTTGTTAGCTGTGTCAGTTGGGATGTAGTGGTGTTTCATTAGGTTTAGTTAGGACAATATTCTTGGTTTTTCTCAGTTTGTGGGTCCCTAGAATCTGAGAGAGTGTTTTCCAGGTCTTTTTTATATCTCCTCTAGTGTCTGTGAATCTACTGGAGTAGTATAGTTGTTTGGCTTTTTTTATTACTTTGGTGAGAGCTGATGAATAGTGTTTAAGAGTATCTTTGTGTATTAAGCCCTGTCTATATTGCTTTTCATATTGGTGTTTCTTGTCAATGGATTTCAGAATGGTGCTGGTTAGCCATGGGCAACCAAGCCGTTTGTTTGTGATCTGTTTTGTTTTTATAGGACAATGTTTGTTGTATAGTCTAAGTAATTTGTTAAGAAAGATGTCTGTCCAGTCATCAATACCATTGGCCTTGGAGAATTCTGTAGGCCAATCAACAGTCTCTAGGTCAGCTGTGAACTTCCTTACTGAGGCCTCGTCATGGAGTCTAAATGAGACTTTGTTGTATTCAAGTGGTGGTTTACTAATGTTTGTCAGGAGGAAGGTTGGATAGTGGTCTGTAGTGCTATCTGTGATTATCCCTGATTTAAGGGGGGCTGGTATATTGGTCCATATGTGGTCTATTATGGTTGCACTTGTCTCAGTGAGCCTGGTTGGTTTAGTTATTGTCGGTATGAGAAGTGTGTTGTTCATATTGTTGATGAAATCAGTTACAGGCTGATCATCTAGTAAGCCAAGGTTGATGTTGAAGTCTCCAGCTAAGAGAAGGTGGTGCTTATTCATTTGTCTGTTTGTTATTAGTGCCTTGAGTTTCTCACTGAAATTTGGGATGTTTGTGTGAGGTATCCGGTAAATGGCACCGATTGTTATAGGCGTCTTAAGGTTTTTTACAGTAAAATTAGCAAAAATGTATTCCCCATATTCATCACTAAAGCAAGTGGTGCTAAGACAAGATAATTGGTTAGAGTAATAGATTGCAATACCACCCCCAACTTGGTTTGTTCTGCAGTTGTGAATTGCTGTGTATCCTGGTAGAGGGTAGATATCTATTATGTCCTGCTTAAGCCAGGTCTCAGTAAGAATAATGCAGGAGAAGGGTGTCTTTAGTGATTCAAGGAGTGCCAGGAGGTCATCATAGTGTTTGATTAAGGACCTGATGTTGTAGTTAAGTACTGATAGACTTTTAGCATTGTTTAGGATAGTGGTGGCTTGTGATGCTGTGTAATAAAGGCAGTTACTTTCCAATAGGTTTTGATTGGGTGTCAGATTATGGAGGTTTAGATCAGGGTCAACGTGATCAATCATCTTCTAGGTTTAAATTTATGGTTATTTATATCCTGAGTTATGTGTTGAGTTCTAGTACTGATATCTGTAGTGGTGGGAAGTTTGGACAAGTATATAGCTAGAGTATTTTGGTCATATAGAGTATAGTCACTACTACACATAATGAAGTTGATGTTGTCTGTGTGTTGTGCTGGAATGAACTAAAGTACAACTAGGTATAAACTAGTAATATAAAAATACAAATTAAAAATAGAACAAGACTTTCACTTGTAATTGCACTAAGGTCTAATAATGACTTTTGTGGAGTCTATGTTTTGAGCTAGAATGAGCTAAAGTACAATAGGTTTAATCTAATAATATAAAAGTACAAATTAAAAATAGCACCAGTCTCTCACTAGTAATTGCACTATGGTCTAATATAGTGAATTTGGTATTGACTATGTATTGAGCTAGAATGAGCTAGAGTAAAACTGTGATTAATCTAATAATATAATAAAGGAATAAGACTCTCAATTGTAATTGCACTAAGGTCTTATATAAGTTGTTTACAAGAATTATAGTATAATTAGATTTAAATTGACAGGATAAAATACACAAATTAAGGTAGCAAAATAATAAAAAAAAGAATTGATACATCGACACCATGCCTAACCCTTCTAGGGTAGGGTAGGTGCCTGAGCCCGAGCCTTAAGCTCATAAGACTGTCATTCCCATTTGCCCCCTTGGGGCGGGGATGGCAGACCAGAGAGGCCTAGCTTGTGGGTAGGCCTGGGGACAGTTGGTCCCAAAGATGAGGAGGTACTTGTGCCTCCTCCCATGGGAGACTTAGGTCTCAGACACTCCCTAAAGAGGGAGCCAAGGCCGGGCCACCACTTGGAAAATGCCCGGGCCGGGAGAATACCGGCGAATCTTTAATAATAATAATAATAAAGAATTGATAAAAATAAAAATGGCAATGACTTGGTTATAATATGCTAGTAAGATGGTAGACAGGATGATATAAAAGTTGTAGTTGAAAATACTAGGTTAAAAATGTATGGAATAAAAAATGGTCAATAAAAGAAGTTTACAATAAGTTTGATCAATATAGTTTAAAGTAAAATTGGGCAATAATAGGGATTTAGAATAAAATTGGGCAATTGAGTATTTTTTAAAGTGAGGTAGAATTATTGAAGACAAGTTATGGTTAGTTTATAAAAAAATAAGATGGAACAGTGATGTGGTAAGTTGTAAAAAAGGAGATAGATTCTGTAGATATTTAATACAATTAAGACTATGAAGTAGAATGGTCGTTGAGTACAACAATGACAATTAAAAGTAGTTGGAGTATTAGAATTTTAGGGGGGCACAAATTTATGACAATATAACACTAACGGTGGACTATGGGTATTATCTGCACTTTACTCTGATTCTGTTAGTCCAGCCTCACTTAGGAATGTTTTAAGGTCATGTTCTGTGGAGATGAAGTATCTCTTCCCAGTGGGCTGTTTCTTAACTGCTATTTTTCCATCCCTCACAAAGCACTGGTGGATTTTTTGGGCATAGCGCAATTTTCTTAGCCGATAAAGAAGGTTTTGTCTCGTTTTGGTAAGGCACTCATTGACGTAAACATCAGTTTTCATAGAAATAGATGTTTTTAGTAGGTTGTTTCTTTGTAAGCTAGTTTGGAATTTTAACAGCACTGTTTTTTTACCTGCATGATAGCCCATCAGTTTGCAATCCTTTAAGTCATCACTACTTATGTTAAGGCGAAGGTGGTCCTTGATAAGCTGTAGGGTGGTCTCCATGCAGGTCTCTTGGGTGACTGTGGCTGGGAGATGTTTGCTGTTAACTACAACAGCGTCAGATAGCTGCTGTTGGTCATTATGGTCTTGGAAGTTGTTATGACATTGGCAAGTTGTTGTCCACTCTTGATCTTTCCTCTGTAATGTTGGTAGTAAGTAGGGCTGACTTGGTCTTTTAAAGTGTTGATGGGTGTCTAGGACCGGGTGTGGGTGTTGCTTTGTTGTTCTAGAGTGTCTAGTTTATGTTCTAGAGCAGTGATCTTGTTGAGGTAATCTGCATTGCTAGCCTTTAGTTCCTGCATTTCTAGAGTTAGTTTGGTGATCGTTTTGTTCTGAATCATAAGGAGTGTAGCTATTTCTGGGTCGGTGATCTTCTTGACATCAAATACTGGGAAGGAGTTATCTTGGACTGTAGCGGCGACCATGTTTGTTGTCGTCTGTCGTGTGTTGTGGTGGTGCCGGTGGGTGATGAGGGTTGTGTCCTGGCTGGCAGTACTACAAGTTTTCCTCGTGTTATTACTGCTCTCACCTTTGATGTTAGGAGGAGTTGAAACCTTTCATCTCTAGAGTTACAAGATACCGAGTTATGGAACATGACTCAATGGGTACCCGTCTCTGCTCACACAATCAGGTGCACGGGTTCGATTCCCACACAAGTGGAAACGACGCAAATTCATTCAGGTATATTCAGTTACACTGATTATCATACATAGCAGCATATGTGTAGAGAACCTAAGATAACCCAAAGATAAAGTGACTTATTTCCATAGGGATCCTTGTGATAATTATTACGTATATTTAAAAGTTATAAACAGGTAAGTATTTTAACTACGTAAAAACAGTTACAATAAAATAAGACATACTAGGGGAGAGATAAAATTAGTTATTTTATTTTCATGAGGTACATTTTGGCTCTCTTCCTGAACTGGCTTGTGCTATGACGGGGCTTTGACATTTGCAAGCAGTATATTCCACTCTGTTATTGCTATAGAAAATGTCTTTGAAGCCTGACCACTGACTCTAGGTACTGCAAAGTTGTTATCCCTTCCCCTAGGTCTGTAATTGCATTGGTTCCCACCCTTAACAAAATTGTCAGTAAGATTTTGGAAACACTGGTTGTGAGTAATTTTACAAACGTAATTTAGCTTTAGTTGATTTAATCTGTCTTCAACATTCAGCATATCCAGTTGTTGTAATTCATTCTGGCCTACATGTTCTCTTGTACCCAGGAGCAGAATGAATGTCACCATGTTGCTGTAATTCATTCTGGCCTTCATGCTCTCTTGTACCCAGGAGCAGAATGAATGTCACCATGTTGTAATTCATTCTGGCCTTCATGTTCTCTTGGACCCAGGAGCAGAATGAATGTCACCATGTTGTAATTCATTCTGGCCTTCATGTTCTCTTGGACCCAGGAGCAGAATGAATGTCACCATGTTGTAATTCATTCTGGCCTTCATGTTCTCTTGGACCCAGGAGCAGAATGAATGTCACCATGTTGTTGTAATTCATTCTGGCCTTCATGCTCTCTTTTACCCAGGAGCAGAATGAATGTCACCATGTTGTTTTTAATTCATTCTGGCCTTCATGCTCTCTTGGACCCAGGAGCAGAATGAATGTCACCATGTTGTTGTAATTCATTCTGGCCTTCATGCTCTCTTGGACCCAGGAGCAGAATGAATGTCACCATGTTGTTGTAATTCATTCTGGCCTTCATGCTCTCTTGGACCCAGGAGCAGAATGAATGTCACCATGTTGTTGTAATTCATTCTGGCCTTCATGCTCTCTTGGACCCAGGAGCAGAATGAATGTCACCATGTTGTTGTAATTCATTCTGGCCTACATGTTCTCTTGTACCCAGGAGCAGAATGAATGTCACCATGTTGTTGTAATTCATTCTGGCCTTCATGTTCTCTTGGACCCAGGAGCAGAATGAATATCACCATGTTGTTGTAATTCATTCTGGCCTACATGCTCTCTTGGACCCAGGAGCAGAATGAATATCACCATGTTGTTGTAATTCATTCTGGCCTTCATGCTCTCTTGTACCCAGGAGCAGAATGAATATCACCATTTTGTTGTAATTCATTCTGGCCTTCATGCTCTCTTGGACCCAGGAGCAGAATGAATGTCACCATGTTGTTGTAATTCATTCTGGCCTTCATGCTCTCTTGTACCCAGGAGCAGAATGAATGTCACCATGTTGTTGTAATTCATTCTGGCCTTCATGTTCTCTTGGACCCAGGAGCAGAATGAATGTCACCATGTTGTTGTAATTCATTCTGGCCTTCATGCTCTCTTGGACCCAGGAGCAGAATGAATGTCACCATGTTGTTGTAATTCATTCTGGCCTTCATGTTCTCTTGGACCCAGGAGCAGAATGAATATCACCATGTTGTTGTAATTCATTCTGGCCTTCATGCTCTCTTGTACCCAGGAGCAGAATGAATATCACCATGTTGTTGTAATTCATTCTGGCCTTCATGCTCTCTTGTACCCAGGAGCAGAATGAATGTCACCATGTTGTTGTAATTCATTCTGGCCTACATGCTCTCTTGTACCCAGGAGCAGAATGAATATCACCATTTTGTTCTGAGTGATTCGTTTTCTTGTTAAGGCAGGATACCATGAAATGCAAGAGTAGTGTGTAATATATTGTATGAGGGCTAGACATAGGGTCCTGCGAGCCTCAGTTGGTAAACACTGTGCTTGTCTGTTGAGCTGTATTGTTACCTTACACCTGCTGCCCCTGTTCACCTAGCAGTAAGTAGGTGCCTGGGTGTTAGTCGTCTTACACCTCGCTGGGTCACCATCTGGAGAAGACCCGGGCCGGGACAAGATCGGTGAACCTACTACTACTACTGCTACTACTATCTTACACCTGCTGCCCCTGTTCGCCTAGCAGTAAATAGGTACCTGTGTGTTAGTCACCTTACATCTGCTGTCTCTGTTCACCTAGCAGTAAGTAGGTTAGTCGACTGGTGTGGGTTGTATCCTGGGGACAAAACCCAAGTTCCCATAAATGCTCTTCATAGCCGTTGCTTTCTATACAGTATGTCATTAATGTCAGCTGTGGTATGTATAAGTTGTAAATGTTCTTGTAGAAATATAAAATAGGACAATAATTTTAGTCTTACCAATGAAGTTCGTTTTCTTTAGATATCTGATGATCTCTCAGTTTTCTTTCTATACTTTTTAGGGTAATCTATATTATATAAACAATATATGTAAAACAATTAATGCTGAAAAGAACTGAGACGAGCCATTGCAGGGCTGCCTTTGAATCTACCCACACATGTGGCTGCTGCAGTTATGTAGTTGAACAGTTCTGTCACATAAAAGAATGGAATAGACTGCCTGCACACATCAAAGCCAGTCACAGCAAAAGCCAGTTCAACATGAGAGACAAAATGTACCTCATGAATAAGGCTACAGAAAGGGAGGAGAGTGATTTCCTGGAGTTTACCTGGAGAGAGTTCCGGGGGTCAACGCCCCCGTGGGCCGGTCTGTGACCAGGCCTCCTGGTGGATCAGAGCCTGATCAACCAGGCTGTTACTGCTGGCTACACGCAATCCAACGTACGAGCCACAGCCCGGCTGGTCAGGTACCGACTTTAGATGTTTGTCCAGTGCCAGCTTGAAGACAGCCAGGGGTCTATTGGTAATCCCCCTTATGTATGCTGGGAGGCAGTTGAACAGTCTCGGGCCCCTGACACTTATGACATTTTTATGTTATCCCAGGTTCTCGACACACATGCTGCTATATATGATAATGTATGTAACTGTATTTGTGTATACATGAATCAACTTAGTTAACTTTGTCCCCAGGTTATAATGTAGTTAACTGGTGTTAACTGTATTATTACTTAAGCAAATATTAGGACATATTTATTTGAAAACGTTTCGGTCCTGGAACCTTGATCAAGGTCCCAGGATTTATACCATCTTTAAGAGGTGCGTATCATGCCTGGGTTTACCTGGAGAGGGTTCCGGAGGTCAACGCCCCCGCAGCTAGGTCTGAGACCAGGCCTCATGGTGGATCAGGGTCTGATCAACCAGGCTGTTACTGCTGGTCGCACGCAAACTGACGTACGAACCACAGTCCGGTTGGTCAGGTACTGACTTTAGGTGCCTGTCCAGTGCCTTCTTGAAGACAGCCAGAAATCTATTGGTTATCCCCCTGATTTATTTATTTATTTATTTTATATCTTTGCTTGAGATTCCTGAACCTGTATTCCCTGGAACGCAGGAGGGAGAGATACATGATTATATACACCTGGAAAATCCTAGAGGGACTAGTACCGAACTTGCACACGAAAATCACTCACTACGAAAGCAAAAGACTTGGCAGACGATGCACCATCCCCCCAATGAAAAGCATGGGTGTCACTAGCACGTTAAGAGACCATACAATAAGTGTCAGGGGCCCGAGACTGTTCAACTGCCTCCCAGCACACATAAGGGGGATTACCAACAGACCCCTGGCAATCTTCAAGCTGGCACTGAACAAGCACCTAAAGTCGGTTCCTGACCAGCCGGGCTGTGGCTCGTACGTTGGTTTGCGTGCAGCCAGCAGCAACAGCCTGGTTGATCAGGCTCTGATCCACCAGGAGGCCTGGTCACAGACCGGGCCGCGGGGGCGTTGACCCCCGGAACTCTCTCCAGGTAAACTCCAGGCAAACAGTACATTGAGATTTTGTATTTATAATAATGGGTTGTAATACAAAGAGAACCTCTATTATGCCTAGGCATTATGGGCCAACTTAACATTATTGGCTTACAGACTACTTAACACTAAGGATTATATCATAGTTGTACAGTAGGATAGTAATTATTTCATAATTGTACAGTAGATTATTAATTATAAATGAATCAAAATTTGTATAAGACAAAAGATATATTCATATATTCGAAAATGCTTTTTGTGAAAACAATGATTCAATTATATTCCTGTCAACAATGGATAAATGGTTCAAAGTGATTGTTGAAGTTGTGATGTGGGAGTACATAAGTATGTGTGTACTGAGTGACTCACTCTATCTCTCTTGCTGAAATTATTTCATTCATTACAGAGAGATTTAGGCAACTCTTCGTCCCAAGTTGTTTAAACTCCCAAGCCAGTTGTATCAACTTCGTTGTTTAAACTCCCAAGCCAGTTGTATCAACTTCTTTGTTTAAACTCCCAAGCCAGTTGTATCAACTTCTTTGTTTAAACTCCCAAGCCAGTTGTATCAACTTCGTTGTTTAAATTCCCAAGCCAGTTGTATCAACTTCGTTGTTTAAACTCCCAAGCCAGTTGTATCAACTTCGTTGTTTAAACTCCCAAGCCAGTTGTATCAACATCGTTGTTTAAACTCCCAAGCCAGTTGTATCAACATCACTGTTTAAACTCCCAAGCCAGTTATATCAACATCACTGTTTAAATTCCCAAGCCAGTTGTATCAACATCACTGTTTAAACTCCCAAGCCAGTTGTATCAACATAGTTGTGAAAATTTGTGTGGACTGCCTCCAAGTGAGTCGCCTACCCTGGCAAACTCTGTTGACACCGAGCTCTGAGGTGGGTACCTCAGCCTCACAAGTGGCTTATAGGACAGATTTTCACATATGATTGATGTTGCAAGAAACTCGCCTGCATGCACGTATAAAGGACTAACTTACTTGGTGTTGCAGCATATATCCTGATCTTCAACTTCCCTAAGCTTAGCCTTAGCCCCCTCTGGACTTCCCCTCAGAAACCACGTGCAACCGGGAGCCTTAATTCCTGCAATATTCAATCGTTATTAGTGACCTGCCTGCACCTCAGAAATTCCTATATCCAAGAGGGTAAGTTCCCTAGTATAACTATGCAGACACGGACACTAGCTTCCAGACTGCCCTGAGACATTGGTACTTACTGGGCATGCACTGCCTGTTGCACACCGGGCCCACAGATCAACTCACTCACAATCTCCCCAGACACTGGCCAGAAATCTACGGGATATAGTGGCGGTCTTGTCTTACTGTATGGGCCTGACGGAGGTCATCTACGGTACATCGAGGTGCCTCTACCAGGTTTCCCCAGGTCTCAAATGTGAAGACACATGGGGGGCGCCGTCTGCTGATCACGGCACGTCTTGTCCAGTTGGTGTCTGTCTTAAGAAGAACGAGCTGGTCTCTCTTCCAGACCCTCGTCTCTTTGTTCAAACTAGGGCTGCCAGTTCTCCCTAGCTAACTTATCCTAGTGTTTGCCTACATTATCGGCCTATTACTACCTATGTTAAGGTCTTAGGTCTACATTATTATTATCTACAGTTGCCTCAATGATCCTAATATTAGTGTACTAACAGTAAAACTACCTACTCCTTCCCTGAAGAGTAAATCTATAAATTAAATAAATGCCTACCAACAATCCACGCCAAAATAGAGAATACTGTTTGTGTTTGGGTGGGGTATAAGGGCCATCCAGTTCAGCCGTTCCATCACGGCCATGCCGGATCTGTTCTGTGGAACTTTAGGGACCAAATAAATTTCCACAATCGTTGTTTAAACTCCCAAGCCAGTTGTATCAACATCGTTGTTTAAACTCCCAAGCCAGTTGTATCAACATCGTTGTTTAAACTCCCAAGCCAGTTGTATCAACATCACTGTTTAAACTCCCAAGCCATTTGTATCAACATCACTGTTTAAACTCCCAAGCCAGTTGTATCAACATCGTTTTTTAAACCCCCAAGCCAGTTGTATCAACATCGTTGTTTAAACTCCCAAGCCAGTTGTATCAACATCGTTGTTTAAACTCCCAAGCCAGTTGTATCAACATCACTGTTTAAACTCTCAAGCCAGTTGTATCAACATCGTTGTTTAAACTCCCAAGCCAGTTGTATCAACATCGTTGTTTAAACTCCCAAGCCAGTTGTATCAACATCGTTGTTTAAACTCCCAAGCCAGTTGTATAAAACATTCTCTCTCTGTGATTAAGACACATGTGTAACAGATTTAATTTTAGTTTAATATGTTATTATGCATCTCATACCCATCCTGTGGGAGGTAGTGAGAAGATTACAGAGGTACTCAGTGGGTCCAGGGACTCGACCCCATACCTATGATAGCTGAGCAAGGTACAAAGGTAATGAACTCCGGGTCGATCTGGTCACAATCATGACAAGTTAGAAAGGTAATGAACCATCTATACTACTATACATGGTTACAATCATGAACACATTACAAATTAATGAGCCACTGACACGTCCACACCCGGTCACAAGTTGGGTATCTTCATTGATGAAACGTTTCGTCTAGACAGTAGACTTCTTCAGTCGAATACAGAGTCAGCAGGTGTAGTGGTGAACTGAAGATGTAATCAGTCCATCAACCGTGAAGAAAAAGTATTTGATTACATTTTGATTACATTTTGATTACATTTGATTACATTTTCTTTTCGCTACTACACCTGTACTACTACACCAAGCCCCGTGGCCTGGTGGCTTCAGCTCTCGCTTCACACAGCGAGGGTCTGGGTTCGATTCCCAGCCAGGGTAGAAACATTGGGCGTGTTTCTTTAAACCGGTTGTCTATGGTCACCCATCAGTAAAATGGGTACCTGGGTGTTAGTGGACTGGTGTGGGTCGCATCCTGGGTGTTAGTGGACTGGTGTGGGTCGCATCCTGGGTGTTAGTGGACTGGTGTGGGTCGCATCCTGGGTGTTAGTGGACTGGTGTGGGTCGCATCCTGGGTGTTAGTGGACTGGTGTGGGTCGCATTTCCCGGGTGTTAGTGGACTGGTGTGGGTCGCATCCTGGGTGTTAGTGGACTGGTGTGGGTCGCATCCTGGGTGTTAGTGGACTGGTGTGGGTCGCATCCTGGGTGTTAGTGGACTGGTGTGGGTCGCATCCTGGTACAAAACTGACCTGATTTGCGGGAAATGCTCAGCATAACAAGCGGCTTTCTATATAGTAGTATGTAAGCTATGGTCTTTATACGTGTACTTGTATACCTTGTACATGTACTTGTATACCTTGTACTTGTATACCTTGTACATGTACTTGTATACCTTGTACTTGTATACCTTGTACATGTACTTGTATACCTTGTACATGTATTTGTATACCTTGTACATGTACTTGTATACCTTGTACATGTACTTGTATACCCTTGTACATGTACTTATTTTACCCCTTTTATGGTATACCTTGTACTGGTATACCTTGTACTGGTATACCTTGTACTGGTATACCTTGTACTTGTATACCTTGTACTGGTATACCTTGTACTGGTATACCTTGTACTGGTAGAAATGAAGATATATTATTATTATTTTTATTATTATTATTAATATTTGTGAGGAAACAGGACAAGTGTTCCGCGGGTTAACCAAGACCTCCCGCCACTGGAGCTTCTGGTCATCTGACCGAGGCCTTCCACTGGCTTACCCCTCCACCCCTTGAAAAATTACGACTATTATTATTATAAGCATTAATAAATCCATGTTTATGTGTCAGATGTTTTACACTGAGAGAAATTGCTGATGTTTTTATTTATGTCTGGTAAACATAAGATTTACAGGACAACCTTGTATATGTATTAATGTTGGTAGAATTACCCACACTTCTAGGTAAAAGGACACAGGTGCAACTAGTGTGACATTTTGTTGTGGCAACGTTTCGCCCTCCCGGGGGCTTTGTTAAGCTGTTAAGGCTTGAAAAGAGTCTGTTTTAGGCTATCTTTATTATGCATCCCATCTCTCTCACTTTCTCTCTCTCTCTCTCTCTCTCTCTCTCTCTCTCTGTCTCTGTCTGTCTCTCTCTCTCTCTCTCTTCTGCCACCTTTTTTTTTACACAGGGTTTGACAAGGCTAAGGATCCCTAGCTTTATTGGCAAGCTATTTACAGGTTAAGGATTCCTAACTTTATTGGCAAGCTAAGAGCTGTTACCTACATCAGCTCATTTGAAAGCATTTTTATTGTTATGAGACATACAAGTAGGGAACAGGATGAAGTTGGAGCCATCTGTGGGCCAGCATTTTCATTAGATCAATTGGCTTTATCTCGTTGACATTATAATATCTCTCTCTCTCTCTCTCTCTCCATCAATCGTCCAAGAAATGGAAATTAAAAGCCCCAATTACTCTTAGTATTTACAATAATATTGAGTAGTGTGTGTGTGTACTCATTTATGATTGCGGGAGTTATTTCACAGCTCCTGGCCCCGCCTTTTAGCTGGTTGCTACTAGATCCATTCTCACCCTATTCCAAGAACATTATTGTACCTCATCTTAAAGCTATGTTTGGATCCTGCCTCTACATCACTCTCCAGGTTGTTCCACTTCCTGACAACTAAGGCTGTGTGTGTGTTCTCACCTGATTGTGGTTGCAGGGGTCGAGTCATAGCTCCTGTGTGTGTGTGTGCGTACTCACCTAATTGTAGTTGCAGGGGTCGAGACTCAGCTCCTGGCTCCACCAGTGTGTGTATGTGTGTACTCACCTATTTATACTTACTTATTTGTGGTTGCAAAGGTCGAGACTCATTGTGTGTGTGTGTGTGGAGGTGGAGACGTGGCAGGTGGAGTTCTTCAGGTATAACAGACAGTTGCTGGGACTGGTAATGAAAGGTGGTAAACATCTCTTGCAGGTGTAGATTCATATGGGAAATGTGTCCAAAGGTGAGTAAGAGTGAGGGACTGAGACAGAGTAGGTGGTAGAGTGGAAGAGTGTTGCATTAACAGTAACTTAGAAAGGTAGCAGCAGCAGTTGAGAAAGGTAACAGCAGCACCTGAGAAAGGCAGCAACAGTAGCTGAGAAAATCAACAACAAAGCTGAGAAAGGCAGCAACAGCAGCAGCAACTGAAAGGCAGCAATAACAGCATCTGAAAAAGGCAACAATGACAAAGCAACATCAGTGGAGAGTTAATTCAGTGTAACCGAGTTGAAAGATGGTATACAAGTGTTACCCGGGTTACAGTCTGTCACAAGGTCGCGGTGGCAGTGTGTGGGGAAGTTATGTTTGGTGATCACAACATGCACCACCAGCCTTCTGCCCCACACTCATCAAGGAACATAAAAACAACTCCACAGTTTATTCTCAATCAAGAAGCTTATTTACGTGTTCCTGTAGTATACTGGAATCTTTTCTTCCATATTCTCTTAGCAGATAATTCGCGTTAGTTATTATCGTAGGGGAATGCTAAACCCGTAGGGATTATACAGCACCTGGGGAGGGGGGGATGATGGAAGGTATTCAGGTTTAATTCGGGGAACTGGAGCACAGATCTAATTCCTTAGATTAAGAGCCCCTCACCAGTGTCAAGGAACCTCCTTTGAGGGGAGATAATTTACATATATTAAGTATAGGAACTCGGATAAATCAGGCCCCTTGTGCAGTACTCGGGTAACATTATTGAGGAAACGTTTCACCAGCCAGTGGCTGGCCACTGGTTTCACCAGCCAGTGGTTTCACCAGCCAGTGGTTTTCCAAGCCAATTACTGACGAAACATTTCTTCAGTAAAGATTCCCAGATGCTACAAGTGTCCAGTTTTTCAACTTGTCAGTTTTCTAAGCCATTTACATCACATTTGTCAGACACAACAACATCTTGGGATCTTGATACAGGTAATTCTCCTACGTTAGTCTAACCTACAGTCATGACCTACTTGCACGAGTGGATTTATCCAGTAGTGACTCCGCCTCCTATTTCTTCTGCTCACCTGACTCTAATATATATAGAAGCCACTTCTCCCGGCATATGCTCTGCTTTTCTTAAGATTGATTGACTGAATACGTCGACTAAAGGCTAAGGGACTGATTACCTCAAACTCCTCCTCATCTTTCTCTGTTCTTCGCTGGATTGGACTGAAGAAAGCAACTGGCTGGCGAAACGATTCCTCGGTAAAGATTCCCAAATATTACACAAGCGTCTCATTCTTCAACTTGTCAATTATGTAAATGATTTACGTCACATAGGAAGTCTGCCTCATGTATTATTATTATTATTATTATTATTATTATTATTATTATTATTATTATTATTATTATTATTATTATTGTTATTATTATTATTACCTGGAGTTTACCTGGAGAGAGTTTCGGGGGTCAACGCCCCCGCGGCCCGGTCTGTGACCAGGCCTCCTGGTGGATCAGCGCCTGATCAACCAGGCTGTTGCTGCTGGCTGCACGCAAACCAACGTACGAGCCACAGCCCGGCTGATCAGGAACTGACTTTAGGTGCTTGTCCAGTGCCAGCTTGAAGACTGCCAGGGGTCTGTTGGTAATCCCCCTTATGTGTGCTGGGAGGCAGTTGAACAGTCTCGGGCCCCTGACACTTTTTTGTATGGTCTATTAACGTGATAGTGACACCCCTGCTTTTCATTGGGGGGATGGTGCATCGTCTGCCAAGTCTTTTGCTTTCGTAGTGAGTGATTTTTCGTGTGCAAGTTCGGTACTAGTCCCTCTAGGATTTTCCAGGTGTATATAATCAATGTATCTCTCCCTCCTGCGTTCCAGGGAATACAGGTTTAGAAACCTCAAGCGCTCCCAGTAATTGAGGTGTTTTATCTCCGTTATGCGCGCCGTGAAAGTTCTCTGTACATTTTCTAGGTCGGCAATTTCACCTGCCTTGAAAGGTGCTGTTAGAGTGCAGCAATATTCCAGCCTAGATAGAACAAGTGACCTGAAGAGTGTCATCATGGGCTTGGGCCCCCCTAGTTTTGAAGGTTCTCATTATCCATCCTGTCCCTTTTCTAGCAGATGCGATTGATACAATGTTATGGTCCTTGAAGGTGAGATCCTCCGACATAATCACTCCCAGGTCTTTGACGTTGGTGTTTCGCTCTATTTTGTGGCCAGAATTTGTTTTGTACTCTGATGAAGATTTAATTTCCTCATGTTTACCATATCTGAGTAATTGAAATTTCTCATCGTTGAACTTCATATTGTTTTCTGCAGCCCACTGAAAGATTTGGTTGATGTCCGCCTGGAGCCTTGCAGTGTCTGCAATGGAAGACACTGTCATGCAGATTCGGGTGTCATCCGCAAAGGAAGACACGGTGCTGTGGCTGACATCCTTGTCTATGTCGGATATGAGGATGAGGAACAAAATGGGAGCTAGTACTGTGCCTTGTGGAACAGAGCTTTTCACCGTACCTGCCTCGGACTTTACTCTGTTGACGACTACTCTCTGTGTTCTGTTAGTGAGGAAATTATAGATCCATCGACCGACTTTTCCTGTTATTCCTTTAGCGCGCATTTTGTGCGCTATTACGCCATGGTCACACTTGTCGAAGGCTTTTGCAAAGTCTGTATATATTACATCTGCATTCTTTTTGTCTTCTAGTGCATTTAGGACCTTGTCGTAGTGATCCAGTAGTTGAGACAGACAGGAGCGACCTGTTCTAAACCCATGTTGCCCTGGGTTGTGTAACTGATGGGTTTCTAGATGGGTGGTGATCTTGCTTCTTAGGACCCTTTCAAAGATTTTTATGATATGGGATGTTAGTGCTATTGGTCTGTAGTTCTTTGCTGTTGCTTTACTGCCCCCTTTGTGGGAGTGGGGCTATGTCTGTTGTTTTTAGTAACTGAGGGACGAACCCTCGTGTCCATGCTCCCTCTCCATAGGATGGAAAAGGCTCGTGATAGGGGCTTCTTGCAGTTCTTGATGAACACAGAGTTCCATGAGTCTGGCCCTGGGGCAGAGTGCATGGGCATGTCATTTATCGCCTGTTCGAAGTCATTTGGCGTCAGGATAACATCGGATAGGCTTGTGTTACTCAATTTGTGGCTCTCTCATAAAAAATTCATTTTGATCTTCGACTCTCAGTCTGGTTAGCGGCTTGCTAAAAACTGAATCATATTGGGACTTGAGTAGCTCACTCATTTCCTTGCTGTCATCTGTGTAGGACCCATCTTGTTTAAGTAGGGGCCCAATACTGGACGTTGTTCTCGATTTTGATTTGGCATAGGAGAAGAAATACTTTGGGTTTCTTTCGATTTCATTTATAGCTTTTAGTTCTTCCCGCGATTCCTGACTCCTAAAGGATTCTTTTAGCTTAAGTTCGATGCTTGCTATTTCTCTGACCAGTGTCTCCCTGCGCATTTCAGATATATTGACCTCTTTTAGCCGCTCTGTTATTCTTTTCCGTCGCCTGTAAAGGGAGCGCCTGTCTCTTTCTATTTTACATCTACTCCTCCTTTTTCTTAGAGGAATAAGCCTTGTGCATACATCGAGTGCCACCGAGTTAATCTGTTCTAGGCATAAGTTTGGGTCTGTGTTGCTTAGTCTATCTTCCCAGCTTATATCGGTTAGGACTTGGTTTACTTGGTCCCACTTTATGTTTTTGTTATTGAAGTTGAATTTGGTGAATGCTCCCTCGTGACTAGTCTCATTTTGTTATTATTATTATTATTATTATTATTATTATTATTATTATTATTGTTATTATTATTATTATTATTATTATTATTATTATTATTATTATTATCATCATCATCATCATCATCATAAACGCTAAAACCAAAAGCGTTATACAGCAGTGATTTCACGTATTAGATTACTGACATATATCAAGCACTGGTGTTACGACTTGCATGTCGTAACTTAAATAAAATGTTCCTGGCTGCTAGAGGCTGCTAGAGGCTGCTAGAGGCTGCTAGAGGCTGCTAGAGGCTGCTAGAGGCTGCTAGAGGCTGCTAAAGGCTGCTAGAGGCTGCTAGAGGCTGCTAGAGGCTGCTAGAGGCTGCTAAAGGCTGCTAGAGGCTGCTAGAGGCTGCTAGAGGCTGCTAGAGGCTGCTAGAGGCTGCTAGAGGCTGCTAGAGGCTGCTAGAAGCTGCTAGAGGCTGCTAGAGGCTGCTAGAGGCTGCTATAGGCTGCTAGAGGCTGCTAGAGGCTGCTAGAGGCTGCTAGAGGCTGCTAGAGGCTGCTCACACTGCTGTCTAGGGGTTATAAAATTACTCTTAAAACACAGGGAACCTTGGACCAGCATGTACTCGTATATTAAATAATGAAGCATGAGTACATATAATATAGTATATGGTAGGACAAACTCACCTATACAGAAATATATATAATATTAATAATAGTAACTTGTATATAACTTATAACTACTACAAAAAATCACCAGACTCCAGTTCACATTAACTCACTAACACACTGCTAATTAACTCACTAACACACTGCTAATTAACTCACTAACACACTGCTAATTAACTCACTAACACACTGCTAATTAACTCACTAACACACTGCTAATTAACTCACTAACACACTGCTAATTAACTCACTAACACACTGCTAATTAACTCACTAACACACTGCTAATTAACTCACTAACACATTGCTAATTAACTCACTAACACACTGCTAATTAACTCACTAACACACTGCTAATTAACTCACTAACACACTGCTAATTAACTCACTAACACACTGCTAATTAACTCACTAACACACTGCTAATTAACTCACTAACACACTGCTAATTAACTCACTAACACACTGCTAATTAACTCACTAACACACTGCTAATTAACTCACTAACACACTGCTAATTAACTCACTAACACACTGCTAATTAACTCACTAACACACTGCTAATTAACTCACTAACACACTGCTAATTAACTCACTAACACACTGCTAATTAACTCACTAACACACTGCTAATTAACTCACTAACACACTTACCTGGAGTTTACCTGGAGAGAGTTCCGGGGGTCAACGCCCCCGCGGCCCGGTCTGAGACCAGGCCTCCTGGTGGATCAGAGCCTGATCAACCAGGCTGTTGCTGCTGGCTGCACGCAAACCAACATACGAGCCACAGCCCGGCTGATCCGGAACTGACTTTAGGTGCTTGTCCAGTGCCAGCTTGAAGACTGCCAGGGGTCTGTTGGTAATCCCCCTTATGTGTGCTGGGAGGCAGTTGAACAGTCTCGGGCCCCTGACACTTATTGTATGGTCTCTTAACGTGCTAGTGACACCCCTGCTTTTCATTGGGGGATGGTGCATCGTCTGCCAAGTCTTTTGCTTTCGTAGTGAGTGATTTTCGTGTGCAAGTTCGGTACTAGTCCCTCTAGGATTTTCCAGGTGTATATAATCATATATCTCTCCTCCTGCGTTCCAGGGAATACAGGTTTAGGAACCTCAAGCGCTCCCAATAATTGAGGTGTTTTATCTCCGTTATGCGCGCCGTGAAAGTTCTCTGTACATTTTCATAGGTCGGCAATTTCACCTGCCTTGAAAGGTGCTGTTAGTGTGCAGCAATATTCCAGCCTAGATAGAACAAGTGACCTGAAGAGTGTCATCATGGGCTTGGCCTCCCTAGTTTTGAAGGTTCTCATTATCCATCCTGTCATTTTTCTAGCAGATGCGATTGATACAATGTTATGGTCCTTGAAGGTGAGATCCTCCGACATGATCACTCCCAGGTCTTTGACGTTGGTGTTTCGCTCTATTTTGTGGCCAGAATTTGTTTTGTACTCTGATGAAGATTTAATTTCCTCATGTTTACCATATCGAGTAATTGAAATTTCTCATCGTTGAACTTCATATTGTTTCTGCAGCCCACTGAAAGATTTGGTTGATGTCTGCCTGGAGCTTTGCAGTGTCTGCAATGGAAGACACTGTCATGCAGATTCGGGTGTCATCTGCAAAGGAAACACGGTGCTGTGGCTGACATCCTTGTCTATGTCGGATATAAGGATGAGGAACAAGATGGGAGCGAGTACTGTGCCTTGTGGAACAGAGCTTTTCACCTTAGCTGCCTCGGACTTTACTCTGTTGACGACTACTCTCTGTGTTCTGTTAGTGAGGAAATTATAGATCATCGACCGACTTTTCCTGTTATTCCTTTAGCACGCATTTTGTGCGCTATTACGCCATGGTCACACTTGTCGAGGCTTTTGCAAAGTCTGTATATATTACATCTGCATTCTTTTTGTCTTCTAGTGCATTTAGGACCTTGTCGTAGTGGTCCAATAGTTGAGACAGACAGGAGCGACCTGTTCTAAACCAGGGTGCCTGGGTTGTGAAAACTGATGGGTTTCTAGATGCGTGGTGATTTTGGGCTTCTTAGGACCCCTTCAAAGATTTTTATGATATGGGATTTAGTGCTATTGGTCTGTAGTTCTTTGCTGTTGCTTTACTGCCCCCTTTGTGGAGTGGGGCTATGTCTGTTGTTTTTAGTAACTGTGGGACGACCCCCGTGTCCATGCTCCCTCTCCATAGGAGGAAAAAGGCTCGTGATAGGGGCTTCTTGCAGTTCTTGATGAACACAGAGTTCATGAGTCTGGCCCTGGGGCAGAGTGGCATGGCATGTCATTTATCGCCTGTTCGAAGTCTTTTGGCGTCAGGATAACATCGGATAGGCTTTTTGTTAATCAAATTTTGGGGCTCTCTCATAAAAAATTCATTTTGATCTTCGACTCTCAGTCTGGTTAGCGGCTTGCTAAAAAATGGTCATATTGGGTCTTGAGTAGCTCACTCATTTCCTTGCTGTCATCTGTGTAGGACCCATCTTGTTTAAGTAGGGGCCCAATACTGGACGTTGTTCTCGATTTTGATTTGGCATAGGAGAAGAAATACTTTGGGTTTCTTTCGATTTCATTTATGGCTTTTAGTTCTTCCCGCGATTCCTGACTCCTAAAGGATTCTTTTAGCTTAAGTTCGATGCTTGCTATTTCTCTGACCACTAACACACTGCTAATTAACTCACTAACACACTGCTAATTAACTCACTAACACACTGCTAATTAACTCACTAACACACTGCTAATTAACTCACTAACACACTGCTAATTAACTCACTAACACTGCTACTAATGAGTTAAAATAAGTGAACATTTATAAACAGGGAGGGTCCATGACACCCCCCTTTCTGCAGGCTACGTAGCCTACAGTGGAATATGTAAGTTTATTCAGGTATACACAAATACAGTTATATAGATTATCATACATAGCAGTATATGTGTAGAGAACCTGGGATAATCCAAAAAAGGTGACTTATTTCCACTGGGGTCCTGGAAAAGAGTGACTTATTTCCACTGGGGTCCTGGAAAAGAGTGACTTATTTCCACTGGGGTCCTGGAAAAGAGTGACTTATTTCCACTGGGGTCCTGGAAACATTAAATACTCTCGCATAAACAGGCCCCCGCATACTGGGGCTTTACAAATAAACATGAGAGCACTTAAACACAAACACATATAGTATACACTAAAAAAAACTTACCAAAATTACCTACTCAAACTACCGCCCAAACATGATAACTTCACCTCCGTTACCACCCGACTCGTACTGAACTAAACACATCTCTCATCTGCTGCTGTCCTGCCACTGACTGGCCAGGAATAATACGCGTTCGCTTTTAGGGAATAACACACCTCCGCTTTCAGTATACTACATGGGAAATGATATTATATATGGAGCATTATTTTATATAAATATTTTTTTCAGTACTCCCTAACATTTGGTTATAAAGGTTTTCTTATTCTCTTATTTTTAGTAACTTGGTCGGCAGAAGGGGGTTACTAGCCCCTTGCTCCCGATACTTTAGTCGCCTCTTACTACGTCGGCAGAAGGGGGTTACTAGCCCCTTGCTCCCGGTACTTTAGTCGCCTCTTACTACGTCGGCAGAAGGGGGTTACTAGCCCCTTGCTCCCGGTACTTTAGTCGCCTCTTACTACGTCGGCAGAAGGGGGTTACTAGCCCCTTGCTCCCGGTACTTTAGTCGCCTCTTACTACACTATGGCTTGCTGAGGAAGAATTCGTGTTACAAAATGCGATATCTACTAAGTGAAGATATCTCTAGAGAATACTAGAAGGTCAACTTATTGATCCCCGTCTAGCATCAAGTTTTTTCTTGGTTTTGTAACAGTTTGTCAGGGTGTATTCTAGTCCAGTTTTCCCGTAAATTATGTGGTTTCTCAATAGCACTTTTTGGACTGTAACTAAATGAATACAGACTAAATAAAAGTTGAGATCTTTAATAACAAAGGTGTCTAGGTGATAATAATTGTAGTTGATGTAAGTTGAATAATTTAGGAGCAGGTGTAGTAGTATTTAAGACTGTTCTTATGTTTCAGCTTCATATCGTCCCAGATCATGGAGTTGAACTCTTCTCAGGCTGAGGGACTGACCACCTTGTTCCAGATCATGGAGCTGAACTCTTCTCCAGGCTGAGGGACTGATCACCTTGTTCCAGATCATGGAGTTGAACTCTTCTCCAGGCTGAGGGACTGATCACCTTGTTCCAGATCATGGAGCTGAACTCTTCTCCAGGCTGAGGGACTGATCACCTTGTTCCAGATCATGGAGCTGAACTCTTCTCCAGGCTGAGGGACTGATCACCTTGTTCCAGATCATGGAGCTGAACTCTTCTCAGGCTGAGGGACTGATCACCTTGTTCCAGATCATGGAGCTGAACTCTTCTCCAGGCTGAGGGACTGATCACCTTGTTCCAGATCATGGAGTTGAACTCTTCTCCAGGCTGAGGGACTGACACCTTGTTCCAGATCATGGAGTTGAACCTTCTCCAGGCTGAGGGACTGATCACCTTGTTCCAGATCATGGAGTTGAACTCTTCTCCAGGCTGAGGGACTGACCACCTTGTTCCAGATCATGGAGTTGAACTCTTCTCCAGGCTGAGGGACTGATCACCTTGTTCCAGATCATGGAGTTGAACTCTTCTCAGGCTGAGGGACTGACCACCTTGTTCCAGATCATGGAGTTGAACTCTTCTCCAGGCTGAGGGACTGATCACCTTGTTCCAGATCATGGAGTTGAACTCTTCTCCAGGCTGAGGGACTGATCACCTTGTTCCAGATCATGGAGTTGAACTCTTCTCAGGCTGAGGGACTGATCACCTTGTTCCAGATCATGGAGTTGAACTCTTCTCAGGCTGAGGGACTGACCACCTTGTTCCAGATCATGGAGCTGAACTCTTCTCCAGGCTGAGGGACTGATCACCTTGTTCCAGATCATGGAGTTGAACTCTTTCTCAGGCTGAGGGACTGATCACCTTGTTCCAGATCATGAGTTGAACTCTTCTCAGGCTGAGGGACTGACCACCTTGTTCCAGATCATGGAGTTGAACTCTTCTCCAGGCTGAGGACTGACCAACCTTGTTCCAGATCATGGAGTTGAACTCTTCTCCAGGCTGAGGGACTGATCACCTTGTTCCAGATCATGGAGCTGAACTCTTCTCCAGGCTGAGGGACTGATCACCTTGTTCCAGATCATGGAGCTGAACTCTTCTCCAGGCTGAGGGACTGACCACCTTGTTCCAGATTATGGAGCTGAACTCTTCTCCAGGCTGAGGGACTGATCACCTTGTTCCAGATCATGGAGCTGAACTCTTCTCCAGGCTGAGGGACTGATCACCTTGTTCCAGATCATGGAGTTGAACTCTTCTCCAGGCTGAGGGACTGATCACCTTGTTCCAGATCATGGAGCTGAACTCTTCTCCAGGCTGAGGGACTGATCACCTTGTTCCAGATCATGGAGCTGAACTCTTCTCCAGGCTGAGGGACTGATCACCTTGTTCCAGATCATGGAGCTGAACTCTTCTCCAGGCTGAGGGACTGACCACCTTGTTCCAGATCATGGAGCTGAACTCTTCTCAGGCTGAGGGACTGACCACCTCAAATACTTTTTCCTCCAAGGTTGATAGACTGATTACATCCTCTTCATTTCACTACTACACCTGCTGCCTCTGTATTTGACTGAAGAAGCCTAGGTGAAACGTTTCGACAATAAGGATATCCAACTGTTTCACATAATGAGGAAATGGTATGGTGATACCGACAAGATGTGGAAAAAGACACTTATGTACAGTTCAGGACATTTATTAAAGGAAACGTTTCGCCACGAGTGGCTTCTTCAGTCCTAATACAGAGAAAACTAAGAAAACACACATATATATAGTGGTGGGAGTCAGGTGAGGTGAAGCGTGGGTAGAGGTGGTAATAGTAGTAGTAGTAGTAATGGAACTAAGGAGGTGAGGTTAGAGAGGGACCTGCTGGCATCAAGTAACACCAGTTCCCAGGATGGGTAATATCCTCTTGCTTAGTAATTTTGAAATACTGTAACTACCGGATTTTTGCTTTATAGTGTTACTGACAGAAATTAGTGCAGCTTCAATGCATTTTCTCCGTCTTAAGTCGTCTTCTTTAATAATTAGTTTAGCTTCATTGAATTTCATGAGGTGTCCAACATCGTCTCTATGTTGAACACATGCAAAAACGCAAAAACGCATGTGTTCAACATAGAGACGATGTTGGACACCTCATGAAATTCAATGAAGCTAAACTAGTTATTAAAGAAGACGACTTAAGACGGAGAAAATGCATTGAAGCTGCACTAATTTCTGTCAGTAACACTATAAAGCAAAAATCCGGTAGTTACAGTATTTCAAAATTACTAAGCAAGAGGATATTACCCATCCTGGGAACTGGTGTTACTTGATGCCAGCAGGTCCCTCTCTAACCTCACCTCCTTAGTTCCATTACTACTACTACTACTATTACCACCTCTACCCACGCTTCACCTCACCTGACTCCCACCACTATATATATGTGTGTTTTCTTAGTTTTCTCTGTATTAGGACTGAAGAAGCCACTCGTGGCGAAACGTTTCCTTTAATAAATGTCCTGAACTGTACATAAGTGTCTTTTTCCTGTTTCACATAAGAACATAGAAATGGAGGAACACTGCAGAAGGCCTACTGGCCCATACGGGGCAGGTCCTTCTCTTCAGTTTGTCGGTATTTTATATCGTTTTCAATATGGTCTACAGTAGTGACAAGATAAAGAATTAGACACATGTGCAACATCTGAGTGGCTTTATTGTAGACGTGTCGACATCCAGTGTCTTTATCAGTATAAATTCAAGGACGGAATGAGAAGACTTCGGAACTCATGTCTTTGAATTGGTACTGATAAAGTCACTGGATGGCGACACATCGACAGTAAAGATACCTAGATGTTGCATATGTGTCTAATTCTTCAACATCCTCTTGTGCTCACCTCCAGAGTGTTGTCAGTGTTGCAGTGTTCACCTCCAGAGTGTTGTCAGTGTTGCAGTGTTCACCTCCAGAGTGTTGTCAGTGTTGCAGTGTTCACCTCCAGAGTGTTGTCAGTGTTGCAGTGTTCACCTCCAGAGTGTTGTCAGTGTTGCAGTGTTCACCTCCAGAGTGTTGTCAGTGTTGCAGTGTTCACCTCCAGAGTGTTGTCAGTGTTGCAGTGTTCACCTCCAGAGTGTTGTCAGTGTTGCAGTGTTCACCTCCAGAGTGTTGTCAGTGTTGCAGTGTTCACCTCCAGAGTGTTGTCAGTGTTGCAGTGTTCACGTCTTGCTACGGCTCATACTGGTGGTGCCTCGTTTTCTGAACCCGGGATGATAGTGAGACACATATGCAACACCTGGGTGTCCGTATCGACACATAGGTGTTGCACATGTGTGTGAAATGACAGTGACACCCAGGTATGGCACATGTATATCTGGAGAGTTCCGAGGGTCAACGCTCTGGTTATACAGAGCATTTCCCAGAGCTTAGGTTAATTTTGTCTCCCGGGATGCAACCCTCAATATTTGGCTAACACCCAGGCACCATACTTACTGCTAAGTGAATAGACACAGCAGGCGTCTTAAGGAAACACGCCCAGATGCTTCCACCCGTACCGGAATCGAACCACGGTCCACTTTGTGTGAGCTGAGTGCGCTACCAACTGAGCTACGGGACACCTAATCCTTATCTCAAGTGATCTGACAATACCTTCAGTGTTATCACTACTCTGACTCAATAACCAATTTAATGGCGGTGGTTCATCATCTTCCCTCAGCCTTAATGATAATAATCTTAGATAATAATAATAATAATAATAATAATAATAATAATAATAATAATAATAATAATAATCTTCATTACTACAAGTAATACTACCAGGTATACACACCAGAGATGACATCAATGACATACTACTATATAGAAAGTCGCTTGTTTTGCAGAGCATTAGGTCAATTTTGTCCCAGGATGCGATCCACACCAGTGGACTAACACCCAGGTACCTATTTTACTGATTGGTGAACAGGGACAGCAGATGTCTTATGGAAACACGTCCCAGTGTTTTCCAGCATTACCGGGGAATCGATCTCCGGACATCAGTGTGTGAGATGAGTGCGCTACCACTCGAGCTACGGGAGAGTAAGTAGGTACCTATCTATTAGTCATCATACACCTGTTGTCCCTGTTCACCTAGCAGTAACTAGGGTACCTCGGTGTTAGGAGACTGTTGTGAGTCGCATCCTGGGGGAGAAGATTACAGGTCCCCAGTATAATAATGGAACATTGGTACTTCCAGTATAATGAAACACTGGTACTTCCAATATAATGAAACACTGGTACTTCCAATATAATGAAACACTGGTACTTCCAATATAATGAAACACTGGTACTTCCAATATAATGAAACACTGGTACTTCCAATATAATGAAACACTGGTACTTCCAATATAATGAAACACTGGTACTTCCAATATAATGAAACACTGGTACTTCCAATATAATGAAACACTGGTACTTCCAGTATAATGAAACATTGGTACTTCCAGCATAATGAAACACTGGTACTTCCAGTATAATGAAACACTGGTACTTCCAATATAATGAAACACTGGTACTTCCAATATAATGAAACACTGGTACTTCCAATATAATGAAACACTGGTACTTCCAATATAATGAAACACTGGTACTTCCAATATAATGAAACACTGGTACTTCCAGTATAATGAAACATTGGTACTTCCAGCATAATGAAACACTGGTACTTCCAGTATAATGAAACACTGGTACTTCCAGTATAATGAAACATTGGTACTTCCAGTATAATGAAACACTGGTACTTCCAGTATAATGAAACATTGGTACTTCCAGTATAATGAAACACTGGTACTTCCAGTATAATGAAACACTGGTACTTCCAGTATAATGAAACACTGGTACTTCCAGTATAATGAAACACTGGTACTTCCAGTATAATGAAACACTGGTACTTCCAGTATAATGAAACACTGGTACTTCCAGTATAATGAAACACTGGTACTTCCAGTATAATGAAACACTGGTACTTCCAGTATAATGAAACACTGGTACTTCCAGTATAATGAAACACTGGTACTTCCAGTATAATGAAACACTGGTACTTCCAGTATAATGAAACACTGGTACTTCCAGTATAATGAAACACTGGTACTTCCAGTATAATGAAACACTGGTACTTCCAGTATAATGAAACACTGGTACTTCCAGTATAATGAAACACTGGTACTTCCAGTATAATGAAACACTGGTACTTCCAGTATAATGAAACACTGGTACTTCCAGTATAATGAAACACTGGTACTTCCAGTATAATGAAACACTGGTACTTCCAGTATAATGAAACACTGGTACTTCCAATGTAGCGCTTCGCTGTGAAATTAGTAATAATATTAATAAATATTTGTATTATAAATAATAATAATTATAATTAATAATAATAATAATAAATAATAATTATTATTATAATTAATAATAATAATAATAATGATAATTATTATTATAATTATTATTATTATTATTATTATTATATTATTATTACTGTTACCAAGTTTTGTTCTCTTCGTCTCTTATCATGTGGTATTCCCTGGAAAATATTGCATGTGTTATGTTCCCATAACTCTGTTTTTTTACAAGTGAGACTTTGTTTAACAAAAGGCGTAAACTGAAAAATTAAAACTCTCTTCGTTTCGTAAAACTAGGAAGAATGGTAGTGTCAGTATGTCGACCTTCTGAAGAGGACCTCGGGTGGGTTTATATCTTATTGATGAGATTGATGTGTTGATGAATATGACTCGTGTGTATCACTGGGGTATCTTCGTCAGTACGGCAGACTTCTTCGGTTGTTTATGGAGATAATTACAGTGCTGGAGACAGTACAAGTGGAGAGGTGGTTAGTGGTGATCAGTCCCTCAATGATCAGTGTTCGTTGCGCTCTGAGTTGTCAACAAGCTTACTGTTTGAGGTTATCGGTCCCTCACTGATGAGTATTCATTATAATTTCATTCAGCAAGAAGCTTACTCTTTGAGGTGATCAGTCCCTTACTGTGGTCACTGCCCTTGTTGTGGCAACAACCTTGCTGTTCATGTCTTTGAGTCATCTTTATCTTAGGTACAATTCATCAGGAACCACAGCAAATACCTCCTGACTCGGGTGTTAGGTACAATTCATCAGGAACCACAGCAAATACCTCCTGACTCGGATGTTAGGTACAGTTCGTCGGGAACTAAAACGAATATCTCCTGATTCTGGCGTTAGTCATGGGTGACCCGCCATAGGAACTTTGGGTCACATGACCAAGACCTTCCACTGGCTTCCCCTCAAACCCTTTGAAAAATTATAAATAACATTGTTTGACGTTGGTTCGAATCACTGTTTTCCGGCCCTTTCTGTCGACATTACTTACGACTATTTCACTGGATGTCTCTCCATCTTGGAGGGGTGACACAGTAGAAAAAGGAAGTACATTCATCATTATTCATTAAGTTGCTGTCTTTCCTGATGTGTGCTGACTGGTGTGGGTCGCATCCTGGGGACAAAATTAACCTAAGATGGCCAAAACGTTCTGCATTTCTATATAGTATGTCATTGATGTCAGCTATGGTCTGTGTAAGTTGTATCATGTACTTGTGGAAATAAAGATTATTATTATTATTATTATTATTATTATTATTATTATTATTATTATTATTATAGATATTCATGGGCACAAGGATGGCCGCCTGGGAAGGGTAGAAGGGGGGGTATGTGTGTGTCATGGTAGCATATGTTGTACCTCTCACGCTACCGCTTGTAACTCTGTCTTATCTATGTGGGTATGTCAGTTGTGTCTGGGTGTATCTGTGTGTACGTGATATACGATGTGTGTGTGTGTGTGTGTGTGTGTGTGTGTGTGTACTCACCTAATTGTACTCACCTAATTGTGGTTGCAGGGGTCGAGACTCAGCTCCTGGCCCAGCCTCTTCACTGATCGCTACTAGGTCCTCTCTCTGCTTCCTGAGCTTTGTCATACCTCGTCTTAACACTATGTATGGTTCCTGCCTCCACTACGTCACTTGCTAGGCTATTCCACTTCCTAACAACTCTATGACTGAAGAAATACTGTGACTCGTCTGAGTCTTCAGCTTCCAATTCTGACCCCTTGTTTCTCTGCCCCATCTCTGGAACATCATGTCTCTGTCCGCCTTATCTATTCCCCGCAGTATCTTGTATGTCGTTATCATGTCTCCCCTGACCCTTCTCTCCTCCAGTGTCGTCAGTCCGATTTCTCTTAACCTTTCATCGTAGGACATTCCCCTGAGCTCTGGAACTAGCCTTGTTGCAACCCTTTGTACTTTCTCTAACCTCATGACGTGCTTGACCAGGTGTGGGTTCCAAACAGGTGCTGCATACTCCAGTATGGGCCTAACATACACAGCATACAATGTCTTGAACGATTCCTTATTAAGGTATCGGAACGCTATTCTCAGGTTTGCCAGGCGCCCGTATGCTGCAGCAGTTATCTGGTTGATGTGTGCCTCCGGAGACGTGCTCGGTGTTATGGTCACCCCAAGGTCTTTCTCCCTGAGTGGGGTCTGTAGTCTTTGTCCACCTAGCCTATACTCTGTCTGCGGTCTTCTTTGCCCTTCCCCAATCTTCATGACTTTGCATTTGGCAGGGTTGAATTCGAGAAGCCAGTTACTGGACCACGTGTCCAGCCTGTCCAGGTCTCTTTGTAGTCCTGCTTCATCCTCATCCGATTTAATTCTTCTCATCAACTTCACATCATCTGCGAATAGGGACACTTCAGAGTCTATCCCTTCCATCATGTCATTCACATATATAAAAAATAGCACTGGTCCTAGAACTGACCCCTGTGGAACCCTGCTCATCATAGGCGCCCACTGTGATACCTCTTCACTTACCATGACTAGATGTTGCCTCCCTGTCAGGTATTCTCTGATCCATTGCAGTGCCCTCCCTGTTATATGCGCCTAAACCTCCAGCTTCTACACTAATCTCTTGTGGGGAAAAATGTGTCGAAAGCCTTCCTGCAGTCCGGGGAAATGCAATCCACCCACCCCTTCCCTCGTGCCCTTAAACTTCTGTTACCTTGTCATAAAACTCCAGTAGGTTTGTGACACAGGATTTGCCTTCCATGAATCCATGCTGGTTGTCATTTATAATCTTGTTACGTTCCAGGTGTTCCAGCAGTCTCCTCCTGATAATCTTCTCCATGTCAGAGACACGGGTCTGTAGTTTAGTGCCTCGTTTCTGTGTGTGTATGCGTGTGTGTGTGTGTACTCACCTAATTGTGGTTGCAGGGGTCGAGACTCAGCTCCTGCCCCGCCTCTTCACTGATCGCTACTACGTCCTCTCTCTCTCTGCTTCCTGAGCTTTATCATACCTCTTCTTAAAACTATGTAGGGTTTTCCTGCCTCCACACTTCACTTGCTAGGCTATTCCACTTCCTGACAACTCTGTGACTGAAGAAATACTTCCTAACGTCCCTGTGACTCGCTGAGTCTTCAGCTTCCAATTGTGCCCCCTTTAGTCCCTGTGTCCCCTCTCGGGAACATCCTATCTCTGTCCACCTTGTCTTTTTCCCCGCAGTATCTTGTATGTCGTTATCATGTCTCCCCTGACCCTTCTGTCCCCAGTGTCCGTCAGTCCGATCTTCCTCAACCTTTCCTCGTACGACATTCCCCTGAGCTCTGGGACTAGCCTTGTGCAAACCTTTGTACTTTCTCTAACTTCTTGACGTGCTTGACCAGGTGTGGGTTCCAGACTGGTGCTGCATACCCAGTTGGGCCTAACATACACAGTGACAGTGTCCTTGAACGATTCCTTATTAAGGTTCGGAACGCTATTCTCGGTTTGCCAGGCGCCTTTATGCTGCAGCAGTTATTTGGTTATGTGTGCCTCCGGTGATGTGCTCGGTGTTAGGGTCACCCCAAGGTCTTTCTCCCAAAAGTGAGGTCTGTAGTCTTTGTCCACCTAGCCTATACCTGTCTGCGTCTTCTTTTGCCCCTCCCCAATCTCATTGACTTTGCATTTGGCTGGATTGAATTCGAGAAGCCAGTTACTGGACCACATGTCCAGCCTGCCCCAGGTCTCTTTGCAGTCCTGCCTCATCCTCATCCGATTTAATTCTTCTCATCAACTTCACATCATCTGCGAATGGGGACACTTCAGAGTCTATTCCTTCCACATGTCGTTCACATATACAAAAATAGCACTGGTCCTAGAACTGACCCCTGTGGGACCCCGCTCGTCACGGGCGCTCACTGTGATACCTCTTCACGTACCATGACTCGTTGCTGCCTCCCTGTCAGGTATTCCCTTATCCATTGCAGTGCCCTCCCTGTTACATGCGCCTGATCCCCCCAGCTTCTGCACTAATCTCTTGGGGGGAAACTGTGTAAAAGGGCCCTTCCTGCAGTCTGGGAAAACGCAATCAAACCCCCCCCTCTCTCTCGTGTCTACTTCTGTTACCCTTCATAAAACTCCAGGAGGTTTGTGATACAAGATTTGCCTCCATGAACCCATGCTGGTTTTCATTTAAATCTTGTTCCTTTCCAGGTTTTTCGACCCCCTCCTCCTGATAATCTTCTCCCAGACTTTGCACACAATCCCATGCAGAGACACAGGTCTGTATTTTTAGCGCCTCGTTTCGTTTCCTTTTTTAAATATGGGGACTACATTAGCTGTCTTCCATTTCTCAGGTAGTTGCCCATTTCAAGGATGTGTTGATGATTGTGGTTAGAGGCACACACAGCATCTCTGCTCCTTCTCTAAGGACCCATGGGAGATGTTGTCCGGGCCCATCGCCTTTGAGGTTCAAGGTCACTTAGGAGCTTCTTATCTCCTCCTCAGTTGTTCGTATGCATCCAACACTTGTTTGGTATATTCCCTCTTGATGTTCCCTTCTGTGCTGTCTTCCCACAGCCTTCCTGTCTCAAATGTAAAAACTTCCTCAAATCTCCTTCAGCTCCTCACATACCTCCTGATCATTTCTTGTGAGTTCTCCCACCTTCTCTCCTTAATCTGATCACCTGGTCTTTTACTGTTGTCCTTCCTCCTGATGTGGCTATACAAAAGTTTTCGGGTCAGTCTTGATTCTCGATGCTATTCATTTCATACTGTCCAGGCCTCCCTCCTTACCTGTGCATACTCATTCCTGGCTCTGCGACTGATCCCCTATTTTCGTGTGTTCTCTGCCTTCTGTACTTTTTCCATTCTCTATTGCACTTGTTTTTGCCTCCTTACACCGTCGAGTAAATAAACCAGGGGCTCGTTCTGGTCTTCCCGTTGTTACTGTTGCCCTTGGGAATAAACCTTTTCCCCTGCCTCCTTGCATTTTTTTGTTACATATTCCAAACATTTCATTTACTGGGTTTCCTGCCAGTTCTCCCGTCCCACTTTACCTCCCGCAGGAAATTCTTCAACCCTATTATAGTCAGGCTTTTCCCCTTTAACCCTGTTATTCTCCCACTTGTAGCTCTACTAGTATTCAAAGCACAGAACCACGTGGTCGCTAGCTCCTAGGGGACCTCATACTTGATGTCCTCAATGTCTGAGCTGCCCAGGGGGAACACAAGGTCCAGTCTTTCTGGTTTCATCCTCCTCTCTCACTCTGGTAGTGTCCTTAACATGTTTGGGGCATGAGGTTTCCAGCACCACGTCCAACATCTTGGCTCTCCATGTTTCGGGACCCCCAAAGTGGCTCCAGGTTTCCCAGTCAATCTCCCTGTGTTGAAATCCTCCATAACCACAACTTTTTCTCTGCTGGATGAGCCTTCTTGCCACCTCAGCAAGTGTGTCCACCATTGCTCTGTTGCTCTCTTCATATTTCCCCTCTTGGCCTCCTGCAGTTCTGTGGTGGGTTATACATCACTGCACTGACCACTTTTTTTCCCCAGACTGAAGTGTACCTACTATGTAGTCTCTTTCTCCCGTCTCATCTAAAGCCTTCCAATTTCTCGAATTTCCATCTGTTTTTTACGAGCAGAGCAACCCCACCTC
The DNA here is from genome assembly GCF_026875155.1 of Cherax quadricarinatus. NCBI lineage: Eukaryota > Metazoa > Arthropoda > Malacostraca > Decapoda > Parastacidae > Cherax > Cherax quadricarinatus. The sequence goes on along the minus strand of NC_069429.1, from coordinate 6,403,646 downwards.
CCCCCCTGCCCCTTCTATCTTTCCCCTGATCTGGTATCCTGGGGGAAGATTGCATCTGTTATTGTCTCCGTAGTTTTGTTTCTGTAACTGCTAGATGTCTGGGGACTTCTCATTGATTCTTTCTTGCCATTCCTCATGTTTATTCGTTAATCCATCTGCATTTGTGTACCAAACCTTCAACTTCGTTCTAATACTGTAACTGTGGTGCGGGGGTGGGAACAGAGGATCGGTGTGTGATGGTTTTGGGTTTTGGGTTGTTTTAGTTGCCTTGGGGGGTCATGGGTGGAGTCCTTCTGCAGGTGTTTTTGGGGGTGTACTTGTCCTTCCATTTGATCCTGGTTATTCTGCTCTCCTTTTTCATTTCCTCCCATTTCTCCTTTCATTTTTGAACTCTCTCTTTTCATCGTCTTCCTTTCGTCCCTGTGTTCTGTCTCGATCGAGGTACACACTCCGGAACTCCTGCTTGCCTCTCAGCCGTGCTTTCTCCTGCAGGATCATGGTTCGGGTTGATTCTGCCTTGAAAATTACTTTGAGAGGCCGATTCCTTTTCTTTGTGAACCACCCAATTCTCCGAAAATTTGCCACCTGGGTCATGACCCCCTCGCCTATCACCTTCATGATATCTTCAATCGCTTTTTTCTCCTCCTGCTTTCTTTCATGTGTGTGTGTATGTGTGTGTGTGTATGTGTGTGTGTGTGTATGTGTGTGTGTATGTGTCTGCATGTGTGTCTGAGTGTGTACCTGATATAAGAACATAAAGAAGGAACACTGCAGCAGGCCTACTGCCCCATGCGAGGCAGGTTCATTTCTCCCACCGGCTTAAGCCAATGCCTTAACCTAGTCTGGCCAGTCACATTCACTTAAAGGAGGAGCACGGCAACTGACCTAGTAGCACAAAATAGTCAGGTCCAACTCACACCCACCCACACCCACTCATGTATTTATGCAACCTATTTTAAAAACTACACAAGGTCTTAGCGTCTATGACAGTACTCGGGAGTTTGTTCCACTCATCCACAATTCTATTAACAAACCAGTGCTTTCCTATATCCTTCCTGAATCTGATTTTTTCCAACTTAAAACCATTGCTGCGAGTCCTGTCTAGGCTAGATATTTTCAGCACGCTATTTACATCCCCTTTATTTATTCCTGTCTTCCATTTATACACCTCGATCATATCCCCCCTAATTCTACGCCTTTCGAGAGAGTGCAGATTCAGGGCCCTTAGTCTATCCTCATAGGGAAGATTTCTGATACATGGGATCATCTTTGTCATCCTCCTCTGTACGTTTTCCAGTGCATTTATATCCATTCTGTAATACGGTGACCAGAACTGTGCAGCAGTCTAAATGAGGCCTAACCAAGGATATATAGAGTTGAAGAACAACCTGAGAACTTCTATTATTTATACTTCTAGATATGAAGCCAAGGATTCTATTATCTTTATTGCGAACAATAATGCACTGTTGTCTTGGTTTTAGATTACTGCTAACTAGAACTAAATCCTTTTCGCAATCCGTAATATTAAGATCTACATTACTTAGTTTATATGTGGAATTATTATTGTCCTGTCCAACATTTAGAACTTTGCATTTGTCAATATTAAACTGCATCTGCCACTTCTCCGACCACTGCATCAGTCTATTCAAATCATCCTGGAGTGCTCTAGTGTCCTCATTAGAATGAATTGGACGGCCTATTTTGGTGTCATCGGCAGATTTGCTTATGTCTCTATTTATTCCTTCATCTATGTCGTTTATGTAAATTGTGAACAACAAGGGGCCCAACACTGACCCCTACGGAACAGATTCTATGATTTTGTTTTTGTAGCCACATTCTGTTGGACTGCCGACTCTATCAGCCAGCACGCAGAATTTACCTCCAACGTCGTCTTCGCTCTACTGCCTTTACTTTACCTTCCCTTCTTGCTGATGGATTCTCCTTTAACCCAGACTCTCTCGCTGACTTTTTGACAGCAACTGATTTACTGCACAAACTTTGATACTGCTGTCTCTAGCACTCCTCACAACCCTTTCTACCTCTCCCTCTTGCTACCCTCTACCCTGCACTATCTCCTGCCCTGCTACCCTGCATGACCTAATAATAGTCCCTCACTTTCTTGCTACCCAGTACTCCTGCACCTTTCCCTGCCCTGCTGCACTGTATGACCCTTGTGGGTTTAACGTTTCATTTATTATTATTATTTATATATAATATATATATATATATATATATATATATATATATAATATATAATATATAAAATATAAAATATATATATATATATAATATAATAATATATATTGTAGGTAGTAGGTTGGTAGACAGCAACCGCCCGGGGAGGTACTACCGTCCTGCCAATGAGTGTAAAAACGAAAGCCTGTAATTGTTTTACATGAGGGTAGGATTGCGGGTGTCCTTTTTTCTGTCTCATGAACATGCAAGATTTCAGGTACGTCTTGCTACTTCTACTTACATTTAGGTCACACTACACATACATGTACAAGCACATATATACACACCCCTCTGGGTTTTCTTCTATTTTCTTTTTAGTTCTTATTCTTGTTTATTTCCTCTTTTCTCCATGGGGGAAATGGAACAGAAATTTTTCCTCCGTAAGCCATGCGTGTTGTAAGAGGCAACTAAAATGCCGGGAGCAAGGGGGTAGTAACCTCTTCTCCTGTATATATTACCCAAATGTAAAAGGAGAAACTTTCGTTTTTCCTTTTGGGCCCACCCCGCCTCGGTGGGATACGGCCGGTGTGTTGAAAGAAAGAAAATATATATATATATAAATATATATATATAATATATATATATATATATATATATATATATATATAATATATATATATATATATATAATATTGTAGGTAGTAGGTTGGTAGACAGCAACCACCCAGGGAGGTACTACCGTCCTGCCAAGTGAGTGTAAAACGAAAGCCTGTAATTGTTTTACATGATGGTAGGATTGCTGGTGTCTTTTGTCTGTCTCATAAACATGCAAGATTACAGGAAAGTCTTGCTACTTCTACTTACACTTAGGTCACCCTACACTACATGTACACGTTTATTTATACACACTCATCTGAGTTTTCTTTGTTTTTTATTTTAATAATTCTTGTCTTATTACTTTTCCTTTTTATCCAGGGGGGAAGTGGAATAAGAATCTTTCCTCCGTAAGCCATGCGGTTGAAAAGTAACTAAAATCCCGGGAAAAAGGGGGCAAAAAAAGAATAAGAAAAAAAAAATTGTCAAAGTGGGAAGTCGAATGTGCGTGATGTTTTTTGCAAATGATAAGAAAGAGATATTTGGATATTATGAATGAGAAGAACGGGATGTCCGGGTTTAAGTAAAACAAACTGAAGGGGTGGGAGTTTAAAGGGAGAGAAATAAAAAGGGGATTAGTCAGGGTTTCAAATAGATTTAGAGCTAAGAAGGAGTAGCAATAAGTTAAAGGGCAGGAAAAGAGGACTACAAATGTAAAAATTAAAGGATTATTGGATAAAATAAAGATTGGATGTGAAAAGTGGGTTATGTAAGTTTTTGCACCTGGAAAGAGAGAAGTGTAGAGGATAGGAGAGTTTTTGGGGAAAATTTAGTATGCGGGGGGAGTTTTTGAACAATTGAAGTAATGGGGGTTTGGGGATTCAATCTAAAGTGGGTAAAAATTTTAAGGGAGGGAGAGTAGGTAAATTTGGGGTGCCAGGGGTAAATGTAAATTGGGACCTTTTAATTGGCTATGTGTAAAAGAGATTTGGTAATAAGTAATAATTTTTTAAGAAAAAAAGGAAAATAATATACAAGGTAGATGTCACGTAATAAAAAGTAGTTTGGTTAGATAGTATTGGGGAAAAAGGGTTTTATGGGTGGGGCCCAGGAGTACAGTTTATAGAGGGGCAACTGATATATCGATCTTTAAATTGTTGTAGCACATTTGAAGTAAGAGGTAGAGGGGGACAAGAGGAAGGTGGCAACAACAAGTAAGAGAAGGTAAAGAAAAAACAAGGGGGAGGAAGTTCAGGTGAATATAACACTATGGCAAAAAGGTGGGCGGTGCAAGTAGATGTGGAGGGGTTAAAGGGGGTTTGGAATAGTTTAAAAATGCAGTATTAAATGTGGGGCAGAAATTTTTGGTTATAGGAGGTGGGGGCAGGAGGAAAAAGGGGTGATTTGGGGGAATGAGTAAAGGGTTGAAAAAGAGAAAAAGGTACTTATGAGGTTTTTTCAAAAGAATGTTATAAAAAGAGCAAGTATATGGAAGTACAAAAAGGGGAAGAAGTGGTGAGAGAGTCAAAAGGAGAGCAATGAAGAGGGGAGAGGCACTGTCAAGAAATTTTAATAAAATAAAAGAAAATTTGGAGTGAGTTTTAAAAAGTTAAGAAAGCCTAGGGAAAGTATGGATTTTGTCAGTTAAAAACAGAGTAGGGGAGTTTGTAATGGGGGGAGGGGGGTATTTGGGAGATGGGGAAATATTTGAGGAACTTTTTAAAATTAAGGGAAAAAAGGGAGGCGGTAATTTTATGCACTGGTCAGGGAGGGATACCCTTTTAGGGGTGAAGAAGAGCAGATGTAAGTGTGGTGGGGGACGTGAGGATTACTGAATGAAAAGGGGGTAAAGCAGCGGGAAAGATGGGATCATGACAAAAATTTTTAAAACAGGGGGGGGTAATGTTGGAGTTGTTGGTGTTTTTGTTTAATAAATGTATGAAAGAGGGGAAGGTACCTTGGGATTGGCGGAGAGCATGTATAGTCCCTTTATATAAAGGGAAGGGGGACAAAAGAGATTGTAAAAATTAAAGAGGAATAAGTTTACTGAGTATACCAGGAAAAGTGTACGGTAGGCTACACAATTGTGACTGGACAGAGATAACAAGTTGCACGGACGTAAACGATGCCTGGGAAAAACTCAAAACAATGTTCACTACCATCCTTGATAATATTGCACCAGTTAAAGAGGTTAGGATTAAACGAAGAACTGAACCCTGGATGACTACTGAGATATTAGATAATATGAAATTCAGAGACCAGCTGCTAAAAAGATTTAAAGCAAACAGACAGGATATTGCAGCACTAAATGAATTCCAAAGGGTGAGGAACAGAGTACAGAGACTTATAAAAGGAGCAAAGGCAAAGCACTACTGCTCAAAAATTGAAGAGTATAAGCATAACCCAGAAAGCTCTGGCAACAACTAAAACATTGAGGTATAGCCATAAGCCAGTAGATAGGTCTAACATAGTACTCACTATCGATAATGAGGTACGCCACGAAACATCTAAGGTGGCAAATTGCTTTAATTCCTACTACACATCTGTTGCATCAACACTAGTAAGTAAACTACCAGCTGCATCAAATACCTTTAACACAGACTCTGATAAGTTTCAAACATACTATACCAATAAAGGGTAACCCCAAACAGTTGTCAACTAGTAAGTGTATCTCATGACTTTATTCAAAAAGAACTAAGCAGGTTAAACCCAACTAAGAGCACAGGCCCTGATAACATCCCGTCTAAGTTCCTAAAAGATGGTGCTTCTGAACTGTCAATCCCTATTGCTCACATAATAAATCTATCAATCACCACTAAACCGTACCGGAGGGGTTTCAAGGAGGCCAGAGTTACTCCTATCTTCAAGAAAAATAGTAGGTCTGATGTAAGCAACTATAGGCCTGTTATTTATACTCAGTATAATATCTAAAATTCTAGAGAGGGCGGTGTATTCTCAAGTAGTTAAGTACCTTAATGACAACAACATTCTCCATAGCTATCAATCGGGGTTTAGAAGATCCTACTCAACCGACACCTCCCTTATTAATCTGATGGATTACCTGAGAACTGAAATGTCAAAGGGGAACCTCATAGGTATGGTAACCTTAGACCTGCAAAAGGCCTTCGATACTGTCAACCACAATATATTATGTAATAAACTTCAAGCTATCGGTATAGGTTCTTAGACGGGTTTAAGTCCTACCTTAGCAACAGGAGACAAATAGTCAAAATCAACAAAACAGAATCAGAACCCCTGCCGATAACATGTGGAGTTCCCCAAGGTAGTATTCTGGGTCCATTATTATTCTTATGTTATGTCAATGATATGCCTATCAGTGTCAAGTGCAAACTCCTACTGTATGCAGATGACAGTGCTCTGTTAGTGTCAGGTAAAGACCCACAAGATATTGCTAATGTTTTAACACTGGAACTGGAGTCCTGCAGCAAATGGTTAGTAGACAACAAACTATCATTACACCTAAGGAAAACTGAACCCATTCTCTTTGGCACGAAACATAAACTGAGAAGGGTAAATAACTTTAATGTTCAATGTAATGGGGAGCCCATCACTTTGGTTTCATCAGTATAATATTTGGGAATCCCCTTTGACCCATGCATGTCAGGAGAATTGATAGGGAACAGTGTAGTAAAGAAAGCGAATGCCAGACTGAAGTTCCTGTATAGACAAGCACAGTGTCTACCTACTGAGGCTCGCAGGACCCTATGTCTAGCCCTTATACAATGCCATATGGATTACGCTTGCTCTTCTTGGTACTCTGCCTTGACAAAAAAACTGAAAGATAGACTGCAAATCACCCAGAACAAAATCGTAAGATTCATCCTGGGGCTGGGACCAAAAGAACATGTAGGCCAGGATGAATTACAGCAGTTGGATATGCTGAATGTTGAAGACAGAGTAAAACAACTGAAGCTAAATCATGTTTATAAAATTGCTCACAAACAATGTCCAGAATATCTTGCTGTCAATTTTGTCAAGGTTGGGAACCAAAGCAATCATAGTACTAGGGGGAGAGAGCACAACTTTGTAGTACCCCCAGTCATTGGCCAGGCTTCAAACACCTTTTATTGTACAGCAATAAAGGAATGGAACAGACTGCCCGCACATGTCAAAGCCAGTCATAGCATGAACCAGTTCAAGAAGACTGCCAAAAGGTGTCTGATGAATGTAGCTACAGAAAGGGAGGGGAATGATTTTCTATTTTTTATCTAACGTACGTGTAAATTTTACCTTATTCCTAGTAATGACCCTCGTATTGTAGATAGTCTTAATGACCCTCGTGTAGTAGATAGTCTTTTTAGTATGATAATAAGATGTTATCTTCATTATAGAATAATAAGAAAATATTATAACCTTTATAAGTTAAAGTCGTCAGTGGTCAGTCGTCACGTGAGGTCACAGACCCTGAGCTGCTTTGGGGATTAGTGTGGACGGTTACAAAGCATGGCTTGCTTCTGCAGTGTTTTAAAAATTGAGGTTGGAGAGTTGAAGGAGGAGGTCTTGCTTCTCCAGGAGGAGATTAGGAGGCTGAAGGTCCACCTCAATGGGTCTGGGAGAGAGTGTGAGGTGGCTGGAGTTGTGGGGAATGAGGCTTCAAGTGAGGTGCAGTCTGTCTCTCGCTGTGAGGGGGCTGTAGTTGGGGAGGTAGCAACGGCTACCAGCAGTGAGGTGCAGTCCAGCACCTGCTACAAGTGGCGAGTGGTTCACAGTGAAGGAAGGCGCATCAGAGTAAGGAAAGTTAAGAGTGAAGATCTGAAGGTAGGAAATCGCTTCTCTGTTCTTCAGGATGAATGTACTTCAGTGGCCAGTGAAGGTGAGGGTACTACTGCCCCTGCTAATGGAGGTAAGCGCATTCTTGTGGTGGTGACTCTCAGGTAAGATATATTGACCGTGCTTTTTGTAATAGGAATAAGAAGATGAGAGATAGAGTGTGCTTCCCGGGAGCTGGTGTTGGGGACATTGTCAACAGGTGGATAAAAATCATGTCAGGTAATGGGAACAAGCCATTATCTGTCTCAGTGCGGGTGGAAATGATATTGGGAAGGGTAGGAGAGAAGAGCTGCTAGATAAGTACAGGTCAGCTATAGATTTCATTAAGTCTAAGGGAGGGATCCCAATCATATGTAGCATCTTGCCTAGAAGGGGAGTAGGAAATGAATGGTTGTCTAGGGCAATTGGTGTAAATTGCTGGCTAGACAGATACTGCAAGGAACTTGCAATCCCATTCATTGACAACTGGAACAACTTTTATGGCAAACATGATATGTATGCAAGGGATGGGGTACATCTCTCGGGGGGTGGGGTGGTAGCACTTGCAGACTCGATTGAGAAGGCCATTGGTGAAATGCCTATGATTTTAAACTGATGGAAGATAGAGGTATGGGTGAGTGTGGGAAACAAGCAGGTTGCAACACTTGTGTTGGAAACAGTAAATGTATAAAAGGCATTCAGCATGAAGTTATAAATAAAGACAATAGATAGGTCAGCAAACAAAGGGGGACAGCAGAGGGCAAACAAGGGATTAGCTCCCTTAAGGTTTACTATACTAATAGCAGGAGTGTAAGAAATAAGATAGATTTAGCTAAGATTAATTGCAAGTGCAAGAAACATAGATATTATTGCTATAACAGAGACCTGGCTCAATCTGAAAGATAGAGAGATGCCCTCTGAATGTCACATACAAGGCTATAAATTATTCCACACTGACAGGGTCAACAGGAAAAAGGGGGTGGAGTAGCGATGTATGTCAGAGACAATTTAAATTGTTGTGTTAGACAAGATATTAAATTAGAAGCGTCAGCCACTGAATCTGTTTGGTTACAGCTTCTCGAGGGCCGAGAAAAACTAATTTTGGGTGTGATTTACAGGGCCCCAAATCTTGATAGGAGTGCAGTAAACTTCTATGGGACGAAATTCGTAAGGCATCTACACACGAAAATGTTGTGCTAATGGGAGATTTCAACTATAGACAGATTGACTGGAGCAATTTGACAGGAAATTTAGAGTCAGGTGACTTTCTTGATACGATCCAGGATTGTTTTTTAAAACAGTTTGTGACAGAGCCAACTAGGGGAATAACCTCCTTGACTTGGTTCTTGCCAGTAGGGAAACACTAATTAATAATCTTGAGGTTAATGATGAGCTTGGGGAAAGTGATCACAAATCACTCAGTTTTAATATATCATGGAATTCCCCTAATAATGGCAATCAAGTCTCCGTCCCTGACTTTCGCTTGGCTGATTTCATAGGACTGAAAAATTACTTAGGTGGGCTGAACTGGAATGACCTGACTAAGGGTCAGGTAGGTGGTGATGGTTGCCGATATGATGCTTTCCAGGCATAGTTCTAGCTGCTCAGTCAAATTATGTTCCAAATAGGGAAATCAGATCAAACAAAAATGATCCTAAATGGATGAACAATAGATTAAAATATCTGACTGGTCAAAAAAAGAGGCATATATAGGCAAATTAAAAGAGGAGAGGGGCAATTGAGAAACCGATATATTCAGTTAAATAAAGAAATAAAAAAGGGAATTAGAAAAGCAAAAAGAGATTATGAGGTTAAAGTTGCAAGAGAATCGAGGACTAACCCAAAAGGATTCTTTCAGGTATACAGAAGTAAGATCAGGGACAAGATAGGCCCACTCAAAAGTTCCTCGGGTCAGCTCACTGACAGTGATAAGGAAATGTGTAGAATTTTTAACACATACTTCCTCTCAGTTTTTACACAGGAGGATACCAGCGATATTCCAGTAATGATAAATTATGTAAGAACAGGACGATAAATAAACTGTGCACTATTAGGGTCACAAGTGACATGGTCCTTAGGCAAATAGATAAATTAAAACCTAACAAATCCCCAGGCCCTGATGAACTGTATGCAAGGGTTCTAAAGGAATGTAAAGAGGAGCTTAGCACACCTTTGGCTAATCTTTTCAACATAACACTACAAACTGGCATGGTGCCAGATAAGTGGAAAATGGCAAATGTGATACCTATTTTTAAAACAGGTGACAGGTCCTTAGCTTCGAACTATAGACCAATAAGCCTAACCTCCATAGTGGGAAAATTTATGGAATCAATAATTGCCGAGGCAGTTCGTAGCCACCTTGAAAAGCATAAATTAATCAACGAATCTCAGCATGGTTTTACAAAGGGGCGTTCCTGCCTTACGAATTTATTAACTTTTTTCACTAAGGTATTTGAGGAGGTAGATCATGGTAATGAATATGATATTGTGTATATGGACTTCAGTAAGGCTTTTGACAGGGTCCCACATCAGAGACTATTGGGGAAAATTAAAGCACAGGGAATAGGAGGAGAAATTTTTTCCTGGATAGAGGCATGGTTGACAAATAGGCAGCAGAGAGTTTGCATAAATGGGGAGAAATCAGAGTGGGGAAGTGTCACGAGCGGTGTTCCACAGGGGTCAGTGTTGGGCCCCCTGCTGTTCACAATCTACATAAACGACATAGATGAGGGCATAAAGAGCAACATCGGCAAGTTTGCCGATGACACCAAAATAGGCCGTCGAATTCATTCTGACGAGGACATTCGAGCACTCCAGGAAGATTTGAATAGACTGATGCAGTGGTCGGAGAAGTGGCAGATGCAGTTTAATATAGACAAATGCAAAGTTCTAAATGTTGGACAGGACAATAACCATGCCACATATAAACTAAATAATGTAGATTTTAAATATTACGGATTGCGAAAAAGATTTAGGAGTTCTGGTTAGCAGTAATCTGAAACCAAGACAACAGTGCATAATTTGTTCGCAATAAAGCTAATAGAATCCTTGGCTTCATATCAAGAAGCATAAATAATAGGAGTCCTCAGGTTGTTCTTCAACTCTATACATCCTTGGTTAGGCCTCATTTAGATTATGCTGCACAGTTTTTGGTCACCGTATTACAGAATGGATATAAATTCTCTGGAAAATGTACAAAGGAGGATGACAAAAGTTGATCCCATGTATCAGAAACCTTCCCTATGGGGAAATAGACTAAGGGCCCTGAAACTGCACTCTCTAGAAAGACGTAGAATTAGGGGGATATGATTGAGGTGTATAAATGGAAGACAGGAATAAATAAAGGGGATGTAAATAGTGTGCTGAAAATATCTAGCCTAGACAGGACTCGCAGCAATGGTTTTAAGTTGGAAAAATTCAGATTCAGGAAGGATATAGGAAAGTACTGGTTTGTAATAGAGTTGTGGATGATGGAACAAACTCCCAAGTACCGTTATAGAGGCCAGAACGTTGTGTAGCTTTAAAAATAGGTTGGATAAATACATGAGTAGATGTGGGTGGGTGTGAGTTAGACCTGATAGCTTGTGCTACCAGGTCGGTTGCCGTGTTCCTCCCTTAAGTCAATGTGACCTGACCTGACTAGGTTGGGTGCATTGGCTTAAGCCGGCAGGAGACTTGGACCTGCCTCGCATGGGCCAGTAGGCCTTCTGCAGTGTTCCTTCGTTCTTATGTTCTTATGTTCTTATATTATAATAATAAGGTAAAAGGACCCCAATGGAAATAAGTCACTCTGTCTGACTTTTTTGGGTTATCCTAGGTTCTCTACACATATGCTGCTATGTATGATAATTCTATGTAACTGTATTTGTGTATACCTGAATAAACTTACTTACTTACTGTTGAAAGAATTAGAGGTAAGAACATTAAAATGGTATAAAATACCGACAGGTTGTTAGGTAAGACACATATGCAACAGTTAGGTATCTTTATTCATAATAAAGATACCTAACTGTTGCATATGTGTCTTACCTAACAATTAGAGGTAAGACAGAATGTAGGATTGCGGATGAGCAAGGAGGTTTCAGAGTGGGTAGGGGATGTGTAGATCAAGTGTTTACATTGAAGCATATATGTGAACAGTATTTAGATAAAGGTAGGGAAGTTTTTATTGCATTTATGGATTTAGAAAAGGCATATGATAGAGTGGATAGAGGAGCAATGTGGCAGATGTTGCAAGTATATGGAATAGGTGGTAAGTTACTAAATGCTGTAAAGAGATTTTATGAGGATAGTGAGGCTCAGGTTAGGGTGTGTAGAAGAGAGGGAGACTACTTCCCGGTAAAAGTAGGTCTTAGACAGGGATGTGTAATGTCACCATGCTTGTTTAATATATTTATAGATGGGGTTGTTAAGGAAGTAAATGCTAGGGTGTTTGGGAGAGGGGTGGGATTAAATTATGGGGAATTAAATAGAAAATGGGAATTGACACAGTTACTTTTTGCTGATGATACTGTGCTTATGGGAGATTCTAAAGAAAAATTGCAAAGGTTAGTGGACGAATTTGGGAATGTGTGTAAAGGTAGAAAGTTGAAAGTGAACATACAAAAGAGTAAGGTGATGAGGGTATCAAATGATTTAGATAAAGAAAAATTTGGATATCAAATTGGGGAGGAGGAGTATGGAAGAAGTGAATGTTTTCAGATACTTGGGAGTTGACGTGTCGGCGGATGGATTTATGAAGGATGAGGTTAATCATAGAATTGATGAGGGAAAAAAGGTGAGTGGTGCGTTGAGGTATATGTGGAGTCAAAAAATGTTATCTATGGAGGCAAGAAAAGGAATGTATGAAAGTATAGTAGCACCGACACTCTTACCTCACTCATACATAATCACTGTTTTTGCAGAGGTGCTCAGAACACAACAGTTTAGAAGCATATACTTATAAAAATACACAACATATCCCTCCAAACTGCTAATATCCCGAAACCCTCCTTTAAAGTGCAGCCATTGTATTTCCCATTTCCAGGACTCAAGTCCGGCTATATAAAAATAACCGGTTTCCCTGAATCCCTTCACTAAATATTACCCTGCTCACACTCCAACAGCTCGTCAGGTCCCAAGTACCATTCGTCTCCATTCACTCCTATCTAACACGCTCATGCACGCTTGCTCAACAATTCGCAAAGAGGCGAAATTATTTATAAATATTGTCTCTACGTCCACAGCAGGACTCGAACCTGCAAACTCTGTATCAGATTCCATAGTACTTTACCACGGAGCTAGACACAAGATAAGTATGGGCGCTTAGCCGAAGCTAAGCGATTGTTACCCCAGTCCCTCGGGCACCATACCCCCGGGCACCATACCCCGGGCACCATACCCCCGGGCACCATACCCCCGGGCACAAACCCCCGGCACCATACCCCCGGACACCGTACCCCCGGGCACCAAACTCGTTTTGAAAGTTATTTAATCGAATCATGCCACATGCAGCGGACAACGAAAGAGATTTGAAATGCTTAACAATTCGCAAACAGGCAGGATTCGATTAAATAACTTTCAAAACGAGTTTTGTGCCCGGGGGTATAGGAAAACATAGTCTGGCTCCGGCTGGATGCCCATACTTATGTTGGGTCTAGCTCCGTGGTAAAGTACTGTGGACTCTGATACAGAGTTTGCAGGTTCGGTTCATTCTTTGGCCAGCAACGGAAGTTACAAATGCTTATCTTCCCAACCCTTCCTCACTCCCTCCCTCCCTCCACTGATTCACCTATCTGTCAAGTCTTGCTGACACCACTGTGGGAGGTAGGAGGGGGAGAATATCCACTGTGGTAATGGGGGGGGGATTTGGGAGGCGAGACGGGGGTATATTAACTGGTATTACCACCACCATCATCATTAACCAAACTCAGACCAACCAATACACAACCACGTGTAGAAACTCCAACAAGCAACTACGCGAGGTTAACAAGAATAAACAGAGCCAAGAAAGGCAAGAGAGGCAGGTGAGGAGATCCCGCAACACAACACAGAGGTAGAACTTAGTAAGAGTGACTTGTAAGGCAGCAGGAGTTGTAAGGCTTCGTGATGGCCCCTACAGCGTCGGCAGTGTGGAGCAAACCAGTGTCTGCCTGGCCTCCAGAAGGTGAGCACGTCTCTTATCAGCGTTGTAGCGATATTCATCACACCTGCAGCAGCTCGTTGGAGAGGAGGTGCAGGTGGCCGGCAAGGTACAACAGTCCGTCAGCGAGGTGCAGCAGTCCGTCAGCGAGGTGCAGCAGTCCGTCAGCGAGGTGCAGCAGTCCGTCAGCGAGGTGCAGCAGTCCGTCAGCGAGGTGCAGCAGTCCGTCAGCGAGGTGCAGCAGTCCGTCAGCGAGGTGCAGCAGTCCGTCAGCGAGGTGCAGCAGTCCGTCAGCGAGGTGCAGCAGTCCGTCAGCGAGGTGCAGCAGTCCGTCAGCGAGGTGCAACAGGGTGTTAGCAAGGTGCAACAGTTCGTCAGCGAGGTACAGCAGTCCTTCAGCGAGGTGTAGGAGATCGTTGAGCATGTCAGACGCGGACACAGAGGGTAGCAGTGGGCCGTGGAGGCAGATGTCCTTCACATCGTCGGAGAGTGACGGCCGCGCGTCGTGATCCCAATAAAAGCGAAGAGGAAGGGGACGGCGAAGAGGAGGAGGAGACAGATGAGAATAGCCAGAACTTGAAGACCAGCATGATGGGCGTGAAGGCAGCGATTTCCATGACAACAACAGACCGCACCAGCGGGGAGTCTGGCCAGCCCTCTCACTTCGATACTCTCACTCCCGAGCTAGAAGCAGCACTGGTGAAGCAACTCGAAGATTACTTCAGTGACGTGGAAGCTAGGGACCTTTCCCGCTGAAGCATGAAGCGCCACAAAGATGGCTTTGTTCGCTGAAGCTCCTTCAGGTTTCAAAAAAGACAAAAGTTCGCGAAGATGGCAGGACTCCC
>NC_069429.1:6358580-6388641 GCF_026875155.1 Cherax quadricarinatus | reverse complement strand
CTTTTTTATGTGTCTAATTCTTAACATCCTTTGGGGCTCCCTCCAGAGGTGTCGTGTTGCAGTGTTCACCTCCAGAGTGTTGTCAGTGTTGCAGTGTTCACCTCCAGAGTGTTGTCAGTGTTGCAGTGTTCACCTCAGAGTGTTGTCAGTGTTGCAGTGTTCACCTCCAGAGTGTTGTCAGTGTTGCAGTGTTCACCTCCAGAGTGTTGTCAGTGTTGCAGTGTTCACCTCCAGAGTGTTGTCAGTGTTGCAGTGTTCACCTCCAGAGTGTTGTCAGTGTTGCAGTGTTCACCTCCAGAGTGTTGTCAGTGTTGCAGTGTTCACCTCCAGAGTGTTGTCAGTGTTGCAGTGTTCACGTCTTGCTACGGCTCATACTGGTGGTGCCTCGTTTTCTGAACCCGGGATGATAGTGAGACACATATGCAACACCTGGGTGTCCGTATCGACACATAGGTGTTGCAATGTGTGTGAAATGACAGTGACACCCAGGTATGGCACATGTATATCTGGAGAGTTCCGAGGGTCAACGCTCTGGTTATACAGAGCATTTCCCAGAGCTTAGGTTAATTTTGTCTCCCGGGATGCAACCCTCAATATTTGGCTAACACCAGGCACCATACTTACTGCTAAGTGAATAGACACAGCAGGCGTCTTAAGGAAACACGCCCAGATGCTTCCCCCCGTACCGGAATCGAACCACGGTCCACTTTGTGTGAGCTGAGTGCGCTACCAACTGAGCTACGGGACACCTAATCCTTATCTCAAGTGATCTAAACAATACCTTCAGTGTTATCACTACTCTGACTCAATAACCAATTTAATGGCGGTGGTTCATCATTTTCCCCTCAGCCTTAATGATAATAATCTTAGATAATAATAATAATAATAATAATAATAATAATAATAATAATAATATAATAATAATCTTCATTACTACAAGTAATACTACCAGGTATACACACCAGAGATGACATCAATGACATACTACTATATAGAAAGTCGCTTGTTTTGCAGAGCATTAGGTCAATTTTGCCCCAGGATGCGATCCACACCAGTGGACTAACACCCAGGTACCTATTTTACTGATTGGTGAACAGGGACAGCAGATGTCTTATGGAAACACGTCCCAGTGTTTTCCAGCATTACCGGGGAATCGATCTCCGGACATCAGTGTGTGAGATGAGTGCGCTACCACTCGAGCTACGGGAGAGTAAGTAGGTACCTATCTATTAGTCATCATACACCTGTTGTCCCTGTTCACCTAGCAGTAACTAGGGTACCTGGGTGTTAGGAGACTGTTGTGAGTCGCATCCTGGGGGAGAAGATTACAGGTCCCCATTTATAATAATGGAACATTGGTACTTCCAGTATAATGAAACACTGGTACTTCCATATAATGAAACACTGGTACTTCCAATATAATGAAACACTGGTACTTCCAATATAATGAAACACTGGTACTTCCAATATAATAAAAACACTGGTACTTCCAATATAATGAAACACTGGTACTTCCAATATAATGAAACACTGGTACTTCCAATATAATGAAACACTGGTACTTCCAATATAATGAAACACTGGTACTTCCAGTATAATGAAACATTGGTTACTTCCAGCATAATGAAACACTGGTACTTCCAGTATAATGAAACACTGGTACTTCCATATAATGAAACACTGGTACTTCCAATATAATGAAACACTGGTACTTCCAATATAATGAAACACTGGTACTTCCAATATAATGAAACACTGGTACTTCCAATATAATGAAACTGGTACTTCCAGTATAATGAACATTGGTATTTCCCAGCATAATGAAACACTGGTACTTCCAGTATAATGAAACACTGGTACTTCCAGTATAATGAAACATTGGTACTTCCAGTATAATGAAACACTGGTACTTCCAGTATAATGAAACATTGGTACTTCCAGTATAATGAAACACTGGTACTTCCAGTATAATGAAACACTGGTACTTCCAGTATAATGAAACACTGGTACTTCCAGTATAATGAAACACTGGGTACTTCCAGTATAATGAAACACTGGTACTTCCAGTATAATGAAACACTGGTACTTCCAGTATAATGAAACACTGGTACTTCCAGTATAATGAAACACTGGTACTTCCAGTATAATGAAACACTGGTACTTCCAGTATAATGAAACACTGGTACTTCCAGTATATGAAACATGGTACTTCCAGTATAATGAAACACTGGTACTTCCAGTATAATGAAACACTGGTACTTCCAGTATAATGAAACACTGGTACTTCCAGTATAATGAAACACTGGTACTTCCAGTATAATGAAACACTGGTACTTCCGTATAATGAAACACTGGTACTTCCAGTATAATGAAACACTGGTACTTCCAGTATAATGAAACACTGGTACTTCCAGTATAATGAAACACTGGTACTTCCAGTATAATGAAACACTGGTACTTCCAATGTAGCGCTTCGCTGTGAAAATTAGTAATAATATTAATAAATATTTGTATTATAAATAATAATAATTATAATTAATAATAATAATAATAAATAATAATTATTATTATAATTAATAATAATAATAATAATGATAATTATTATTATAATTATTTTTATTATTATTATTATTATTATTATTATTACTGTTACCAAGTTTTGTTCTCTTCGTCTTTATCATGTGGTATTCCCTGGAAATATTGCATGTGTTATGTTCCATAACTCTTTTTTTTTTACAAGTGAGACTTTTTTTAAAACAAAAGGCGTAAACTGAAAAATTAAAACTTCTCTTCGTTTCGTAAAACTAGGAAGAATGGTAGTGTCAGTATGTCGACCTTCTGAAGAGGACCTCGGGTGGGTTTATATCTTATTGATGAGATTGATGTGTTGATGAATATGGACTCGTGTGTATCACTGGGGTATCTTCGTCAGTACGGCAGACTTCTTCGGTTGTTTATGGAGATAATTACAGTGCTGGAGACAGTACAAGTGGAGAGGTGGTTAGTGGTGATCAGTCCCTCAATGATCAGTGTTCGTTGCGCTCTGAGTTGTCAACAAGCTTACTGTTTGAGGTTATCGGTCCCTCACTGATGAGTATTCATTATAATTTCATTCAGCAAGAAGCTTACTCTTTGAGGTGATCAGTCCCTTACTGTGGTCACTGCCCTTGTTGTGGCAACAACCTTGCTGTTCATGTCTTTGAGTCATCTTTATCTTAGGTACAATTCATCAGGAACCACAGCAAATACCTCCTGACTCGGGTGTTAGGTACAATTCATCAGGAACCACAGCAAATACCTCCTGACTCGGATGTTAGGTACAGTTCGTCGGGAACTAAAACGAATATCTCCTGATTCTGGCGTTAGTCATGGGGTGACCCGCCATAGGAACTTTGGGTCACATGACCAAGACCTTCCACTGGCTTCCCCTCAAACCCTTTGAAAAATTATAAATAACATTGTTTGACGTTGGTTCGAATCATGTTTCCGGCCCTTTCTGTCGACATTACTTACGACTATTTCACTGGATGTCTCTCCATCTTGGAGGGGTGACACAGTAGAAAAAGGAAGTACATTCATCATTATTCATTAAGTTGCTGTCTTTCCTGATGTGTGCTGACTGGTGTGGGTCGCATCCTGGGGACAAAATTAACCTAAGATGGCCAAAACGTTCTGCATTTCTATATAGTATGTCATTGATGTCAGCTATGGTCTGTGTAAGTTGTATCATGTACTTGTGGAAATAAAGATTATTATTATTATTATTATTATTATTATTATTATTATTATTATTATTATTATAGATATTCATGGGCACAAGGATGGCCGCCTGGGAAGGGTAGAAGGGGGGGTATGTGTGTGTCATGGTAGCATATGTTGTACCTCTCACGCTACCGCTTGTAACTCTGTCTTATCTATGTGGGTATGTCAGTTGTGTCTGGGTGTATCTGTGTGTACGTGATATACGATGTGTGTGTGTGTGTGTGTGTGTGTGTTTTGTGTGTGTACTCACCTAATTGTACTCACCTAATTGTGGTTGCAGGGGTCGAGACTCAGCTCCTGGCCCAGCCTCTTCACTGATCGCTACTAGGTCCTCTCTCTGCTTCCTGAGCTTTGTCATACCTCGTCTTAACACTATGTATGGTTCCTGCCTCCACTACGTCACTTGCTAGGCTATTCCACTTCCTAACAACTCTATGACTGAAGAAATACTGTGACTCGTCTGAGTCTTCAGCTTCCATTCTGACCCCTTGTTTCTCTGCCCCATCTCTGGAACATCATGTCTCTGTCCGCCTTATCTATTCCCCCCAGTATCTTGTATGTCGTTATCATGTCTCCCCTGACCCTTCTCTCCTCCAGTGTCGTCAGTCCCATTTCTCTTAACCTTTCATCGTTTGGACATTCCCCTGAGCTCTGGAACTAGCCCTTGTTGCAACCCTTTGTACTTTCTCTAACCTCATGACGTGCTTGACCAGGTGTGGGTTCCAAACAGGTGCTGCATACTCCAGTATGGGCCTAACATACACAGCATACAATGTCTTGAACGATTCCTTATTAAGGTATCGGAACGCTATTCTCAGGTTTGCCAGGCGCCCCTATGCTGCAGCAGTTATCTGGTTGATGTGTGCCTCCCGGGGACGTGCTCGGTGTTATGGTCACCCAAGGTCTTTCTCCCTGAGTGGGGTCTGTAGTCTTTGTCCACCTAGCCTATACTCTGTCTGCGGTCTTCTTTGCCCTTCCCCAATCTTCATGACTTTGCATTTGGCAGGGGTTTAATTCGAAAAAAGCCAGTTATGGACCACGTGTCCAGCCTGTCAGGTCTCTTTGTAGTCCTGCTTCATCCTCATCCGATTTAATTCTTCTCATCAACTTCACATCATCTGCGAATAGGGACACTTCAGAGTCTATCCCTTCCATCATGTCATTCACATATATAAAAAATAGCACTGGTCCTAGAACTGACCCCTGTGGAACCCTGCTCATCATAGGCGCCCACTGTGATACCTCTTCACTTACCATGACTAGATGTTGCCTCCCTGTCAGGTATTCTCTGATCCATTGCAGTGCCCTCCCTGTTATATGCGCCTGATCCTCCAGCTTCTACACTAATCTCTTGTGAGGAAATGTGTCGAAAGCCTTCCTGCAGTCCAGGGAAATGCAATCCACCCACCCCTGTCTCTCTCGTGTCTTACTTCTGTTACCTTGTCATAAAACTCCAGTAGGTTTGTGACACAGGATTTGCCTTCCATGAATCCATGCTGGTTGTCATTTATAATCTTGTTACGTTCCAGGTGTTCCAGCAGTCTCCTCCTGATAATCTTCTCCATGTCAGAGACACTGGTCTGTAGTTTAGTGCCTCGTTTCTGTGTGTGTATGCGTGTGTGTGTGTGTACTCACCTAATTGTGGTTGCAGGGGTCGAGACTCAGCTCCTGGCCCCGCCTCTTCACTGATCGCTACTACGTCCTCTCTCTCTCTGCTTCCTGAGCTTTATCATACCTCTTCTTAAAACTATGTATGGTTCCTGCCTCCACTACTTCACTTGCTAGGCTATTCCACTTCCTGACAACTCTGTGACTGAAGAAATACTTCCTAACGTCCCTGTGACTCGTCTGAGTCTTCAGCTTCCAATTGTGACCCCTTGTCCCTGTGTCCCCTCTCTGGAACATCCTATCTCTGTCCACCTTGTCTATTCCCCGCAGTATCTTGTATGTCGTTATCATGTCTCCCCTGACCCTTCTGTCCTCCAGTGTCGTCAGTCCGATCTTCCTCAACCTTTCCTCGTACGACATTCCCTGAGCTCTGGGACTAGCCTTGTTGCAAACCTTTGTACTTTCTCTAACTTCTTGACGTGCTTGACCAGGTGTGGGTTCCAGACTGGTGCTGCATACTCCAGTATGGGCCTAACATACACAGTGTACAGTGTCTTGAACGATTCCTTATTAAGGTATCGGAACGCTATTCTCAGGTTTGCCAGGCGCCTGTATGCTGCAGCAGTTATTTGGTTGATGTGTGCCTCCGGTGATGTGCTCGGTGTTATGGTCCCCAAGGTCTTTCTCCCTGAGTGAGGTCTGTAGTCTTTGTCCCCTAGCCTATACTCTGTCTGCGGTCTTCTTTGCCCCTCCCCAATCTTCATGACTTTGCATTTGGCTGGATTGAATTCGAGAAGCCAGTTACTGGACCACATGTCCAGCCTGTCCAGGTCTCTTTGCAGTCCTGCCTCATCCTCATCCCATTTTAATTCTTCTCATCAACTTCACATCATCTGCGAATAGGGACACTTCAGAGTCTATTCCTTCCATCATGTCGTTCACATATATCAAAAATAGCACTGGTCCTAGAACTGACCCCTGTGGGACCCCGCTCGTCACAGGCGCTCACTGTGATACCTCTTCACGTACCATGACTCGTTGCTGCCTCCCTGTCAGGTATTCCCTTATCCATTGCAGTGCCCTCCCTGTTACATGCGCCTGATCCTCCAGCTTCTGCACTAATCTCTTGTGGGGAAACTGTGGTCAAAGGCCTTCCTGCAGTCTAGGAAACGCAATCTACCCACCCCTTTTCTCGTGTCTTACTTCTGTTACCCTGTCATAAAACTCCAGGAGGTTTGTGATACAAGATTTGCCTTCCATGAACCCATGCTGGTTTTCATTTATAATCTTGTTCCTTTCCAGGTGTTCGACCACTCTCCTCCTGATAATCTTCTCCATGACTTTGCACACAATACATGTCAGAGACACAGGTCTGTAGTTTAGCGCCTCGTTTCTGTTTCCTTTCTTAAATATGGGGACTACATTAGCTGTCTTCCATTTCTCAGGTAGTTGCCCAGTTTCAAGGGATGTGTTGAAGATTGTGGTTAGAGGCACACACAGCATCTCTGCTCCTTCTCTAAGGACCCATGGGGAGATGTTGTCCGGTCCCATCGCCTTTGAGGTGTCAAGGTCACTTAGGAGCTTCTTATCTCCTCCTCAGTTGTTCGTATGTCATCCAACACTTGTTGGTATATTCCCTCTTGATGTTCCCTTCTGTGCTGTCTTCCCACAGCCCTTCCTGTCTCTACTGTAAAAACTTCCTCAAATCTCCTGTTCAGCTCCTCACATACCTCCTGATCATTTCTTGTGAGTTCTCCACCTTCTCTCCTTAATCTGATCACCTGGTCTTTGACTGTTGTCTTCCTCCTGATGTGGCTATACAACAGTTTCGGGTCAGTCTTGATTCTCGATGCTATGTCATTTTCATACTGTCGCAGGGCCTCCCTCCTTACCTGTGCATACTCATTCCTGGCTCTGCGACTGATCTCCCTATTTTCGTGTGTTCTCTGCCTTCTGTACTTTTTCCATTCTCTATTGCACTTTGTTTTTGCCTCCTTACACCGTCGAGTAAATAAACCAGGGGCTCGTTCTGGTCTTCCCGTTGTTACTGTTGCCCTTGGGAATAAACCTTTCCACTGCCTCCTTGCATTTTGTTGTTACATATTCCATCATTTCATTTACTGGCTTTCCTGCCAGTTCTCTGTCCCACTGGACCTCCCGCAGGAAGTTCTTCAACCCTATTATAGTCAGGCTTTTCCCATTCAACTCCTGTTATTCTCTCCACTTGTAGCTCTACTATGTATTCAAAGCACAGAACCACGTGGTCGCTAGCTCCTAGGGGACTCTCATACTTGATGTCCTCAATGTCTGAGCTGCCCAGGGTGAACACAAGGTCCAGTCTTGCTGGTTCATCCTCCTCTCTCACTCTGGTAGTGTCCTTAACATGTTGGTGCATGAGGTTTTCCAGCACCACGTCCAACATCTTGGCTCTCCATGTTTCGGGACCCCCATGTGGCTCCAGGTTTTCCCAGTCAATCTCCCTGTGGTTGAAATTCCTCCATAACCAGCAACTTTGCTCTGCTGGAGTGAGCTCTTCTTCCCACCTCAGCAAGTGTGTCCACCATTGCTCTGTTGCTCTCTTCATATTCCTCTCTTGGCCTCCTGCAGTTCTGTGGTGGGTTATACATCACTGCACTGACCACTTTGTTTTCCCCCAGACTGAAGTGTACCTACTATGTAGTCTCTTTCTCCGTCTCATCTATGCCTTCCATTTTCTCGAATTTCCATCTGTTTTTACGAGCAGAGCAACCCCACCTCCCCCCCTGCCCCTTCTATCTTTCCTCATGATCTGGTATCCTGGTGGGAAGATTGCATCTGTTATTGTCTCCGTGAGTTTTGTTTCTGTAACTGCTATGATGTCTGGGACTTCTCATTGATTCTTTCTTGCCATTCCTCATGTTTATTCGTTAATCCATCTGCATTTGTGTACCAAACCTTCAACTTCTGTTCTAATACTGTAACTGTGGTGCGGGGGTGGGAACAGAGGGATCGGTGTGTGATGGTTGGTTTGGATTGTTCAGTTGCCTTGGGGTGTCATGGCTGGAGTCCTTCTGCAGGTGTTTCTGGGGGGTGTACTTGTCCTTCCATTTGATCCTGGGTTATTCTGCTCTCCTTTTTCATTTCCTCCCATTTCTCCTTTCATTTTTGAACTCTCTCTTTCATCGTCTTCCTTTCGTCCTGTGTTCTGTCTCGATCGAGGTACACACTCCGGAACTCCTGCTTGCCTCTCAGCCGTGCTTTCTCCTGCAGGATCATGGTTCGGGTTGATTCTGCCTTGAAAATTACTTTGAGAGGCCGATTCCTTTTCTTTGTGAACCACCCAATTCTCCGAAAATTTGCCACCTGGGTCATGACCCCCTCGCCTATCACCTTCATGATATCTTCAATCGCTTTTTTCTCCTCCTGCTTTCTTTCATGTGTGTGTGTATGTGTGTGTGTGTATGTGTGTGTGTGTGTATGTGTGTGTGTATGTGTCTGCATGTGTGTCTGAGTGTGTACCTGATATAAGAACATAAAGAAGGAACACTGCAGCAGGCCTACTGCCCCCTGCGAGGCAGGTTCTTTTCTCCCCACCGGCTTAAGCCAATGCCTTAACCTAGTTGGGCCAGTCACATTCACTTAAAGGAGGAGGGACGGCAACTGACCTAGTAGCACAAAAATAGTCAGTCCAACTCACACCCACCCACACCCAACTCATGTATTTATGCAACCTATTTTAAAAACTTACACAAAGGTCTTAGCGTCTATGACAGTATCGGGAGTTTGTTCCACTCATCCACAATTCTATTAACAAACCAGTGCTTTCCTATATCCTTCCTGAATCTGATTTTTTCCAACTTAAAACCATTGCTGCGAGTCCTGTCTAGGCTAGATATTTTCAGCACGCTATTTACATCCCCTTTATTTATTCCTGTCTTCCATTTATACACCTCGATCATATCCCCCCTAATTCTACGCCTTTCGAGAGAGTGCAGATTCAGGGCCCTTAGTCTATCCTCATAGGGAAGATTTCTGATACATGGGATCTTCTTTGTCATCCTCCTCTGTACGTTTTCCAGTGCATTTTTATCCATTCTGTAATACGGTGACCAGAACTTTTGCAGCAGTCTAAATGAGGCCTAACCAAGGATATATAGAGTTGAAGAACAACCTGAGAACTTCTATTATTTATACTTCTAGATATGAACCCAAAGGATTCTATTATCTTTATTGCGAAAAATTTAATGCACTTTTGTCTTGGTTTTAGATTACTGCTAACTAGAACTAAATCCTTTTCGCAATCCGTAATATTAAGATCTACATTACATAGTTTATATGTGGAATTATTATTGTCCTGCCCAAACATTTAGAACTTTGCATTTGTCAATATTAAACTGCATCTGCCACTTCTCCGACCACTGCATCAGTCTATTTAAAATCATCCTGGAGTGCTCTAGTGTCCTCATTAGAATGAATTGGACGGCCTATTTTTTGGTGTCATCGGCAGATTTGTTTAAATGTCTCTATTATTCCTTCATCTATGTCGTTTATGTAAATTGTGAACAACAAGGGCCCCCAAAACTGACCCTACGGAACAGATTCTAAAGATTTTGTTTTGTAAACCACATTCTGTTGGACTGCCGACTCTATCAGCCAGCACGCGAATTTACCTCCAAAAGTCGTCTTCGCTCTACTGCCTTTACTTTACCTTCCCTTCTTGCTGATGGATTCTCCTTTAACCCAGAAATCTCTCGCTGACTTTTTGACCAGCAACTGATTTACTGCACAAACCCTTTTATACTGCTGTCTCTTTGCACTCCTTTACAACCTTTCTACCTCTCCCTCTTGCTACCCTCTACCCCTGCACTATCTCCTGCCCTGCTCCCCTGCATGACCTAATAATAGTCCCTCACTTTCTTGCTACCCAGTACTCCTGCACCTTTCCTGCCCTGCTGCACTGTATGACCCTTGTAGGTTTAACGCTTCATTTATTATTATTATTATATATATATATTATATTATATATATATATATATATAAAATTTATATATTTTTTATATATATATATATTTTATATATATATATATATATATATATATATATATATTGTAGGTAGTGGTGGTAGACAGCAACCGCCCAGGGAGGTACTACCGTCCTGCCAAGTGAGTGTAAAACGAAAGCCTGTAATTGTTTTACATGATGGTAGGATTGCTGGGTCCTTTTTTTCTGTCTCATGAACATGCAAGATTTCAGGTACGTCTTGCTACTTCTACTTACACTTAGGTCACACTACACATACATGTACAAAACACATTATACACACCCCTCTGGGTTTTCTTCTATTTTCTTTCTAGTTCTTATTCTTGTTTATTTCCTCTTATCTCCATGGGGAAGTGGACAGAATTCTTCCTCCGTAAGCCATGCGTGTTGTAAGAGGCAACTAAAATGCCGGGAGCAAGGGGCTAGTAACCTCTTCTCCTGTATATATTACTAAATGTAAAAGGAGAAACTTTCGTTTTTCCTTTTGGGCCACCCCGCCTCGGTGGGATACGGCCGGTGTGTTGAAAGAAGAAAGATATATATATATATATATATTATATATTATATATATATATATATATATATATTATATATATATATATATATATATATATATTATTGTAGGTAGTAGGTTGGTAGACAGAAAACCACCCAGGGAGGTACTACCGTCCTGCCAAAGTGAGTGTAAAACGAAAGCCTGTAATTGTTTTACATGATGGTAGGATTGCTGGTGTCTTTTGTCTGTCTCATAAACATGCAAGATTACAGGTATGTCTTGCTACTTCTACTTACACTTAGGTCACCCTACACATACATGTACACGTTTATTTATACACACTCATCTGAGTTTTCTTTGATTTTATCTTAATAATTCTTGGTCTTATTACTTTTCCTTTTATATCCATGGGGAAGTGGAATAAGAATCTTTCCTCCGTAAGCCATGCGTGTTGTAAAAGTCAACTAAAATGCCGGGAACAATGGGCTAAAAAGAATAAGAAGAAGAAAATTGTCAAAGTGGGAAGTCTGAATGTGCGTGGATGTTGTGCAAATGATAAGAAGAGATGATTATGGATATTATGAATGAGAAGAAGCTGGATTGTCCTGGCTTTAAGTGAAACAAAGCTGAAGGGGGTGGGAGAGTTTCAATGGGAGAGAAATAAATGGATTAGGTCGGGGGTTTCAAATAGAGTTAGAGCTAAAGAGGAGTGAAATAATGTTAAAGGGCGGGAAAAAGGGGGGATTTAAAAATTTTAAAAATTTCAAGGTTTATGTGGATGTAAAAAAAAAGGGTTTGGATGTAAAAAAGGGGGTTTTATAGTAAGTTTTGTATGCACCCTGGGAAAAGGAGAAAAGTGTAGAGGATAGAGAGAGTTTTTGGGGAAAGTTGGGTAAATTTGCGGGGGGAAATTTTTTAAATAAAGTGTGGGGAGTAATGGTGGTTGGGGATTTAAATTGCAAAATTTGGGTAAAAATTTTATGGAGGGGTAGTGGGTTTAAATTTTGGGGGTTTGCCAGGGGAAAATGTAAATGGGGACCCTTTTAAATTGGGGCTATGTTTTAGAAAGAGATTTGGTAAAAAAGAAATTACTTATTTTATGAAAAAAGGGTAAAAAAAAATTTTAAAAGGTTTTGATTTTGCACGAAATTTGAAAGTAGTTTGTTAGATTATGTTTTGGTGGAAAAAAAGGTTAGGGGTAGGTCCAGGATGTACATGTTTATAGGGGGGCCAAATGATATTTTCAGTTTCATTTTTTAGTTGTAGCTAAAGTTAGAGAAAGAGGTAGAGGGGACAAGAGGGGTGGCAAAAAAACAAGGGGGGAGAGAGGTGTTAGTGTATAAACAAAGGGAAGGAGGAAGTTCAGGTGGAGAAAATAAGCGATATTGGGAAAGGGGGGCGGGTGAAAGGGTATGGTAGGGGGAAAGGGTTGAAGAGGGTTGGAATATTTTTTTAAAAATGCAGTATTAAAATGTGGGGCAAAATTTTGGGGTTTATAGGAGGGTGGGGCAGGGGAAAAAAAGGGAGTGTTTGGGTTTGGAATGATAAAGAAAAAGGGTGTGATAAAGGGGAAAAAAAAGGTAGTTTTGAGAGGTTTTTCAAAGCAGAAGTGTTATAAAAAGAGCAGAGTTTTGGGGAGAGTCAAGAAAGGTGAAGGGGAGTGGGAGAGAGTGCAAAAGGAGAGAGATGATAGGTGGGAGGGGCCCACGTCAAAAAATTTTAATGAAAAAAAGAAGAAAATTTGGGTGAGTTAAAAATTTAAAAGCCGGGGGAAAAGTATGGATTTGTCATTTAAAAAACAGAGTAGGGGGGGTTAGTAGTTTGGGGGAGAGGGGGGTTATTAGGTAGTTGGCGAAAATTTATTTTGGGAATTTTTAAAATTTTAAAGGAAAAAAAGGGGGAGGCGGTAATTTCTTTGCACTGGTCAGGGGGTATACCATCTTTTAGGGTAAAAAGAAGAGCGTATGTAAGTGTGGTGGAGGTACGTGAGGCATTCCCGTAGAATGAAAGGGGTAAAGCGGGCTGGAATGAGGGGTTCATAAAGAAATTTTAAAAAGCAGGGGGGGATATGTTTTGGGATTTGTTGGTGTTTTTGTTTAAAAAATGTAAAAAAGGGGGGGAAGGTCCCTTTGGGTTTGGGGCGGAGAGCATGTTTTTGTCCCTTTATATAAAGGGAAGGGGGACAAAAGAGATTGAAAAAATTTTAAAGAGGAATAAGTTTTTTGGTTTACCGGGGAAAAGTTTTTTCGGTAGGCTAAACAATTGTGACTGGACGAGAAAACAATTTGCACGGACGTAAACGATCCCGGGGAAAAAACTCAAAACAATTTTTCACTCCATCCTTGATAATATTGCACCATTTTTAAAGAGGTTGGGTTTTTTAACCAAAAAGAACTGAACCCTGGATGATACTGAGAATTAGAAAATTATAAAATTTTCAGGGGGACCAGCGGGCAAAAAAGATTTAAAGAAAAACAAAAGGATATTGCACCCACTAAATAAATTTTCCAAAGGGTGGGGAACAGGTACAGGGGGACTTATAAAAGGAGAAAAGGGAAAAAAGAAAACAAATGCTCAAAAATTGAAGAGTATAAGCTTAACCCCAGAAAGCTCTGGAAAACATCTAAAACAGTTGAGGTAAGCCATAAGCAGTAGATAGGTCAAAACATAGTACTCATATCGTTTAATGGGTACGCCCGAAACATCTAAGGTGGAAAATTTGGGCAAAAATTTCCACTAACTTTGTTGCATCAACACTATTTAAGTAAACTACCAGCTGCATCAAATACCTTTAACACAAAACTCTGATAATTTTAAAAACATACTTTCCCAAAAAAGGGGTAACCCCCAAAGTTGTAACAGTAAGTGTTTTCAGGACTTTATTCAAAAAAAACCCTAAGGGGGTTTAAACCCAAAAAAGGGCCCAACGGGCCCTGTTTTAAACACCCCGTTTTAATTTCCTAAAAGTGGTGCTTTTTAAAAATTTGCAACCCCTATTCCCTCACATAAAAAAAATCTATCAATCACCACTAATCCCGTCCCGGGGGGGTTCCCAAGGGGGCCCAGAGTTACCCCTATCTTCAAAAAAAAATTTGTAGGTTCTGATTTTAAAGCAACTATGGGGCCTTTTATTTTAACTCGTAAAAATTCAAAAATTCTAGAGAGGCGGGGGTATTCTCAAGAAAGTTAAGTCCCTTAATGACAACAACATTTTTCCATAGCTATCAATCGGGGTTTAGAAGATCCTACTAAAACCGACACTCCCTTATTAATCTGATGGATTCCCTGAAAATGAAATGTAAAAAGGGGGAAACCCTTTTAAAAGGTATGGTAACCTTGGGACCTAAAAAAGGGCCCTTTCCCGAAAAATGGTAAAACCACAATTTATTTTTTTAATAAACTTCAAGCTATCGGTATAGGTTCTGTAGATGGTTTAAGCCCAACCTTAGCAACGGGAGAAAAATTTGTCAAATAACAAACAAAATCAAAACCCCCTGCCGATAACATGGGGATTTCCCCAAAGGTAGTATTCGGGGGCCCATTATTATTCTTATGTTAGGGTAAATTGATATCCCTTTTCCCGTGTCAAGGCAAAATTTCCTACTGTTTTGCGATGACAGTCCCTTGTTAGTGTCGGTAAAGACCACAAGTTTGGGTAATTTTTTTAACACTGGAACTGGGTCCTGCAGCAAAGGGTTTTGTAGACAAAAAAACTATCATTACACCAAAGGAAAACTAAACCCATTTTTTGGGCACAAAAACATAAACTGAAAAGGGGTTTAAATTTAATTTTTAATGTTCAATGTAAGGGGGGGAGCCCTTTCATTTTGGGTTTTCATCAGTTTTAATTTTTGGGGAACCCCCTTTTGCCCCAGCATTTTTGGGGAGAATTGTTTGGGAACAGTGTATTTAAAGAAAGCGAATGCCAGACTGAAGTTTGTAAAAAGACAAGCACAGTGTTTCCTACGGGGTTTCGCAGGACCCAAATTCTAGCCTTTTTTAAAATTTGCCATAGGGGATTTCGCTTCCTTTTTCTTGGTACTTTTGCCTTGAAAAAAAAAAACTAAAAGATGATTTGCAAATCACCCAGAAAAAAAATTCGAAAGGGGGTTTCATCCTGGGGCGGGGGACAAAGAGAACATGTGGGCCCGGGGAATAAATTTACGCATTTGGGGATATGCTGAAGTTAAAGAAAAGATTTAAAACCAACGGAAAGTTTAAAATCATGTTTAAAAATTGCTCACAAACAAGCCAGAAAAATTTGTGTAAATTTTTGTAAAGGGTTTGGGGAAACCAAGCAATAAAGAAATAGGGGGAAAAAGAGCAAATTTGTAGTCCCCAACAGTCATTGGCCAGGCTTAAAACCCTTTTATTTTTACAGCAAAAAAAGGAAAGGGAACAAAATGCCCCCCACATTTTCAAACCCAATCATGGGCATGAACCATTTCAAAAAGGACGGGAAAAAAGGTGTCTGATAAATTTTTAGCTACGGGAAAGGGAGGGGAATGATTTTTCTATTTTTTATCTAACGTTTTGTGTAAATTTTTCCTTATTCCTAGTAATTGACCTCGGGATTTTAGATAGTCTTAATGACCCTCGTGTAGTAGATATTTTTTGTATGATAATAAGGGTGTTATTTCATTATTTAATAATAAGAAAAAAATTATTTAACCCTTTTTTTAAATTTAAAAAGGGCAGTGGTCAGTCGTCACGTGGGTCACGACCCCGAGCTGCTTTGGGGGAAAATTTGTTTTGGGGCGGTTACAAAGCATGGGGTTGGGGTTCTGCAAATGTTTTAAAAATTGAGGTTGGGGGAGTTGGGGGAAAGGGGGAGGTCTTGCTTCTCCAGGGGGGATTAGGAGGTGAAGGTTTCCCCCTCAATGGGTTTTTTGGGAAGGGGGGGAGTGTGAGGGGGGTGGGGTTGTGGGGAAAAAGGGGGTTCAAATGAGGTGCCCGTCTGTCTACCCCTGTGGGGGGGGCTGTAGTTGGGGGGGTTAAACTCAAACGGTACCGCAGTGAGGGGCAGGGCCAGCAAACCCGTTTCAAGTGGGGGAGTGGTTCCAGTTTAAGGAAGGCGAAACAGAGTTTGGGAAAAATTTAAAAGTGAAGATCTGAAAAAAAGGAAATCGCTTCTTGTTCTTCGGATGAATGTACTTTAGTGGGGCCCCTGAAGGTGAGGGTATACTGCCCCCTGCTAATGGAGGTAAAAACGCATTTCTTGTGGTTGGTGCTCTCAGGTTAAAATATATTTACCGTGCTTTTTTTTAATAGGAATAAGAAAATGAGAGATAGGTGTGCTTCCCTGGAGCTGGGGTTGGGGGCATTGTCAAAAAGGGGGATAATAAAACAGTCAGGTAATTGGGGAAAAAGCCCTTTTTCTGTCTCAGTGCTGGGGGAAATGTATTGGGGGAAAGGGGAGGAGAGAAAAGCTGCTAGATAAGTACAGGTCAGCTATAGATTTCATTAAGTCTAAGGGAGGGGTCCCCAAAATATGTAGCATCTTTTCCTAGAAAGGGGAAATAGGAAAAGAATGGTTTTTTTCTAGGGCAATTTTTGGTTTTTAAATTGCTGGCTAGACAGATTTCTGCAAGGAAAAATTGCAAACCCATTCATTACAACTGGAAAAAAATTTTATGGCAAAAAAAGGGTATGTTTGCAAGGGGTGGGGGGACATTTTTCTTGGGGTGGGGGGGTTGGGAGCACTTGGGAGGGCTCGATTTAGAAGGGCATTGGTTTAAAAGCCCATGTTTTTTAAAAATATTTGGGGATAGGGGGGTATGGGTGAGTGTGGGAAAAAAAACGGTTGCAACACTTTGTTTGGAAAAAAGTAAAAAGTATAAAAGGCATTCAGCATGAAATTATAAAAAAAAGACAATAGATCAGGTCAGCCCAAAAAAAGGGGGAAGGGGAGGGCGGGAAGGGATTAGCTCCCCTTAAAAGGGTTTTCCCATTTTCCAAAACAAAACGGAGTGTAAGAAAAAGTTAAAATGAGCTAAGATTAATTGCAAGTGGGGGAAAAAAAAACATTTGATTTATTTCTTTTTAAAAGAGACCTGGGTCCCAAACTGGGAAAAATTGGGGAGAGAAACCCCTGAATTTTCACATACAAGGCTAAAAAAATTATTCCACCCCTGACGGGGCAACAGGAAAAGGGGGTGGGAAATAGCGATGTATGGGCAGAAAACAAATTTAAAATTTTTGTGTTTAGGGCAAGTTTTTAAAAATTTGAAGCGTCAGCCAGAATTGTTTGGTTACAGCTTCTCGAGGGCCGGGGGAAAAAATTAAATTTTTGGGGGTGATTTACAGGGCCCCAAAAACTTTTATAGGGAAATGCCAGTAAACTTCTTTGGGACCGGGAAAATTTGTAAGGGGTCTACCACGAAAAAGTTTGGTAATGGGAGGGTTTAACTATAGCGAAATTTTACTGGGAGCAATTTGACCCGGGAAAATTTTGAGCAGGTGGGGCCCTTTTTTGATACGATCCAGGATTGTTTTTTTTAAAAAAGTTTTGACAGAGCCAACTAGGGGAAATAACCCCCTTGACTTGGTTTTTTGCCCGTAGGGGAAAAAACTAATTAATAAACTTGAGGGGTTAAAGATGAGCTTGGGGAAAGTGATCAAAAATCACTCAGTTTTTTAAAATTTTTATGGAATTTTCCCCCAAATTAAAGGGGAATCAGTCTCCGTTTACTGACTTTCGCTTGGTTTATTTCATAGGACGGGAAAAAAATTTCTTTTTGGTGGGCTGGAAAAAAGGGAAAGACCCCGACTAAGGGTCAGGGGAGGGTGATGGTTGCCCCATATGATGCTTTCCAGGGCTTAAATTCTAGCTGTTTTGTCAAAATTTTGTTCCAAAAAAGGGAAAACAGATCAAACAAAAAAAGATTTTCCCAAAAAGGATGAAAAATAGATTAAAATATCTGGGGCTGGTCAAAAGGAGGCATTATATTTGGGAAATTTAAAAAGAGGGGTTTAGGAAAAGGGGAAAGGGGGAAAACCCATATATTCAGTTTAAAAAAGAAAAAAAAAAAAAAGGGGGTTTGAAAAAAAAAAAAAGGTTTTTGAGGTTTTAAAATTTCAAAAGAATCGAGGGAATAACCCCAAAAAGGGTTCTTTAGGGAACAGAAGTAAGACAAGGGGCAAGATTGGCCCAAATCCAAAAAATTTCCCCGGGTTTAGCTCAAAAGACAGTGATAAGGGGAAAAGTGTAATTTTTTTAAACTACTTTCCCCTTTGGGGGGTTTTTTTCAAAAGGAGGGGGTACCCGCGATTTCCCGTAATGATAAATTATGTTTGAAAGGCTATAATTTAAAATGTGCAAATTTTTAGGGTCACAAATTGACATGGTCCTTTGGCAAAAAAGTTTAAATTTAAAAACCCAAAAATCCCCGGGGCCCCGATGAAAATTGGGATGCAAAGGGGTTTTAAAGGAAAGTTAAAAAAGGGGTTAGCACACCTTTTGGGTAATCTTTTCAACATATCACTACAAAAATTTGGGATGGTGCCAGATAAATGGAAAATGGCAATGTGATCCTTTTTTCAAAAAGGTGGGAAAGGGCCCTTGCTTCGAAAACTTAGACCAAAAGCCCAACCTCCAAAAGTGGGGGAAAATTTATGGAAAACAAAAAATTTTCCGAGGGGAGCGTTTGGGCCCCCTTTAAAAGCAAAAAAAATTAATCAACGAATTCAGCATGGTTTTACAAAGGGGCGTTCCGCCTTACGAATTTATTTAAATTTTTTTTCCCAAGGTAAATTTTAGGGGGAGATTATGGTAATGAATATGAAAATTGTGTATATGGCTTCAGTTTTAAAGGGTTTTGACAAGGGGGCCAAAATCAGAGTATTAGGAAAATTAAAGGGACATGGAATTTGGAAAGGGGAAATTTTTTCCTGGATAGAGGATGGTTTGGGCAAAAAGGCGCAGAAAAGGGTTTTTAAAAAATGGGGGAAAAAAAATCAGGTGGGGAAAAAGGGCACGAGCGGGGGGTTCCACAGGGGGGCAGTTTTTTGGGCCCCCCGCTTTTTCCAAACTACAAAAACGACCCTTGATGAGGGCCCTAAAGAGCCCAAAATCGGCAAATTTGCCGAAAGACAACCCAAAATTGGCCGTCGAAATTTATTTTGCAGGACAAACGAGGGCCCCCAGGAAGATTTGGGTTTGAAATGATGGGGTGGGCGGGGAAGTGGCAGATGCAGTTTAATATAGGAAAAAATTTTCAAGTTCTAAATGTTTTTGGGCAGGACAATTAAACCCTGCCAATATAAACTAAATAATGTAGACTTAATTTTTACGGATTTGCGAAAAAAATTTTAGGAGTTTTTGGTTTGCAGTAATCTGAAAAACCCAAAACAAAAAAATGCATAAGTGTTGCAATTAAGTAATAGAACCCTTTGGGTTTTTTCAAGAAGCTAAAAAAATTGGGGTCCCAGGTTGGTTTTTCAATCTATAAAATCCCTTTGGGTTTGGCCCCATTTGGGGTTATGCTGCACAAATTTTGGTAAACCTTATTTTCGAATTTGGGTTTAAATTTTTCTGGAAAAAGTACAAAGGGGGATGACAAAGTTGGGTCCCATGTTTCCCGAAAAACCCTTTCCCCTTTTTGGTAGACTAAAAGGGGCCCCGAAACTGCACTCTTAGAAAAACGTAGGGAATTTGGGGGATATGATTGAGGTGTATAAATGGAAGGCGGAATTAAAAAAAAGGGGGTGTTTAAAAAGTGTGCTGAAAAATTTTCCCAGCCTAGACAGGTGCAAAACCCCAAAGGGTTTTTAAATTGGAAAAAATTTAGATTTAGGGAAGGATATGGAAAGTACTGGGGTTTGGGAATAGAGTTGTGGATTTAGTGGAAAAAACTCCCCAAATACCCTTATAGAGGCCAGAACGTTGTTAAATTTAAAAAAAAGGGTTTGGGTAAATTTCATGAGTAGATGTTTGGGGGGGTGTGAGTTAGCCCGATAGCTTGTGCTACCAGGGTCGGTTGCCGTTTTCCCCCCTTAAAGTCAATGTGCCCCGACCTGACTGGTTTGGGGCATTGGGTTAAGCCGGCAGGGACTTGGACTGCCTCCATGGGGCCCGTAGGCCTTTTGCGTGTTCCTTCGTTTTTGTTCTTTGTTCTTTTTATAATAATAAGGTAAAAGGACCCCCTGGAAATAAATATCGTCTGATTTTTTTGGGTTTTTCCTAGGTTTTCTAACTTTTGCTGCTATGTATGTAAATTTATGTAACGTTTTGTGTTACCTGAATAAAATTACTTTTTATGTTGAAAGAATTAGGGTAAGAAAATTAAAAAGGTATAAATACCGCAGGTTGTTAGGTAAGACACATATGAAAGTTAGGATCTTATTTTATAAAAAGATACCTAACTGTTGCTATGTGTCTTACCTAACAAATTTGAGGTAAAACAGAAGTAGGATTGCGGATGGCAAGGAGGTTTTTGAGTGGGGAGGGATGTGTAATCAAGTGTTTACATTTTAAGATTATGTGAACGTTTTTGATAAAGGTAGGGAAGTTTTTATTGCATTTATGGATTTAGAAAGGCATATGATAGAGTGGATAGAGGAGCAATGTGGCAGATGTTGCAAGTATATGGAATAGGTGGTAAGTTACTAAATGCTGTAAAGAGATTTTATGAGGATAGTGAGGCTCAGGTAGGGTGTGTAGAAGAGAGGGAGACTACTTCCCGGTAAAAGTAGGTCTTAGACAGGGATGTGTAATGTCACCATGCTTGTTTAATATATTTATAATGGGGTTGTTAAGGAAGTAAATGCTAGGGTGTTTGGGAGAGGGTGGGATTAATTATGGGGAATTAAATAGAAAATGGGAATTGACACAGTTACTTTTTGCTGATGATACTGTGCTTATGGGAGATTCTAAAGAAAAATTGCAAAGGTTAGTGGACGAATTTGGGAATGTGTGTAAAGGTAGAAAGTTGAAAGTGAACATACAAAAGAGTAAGGTGATGAGGGTATCAAATGATTTAGATAAAGAAAAATTGGATATCAAATTGGGGAGGAGGAGTATGGAAGAAGTGAATGTTTTCAGATACTTGGGAGTTGACGTGTCGGCGGATGGATTTATGAAGGATGAGGTTAATCATAGAATTGATGAGGGAAAAAAGGTGAGTGGTGCGTTGAGGTATATGTGGAGTCAAAAAATGTTATCTATGGAGGCAAAAAAAAGGAATGTATGAAAGTACAGTAGCACCGACACTCTTACCTCACTCATACATAATCACTGTTTTTGCAGAGGTGCTCAGAACACAACAGTTTAGAAGCATATACTTATAAAATACACAACATATCCCTCCAAACTGCTAATATCCCGAAACCCTCCTTTAAAGTGCAGCCATTGTATTTCCCATTTCCAGGACTCAAGTCCGGCTATATAAAAATAACCGGTTTCCCTGAATCCCTTCACTAAATATTACCCTGCTCACACTCCAACAGCTCGTCAGGTCCCAAGTACCATTCGTCTCCATTCACTCCTATCTAACACGCTCATGCACGCTTGCTCAACAATTCGCAAAGAGGCGAAATTATTTATAAATATTGTCTCTACGTCCACAGCAGGACTCGAACCTGCAAACTCTGTATCAGATTCCATAGTACTTTACCACGGAGCTAGACACAAGATAAGTATGGGCGCTTAGCCGAAGCTAAGCGATGTTACCCCAGTCCCTCGGGCACCATACCCCCGGGCACCATACCCCCGGGCACCATACCCCCGGGCACCATACCCCCGGGCACAATACCCCCGGGCACCATACCCCCGGACACCGTACCCCCGGGCACCAAACTCGTTTTGAAATTATTTAATCGAATCATGCCACATGCAGCGGACAACGAAAGAGATTTGAAATGCTTAACAATTCGCAAACAGGCAGGATTCGATTAAATAACTTTCAAAACGAGTTTGTGCCCGGGGGTATAGGAAAAATAGTCTGGCTCCGGCTGGATGCCCATACTTATGTTGGGTCTAGCTCCGTGGTAAAGTACTGTGGACTCTGATACAGAGTTTGCAGGTTCGGTTCATTCTTTGGCCAGCAACGGAAGTTACAAATGCTTATCTTCCCAACCCTTCCTCACTCCCTCCCTCCCTCCACTGATTCACCTATCTGTCAAGTCTTGCTGACACCACTGTGGGAGGTAGGAGGGGAGAATATCCACTGTGGTAATGGGGGGGGGATTTGGGAGGCGAGACGGGGGTATATTAACTGGTATTACCACCACCATCATCATTAACCAAACTCAGACCAACCAATACACAACACGTGTAGAAACTCCAACAAGCAACTACGCGAGGTTAACAAGAATAAACAGAGCCAAGAAAGGCAAGAGAGGCAGGTGAGGAGATCCCGCAACACAACACAGAGGTAGAACTTAGTAAGAGTGACTTGTAAGGCAGCAGGAGTTGTAAGGCTTCGTGATGGCCCCTACAGCGTCGGCAGTGTGGAGCAAACAGTGTCTGCTGGCCTCCAGAAGGTGAGCACGTCTCTTATCAGCGGTTGTAGCGATATTCATCACACCTGCAGCAGCTCGTTGGAGAGGAGGGTGCAGGTGGCCGTGCAAGGTAACAAGTCCGTCAGCGAGGTGCAGCAGTCCGTCAGCGAGGTGCAGCAGTCCGTCAGCGAGGTGCAGCAGTCCGTCAGCGAGGTGCAGCAGTCCGTCGCGAGGTGCAGCAGTCCGTCAGCGAGGGCAGCAGTCGTCAGCGAGGTGCAGCAGTCCGTCAGCGAGGTGCAGCAGTCCGTCAGCGAGGTGCAGCAGTCCGTCAGCGAGGTGCAGCAGTCCGTCAGCGAGGTGCAAACAGGGTGTTAGCAAGGTTGCAACAGTTCGTCAGCGAGGTACAGCAGTCCTTCAGCGAGGTGTAGGAGATCGTTGAGCATGTCAGACGCGGGACACAGAGGGTAAGCAGTGGGCCGTGGAGGCAGATGTCCTTCACATCGTCGGAGAGTGACGGGCCGCGCGCGTGGATCCCAATAAAAGCGAAGAGGAAGGGGACGGCGAAGAGGAGGAGGAGACAGATGAGAATAGCCAGAACTTGAAGACCAGCATGATGGGCGTGAAGGCAGCGATTTCCATGACAACAACAGACCGCACCAGCGGGGAGTCTGGCCAGCCCTCTCACTTCGATACTCTCACTCCCGAGCTAGAAGCAGCACTGGTTGAAGCAACTCGAAGATTACTTCAGTGACGCTGGACTAGGCTAGGGACCTCTTCCTGCTGAAGCACGTGAAGCGCCACAAAGATGGCTTTGTCTCGCTGAAGCTCCTCTCAGGTTACAAGAAGATCAAGAAGCTCTCGCGAAGATGGCAGGAGCTCGCGGCGGCAGCTAGGGCTTCCACCATGCTTCAGGTGAACGAGGAAGGTACTAAGGTGGGGGCGGCGGACGCCCTGCCACCCAACTTGCTCTACGAGGCACCTACCTCTCGTGCCATTAGTGGCCGTCAATGTGCCACCTGACAGGCCACTGTGGCGGCACTGGCTACACTCTTCGGCAGGTATGGCTCAGTGGCATCTCTGCAAGTGCTGCGGCCCAGACCAGGCGGGCAACGTGGTCCCGGAGCTTGCGTCTCTACTGGTGCGCACGCCAGAGGTGGCCACCACCACCTGTGCAGTGGTGGAGTATGAGGGACGTATGGGGCGCAGGTTGCGCCCTCAGGGAAGGGGTCAACCTTCCCATGACGCTGGCACCATGCTGCGCCGCTCCCGCCGCGCATCGCCCTCCTCCAGCAGGAGCTCGCCCACGCCCACGCCCAAGGGACGACACGCAGCTGAGAAACGGCGTGTCGGCCGACGAGCTGCGACAACGGCTAAAGAGCGGCCGAAGCAAACAGCGACACACACCAGTTGAGTCCACAACATCTGACGGGGAGAGAGAGCGGGAGTGGACGGGCCGTGGTGGCGCAGTGGACCACGCCACCTAAACCCCTCAACCCGCCCCCACGCCCTGTTTTACCACGCCCTCGTGGGATGTAGTAAGTCCACGCCTACCTCCCCCGCCTCCTACCGGAGGACTGCTACTACCCCCTCTCTGTCACACGATACCCAGGGGACCAGATGATAACAGAGGATTCTCAAGATTCCGCTCTTAACTCTCTCACTAACTGTGTTATCTCACCCTTCTCTCCTAGGGCCCAGGCCCCACACCCAGCCCCCAAACGGGGCCCTCCAAGGGCTCTACAAGGCTTTAAATCACAGTTCTCTCACTCTAACCTTCGGAGACCACTCCTGATCTCCAAAGGTCCAGTCTCCTACAACTCAAGGCATTTTCAAAGATATTTCGCTTAGCTTGTCGACCATTTATCAAGATGTATAGGGGTCAGCAACCCTTGTATGTTGCTTGACTATGTATAGGGCCCAACAGAGTTTGTATGTTACATGGGGTCCCAAACTATCTTGTTAATGTTGTTATTAAATAGATTTGGGTATTGGGTTAGTTGGGCGTAGACTCTCAACTACTCAAGACAATCAAGAAAACTTGACTAGTCCTTAAAATAAGGATATATACCTCTCGGCGTATTTATCTTGTGATTATTCTTGTCACGTACTGTAAGTTGAATATTTCATCAATAATTTGTCATTTACTGATGACCCTTCATTGTGGTCAAGCATATTGTGACCACACTGACTCGTTAGGCTTGAGTTTAAAACCTGTCTAATACGCGATCATTAAGGATCACATACACACACACACACCACACACACACACACACACACACAAACACACACACACACACACACACACACACACCACACACACACACACACACACACACATACAAACCCACACACACACACACCACACACACACACACCACACATATAATATATATATATATATATATATTATATATATATATATATATATATATATATATATATATGAAATTTCTCTCTCAGACACCATTTTAACTGTATATGTAAATATTATTATATGTAAATATTGTATATTAATGACAATTTTATCATTAAATGATAAACCTTATTTATTAATAATTTATTTGTCTTAAGTTTAAATTATGTTTGAGTGCAAGTGAAGGTTAAGACACAGAGCTTAACACCTCCATCTTGCTCTCTCGTAATAATAAAATTGAATAAAACTTAAGATAATTAATTGTTTTTAACCCCGAGGACGAGTTGTTGTAACTATAAAGGCAATACTTAAATATTTGGTCAAATATTCTTGTAAATTGTGAGGCAGAGTGAGGCAGGGAGGGAAGCACTGGTGTGGGGCTGAGTAATTTAAGACACATAGTGTCATTGTTTAATTCACTGACGACCAGTTGCTGAGATAATAGTGTATATTACGCTTATTAATACTTAAATATTTGGTCAAATATTCTTGTACGTTGTGAGTGACGCAGAGACTATAGAGTGATGTGTGTACTGTAAGACACTTCGAATATTGTTTATATCCTTGGCGACCAGTTGATGTAACTGTAATGTATATTACAGTTACATTTCCTAAATATTTGGTCAAATATTCTTGTACGTTGTGAGTGACGAGAGGCAAGACACATAGAGTCAGGGTTAAGGCGGGGCAGGAGCTGCACTCATCACGTAAATTTTTGGTGGTTTCTACACCCGGGATAGAATCATAAGGTTTTTTAAAGTAGCGGCGGCACGATAATTTAAAAATATGATTTTTTCCTCACGGTGGAAATTTAAACCTTATTTAAAAAAAAATTTTTTAAATTTTTTTTTTTAAAAAGGGGGGAAAAATTTTTATTAAAATTTTGAAAAATTTTTTTATTTAATTATTTTAAGTTTTTAAAATTAAATTTTAAATATTTGGAAAATTTTTTAGGGGGGGAAAAAGGGGGAAAAACCTAATCGGGTTTAAAGGATTAAAATACTAAATTTTTTAAAAGTTTTTAAAAGCCCCGGGGTTTTTTAAAAAACCCGGGGCAAAAAAATGTTTTTTTGATGGTGATCGTTACCCAAAAAGAAAAAAACCCATTTTTTGAATTTTAAGCCCAAATAGGGTAGGGAAATCGACCCCCCCCGGGGGTGTTATTTAAATTTTTTCCCCTTTTTTTTTAAAATTTGTAAATTTTGGGAAACGTTTTTAATAAAAAACCCAAGCCTTGGTTTATTTTGGAAAAAAAAAGGGGGGGGGAAAATAAGCCCCAAAACACAGGAAAAAACCCAAATAGGGGGGTTTTTGGGGACATTTTTGGGGCCCCAATTAATGAAAATTACGGTTGAATCTTCATTTTTCAGTAGGTATTTTTTTTCCGGGGGATATTAGAATTTGGAGAGCGTCCCCCTTACATACATGGTTTAAAGGGCAGTGGGGGGTTTTTGGGGGGTTATATGGGGTTTTTTTTTTTTTTTTAACCCGGGGAAAATTTTTGGGAGGGGGAAAAAAAAGGGGGGGGGAAAAGTGTTATGGAAAAAAGTTTATGGAAAAAAAGTTTATGGGAAAAACAAGTGTATGGAAAAGGGGGTTTGGGACAAGTTCTGGAAAAAAAAAAGGGTGTAGGAAAACCCAAATGTTTTTGGGAAAAAAGTGTTGGCCCCAAAGGGGAAACCAAAAATTTATGGAAACCAAATGTTATGGAAGGGAAAATGTCTGGAAAAAAAAAAAAAAAACAAAAAAGTGTTATGGAAGACAACAGGAAACAAAAAGGAGGAAAATGTTTGGGAAACCAAGGTTTTTAAAAAGGTTTGGAAAACAAGTGTTATGGAAAAACAAACCCGGTAGGGGGGACAAAATGTCAGGAAAACCCCAAGGTTTTTGGGGAAAAAGGGGGAACCAAATGGTTTAAAATTTTAAATGGAAACAAGTTTTGGAAGTTTGGGGGGGTTTTAAACAATGATGGAACCAATGTTTTGGAAACGGGGTTTGGGGTTTTGGAAAAGGGGTTATAAAACCAAGGGTTTGAAGGGGGGACAAGGAGGGAAAAAAATTTGGGAAAAAAAAAAATTTAAAGGGAAAAAGGGGGGGGAAAGGCTGGGGAAACCCAATTTTTTTGGGAAAAATGGGAAAAAAATTATAAAAAACGGGGGAATTTTTTTCCCTTTTTTAGTTTTTCCCCCAAACCGGTTTTTGGCAGTTAAACCCGAAACCCCTTTTTCCCCCGGGGAGGGGGAGTTTCCCTTGTCGGGGTTTTTTAAACCCTTTACTTTTCCAACTTTTTTTTGGGGGATTTTTAAAGGGGTTTTTTTTTGAAAAACCGTGGGAAAACCCCCCTTTTTAATTTTTCCCAAAAAAAAAAGATTCACTGTCCCTAAAAAACGAAAAAGGCTCAGAACGTGACGGGAATACTCATAAACCCCCCATATAAGAGAGGAAGTTTACCACGTTTTGTTTCGGTCCCACCATTTACTTCACATTTTACAAAGTGCACTTTTGTAATTGGTCCAGTTTGGACCGAAAAACGTGGGGTATGCCCCTCTCTTTCTCCTATTTTTGGGTGTACCACCTCATAAATTAAGCATTCGATGTTAAGATGAGGGGGAAAAATTAGGTGAGCTAAATCCAGGCTTTCCCCCCTTTCCCTACTCAACCATAAACATCTCCCCCTCCTCCAAAAAAACCACCTCAAAATCCCCCCCCTTTCTCTCTCTTACCCCGGAGTAATTACCAAAAAAATCCTTCGTCATCGATCCCTGTGAAAGGGTTGGGACGTATATCTGGAGAAGGTTTTTTTTCGGGGGTCAAACGCCCCGCGGCCCGGTCTGTGACCAGGCTTCGCGCTGGATCGGACCTGCTGGCTGCACGAAAACCCCCGGACGTTTTAACCATAGCCCGGCTGGTCAGGTAATGCTTGAGTGCCTGTCCATTCGCCTTCTTGAAGACAGCCAAGCATGAGCTGTCAGTAGTGTTACTGTCTACTTATGTAGTTATACTTACATATGTAGTAAGTTCGCCGGTGTTGTCCCGGGCCCCGGGGATTTTCCGGCGCCAGTATACTTAGATAAACCCAGTTACTTAAAACAGACAGGCTCCCTGGCTAGCTATGACGTCACGAAGCCCATCACGTGTGGGCCGTAGGCCACAGAGTTTCCCTCTCAGTTTTCAAGGCTAGGCTTAGACTCGAATGCAGGCCTGGGTTTTCCTACAAGACCTTCATAATTATACGCCTCCAGACATTTCAAAAGTTTTCTGGAGGCGTATATTATTTTCCTCACGAACCCCCACGACGAGCAACTCTGTAATATCTTGCTAATCCTGCAACCAGGCAGGGAAATTAAATACCCCTTGAGTTGGTGGACTTTTTACGGGTACTGATTTTAACACCGTGAGGGATTTAAAACCTAGTTTGGGTTGCGGGGGGGTCGATTCAAGTTTTTCGGGCCCTGCCTCCTCCCCTGGTCATTATAGGTCCCCTCTTCCTGTCCATGAGCTTTTGTCATACCCTTTTTAAAGCTATTTTATGGATCCGCCCCCATACACCACTTCCCAATATTTCCATCCACAACTCTGTACTGAAGAAATACCTCCTAATTTCCCTTTAATTCATCTGATCTTCAGCTTCCAACTGGGGGGACCCCTTGTTGTGTGTCCCTTTCTGGAAATCCCGGGCTCTGTCCACCCCTTTCGATTCCTTCAGTATTTTATTTTTATGTTATCATATCCCCCCCTTCTCTCCTTCCTCAAGTGTCAGGGCCGATTTTTCCCCCTTTAACCCCCCCTCCGGGAAGCCCGGGGGGGGAATGTCCTATACCTGAAGATGTTTTTTTAAAAAAACCTTTTTTATGTATTAAAGTATTCATAATGGTTTTGTGGGGAAAAGCGCATTTATCACCTCATACATGTTTTAATTTTTTAAAATTTACCAAAATTAAAATTTTCTTAAAAAATTTTTTCGCCGGTATTTTCCCCGGGCCCGGGCCTTTTCCAAGTTGGGGGTCCCGGCCTTGGCCCCTGTCTGGGATGTCTAGGCCTGTCTCCCATGAGAGGGGGTACAAGTACCCCCCCATCTTTTTGGGGGACCAACTGTCCCCCAAAAGGCCCAGCTTTCAGGGGGAAAAAAGCTAGGGGCTCTCTGGTCCCCCACCCCCCCCCAAGGGGGGTAATGGGGGAATGACAGGGTTTTGACTGGCAAGCTCGGGGTCAGGCACCTACCTACCCTAGAAGGGCTGGGGGATTTTTGTCATCATATACTGTTATTCCAGAAATAGGTTTTTCTTAGGGAAAAACTA
This sequence comes from Cherax quadricarinatus, assembly GCF_026875155.1. NCBI lineage: Eukaryota > Metazoa > Arthropoda > Malacostraca > Decapoda > Parastacidae > Cherax > Cherax quadricarinatus. The sequence continues at coordinate 6,359,606 of NC_069429.1, read as the reverse complement.
CCATATGCTGCTATGTTATTTTATTTAACGGTATTTTTGTGTACCTATACCTGAATAAAAAATTTTTTAAAATTTTCAGGGAAATAAGACTGTCTGCATGACATCTAAATTCATCCATCTTGTACAAAAAAGTTATATCTGCGAAATAAATTATTTTATTTACTAAAGGAGACCGGTCCAGCCGGGGCCGGGGGGGCGCGACCCCCCGGAAATCTTCCAGTAAAAAACCCGGTAAGTACAGGTACAAGTTTAACAGGATACCCGGGGAGTTTTTTCTGGGGGGGAGAGTTTTTTGGGGGGGCAACGCCCCCGGCCCGGTCTGGGGACCGGCCCCCTGGGGGTCAAGGGGGCCCGATCAACAGGCTGTTGCTGCTGGGCGCACGCAAACCAACGTTTTCGAGCCACAGCCCCCGGGTGGTCAGGAAACCGACTTTAGGTGCTTGTCCAGTTGGGCCCCGCTTTTAAGGGGGGGCTGCCGGGGGGGCGTGGTTTTAAACCCCCTTATGGTATCTGGGAAAGGGGGGGTTGCATAGCGACATCAATGACATTTTTTGCTGTATAGAATTGGCCCCCTTTTTTTTGCTGAACATTTTTTGGGGGGAAAAAATTTGGTCCCGTGTCCCCGGGGGGCGGGGGCCCACACCACGTACTGATGGGGGGAACATAGACAACAGGTGTAAAAGGGGAAAAACCCCCGCCATGTTTTTTTACCCCGCCTGGGAATCAAAACCCCAGACGCTCGCCGTGTGAAGCGAGAGCTTTAGCCACCCGACCAAAAAATATATTTTCGTCTTTTTTGGAAAAAAAAAGGTAAAGGGGACAAAAGTTATGACACCATTAGGCTGTCTTAAGCCCCTAATGCTTGCATATAATGGTTTTGGATGCCTTTTCTCTTACCGTTTTTTTGTTTCCTCTGTATGTATGCTTAAAATTACTAAATAAAAAAAAAACTAAACCCCCGGGGGAATAATCCAAAAAAAAAAATCTTTCAAAAATTTGAAAAGTTATGCTTCCTACAACTGTTTT
>NC_069429.1:6188703-6358080 GCF_026875155.1 Cherax quadricarinatus | reverse complement strand
ATCCTGGCCAACAACCTGACATAATATGCGGGAAATTGCACAGCACAACAAGGAGCATTTCTATATAGTAGTATGTGCAACTGATGTCAGCTAGTCTGTAACCTTTGTACTGGTAGAAATAAAATAATAATATCACCTCACCCTGCACGAACCTTCATGGTTGCACGGCCTCCACTGATTACAATAAGACAAATTAATAAAATATTATTGAACTGGACTTACTAAAAAGTGGTTTAGGTCCACGACTCTTCAACAAAACTGTAATCATTGTGCACTGATTAAGGCATCTTGCAGGAGGTTTCTTGATGCCAATAAGGTTCTCTTAATCCAAGGAACTGACCCTAACTTCTCCTTGGATCCAGCCTGATTGAATTTTATATCCCCCATGGCATTGTATACCCATAAGGTTAAACGCTTCCTCCATGATTGGTAATAAAATCAATTATTGCATAGACTGTTTTTGTAGTTAATCTGAGGTATGCTCCGTACTTACCTTATCTGTTAGCATTGAACTGAAGATAGCGCGCTAAACCCTGGGGGTGATGCCCAAGGATACCCATTACAACACAAGTTACCATCGCAAGGACAAATAAACAAGGGAAATTCAGTTTATCTACCAATCAGCCCGAGTTATATGTCAGCCAGCTGAGTTATATTCAGCCAGCTGAGTTATATGTCAGCCCAGCAGAGTTATATGTCAGCCAGCTGAGTTATATGTCACCAGCTGAGTTAATTTGTCAGCCAGCTGAGTTATATGTCAGCCAGCTGAGTTGTATGTCAGCCAGCTGAGTTATATGTCAGCCAGCCTGGTTATCTGTTCAAGCCCAACTGGTTATCTGGTCAGCCACTGAGTTTTCTGTCATCCAGAGTTATCCAGCCAGCTGAGTTAGCTGTCAGCCACTGAGTTATCTGTCAGCCAACTGAGTATCTTCAGTCGGAGTTGAGTTTTCGTCAGCCAGAGTTATCTAGCCATCCACTGAGTATCTGTCAGCCCACTGAGTTTATCCTGTCAGCCACAGAGTTATCTGTCAGCCAGTTATCTCAGTCAGCGAGTTAACTTGTCCCAGCCAACTGAGTTATCAGTCCAATCACTGAGTTATCTGTCAGCCAGAGTTATCTCAGCAGCTGAGTTATCTGTCAGCCACTGAGTTATCTGTCAACCCCCCAAAGTCAATGCATCTGATTTATCTGTCAGCCACTGAGTTATCTGTCAGCCAACTAGTTTATCTGTCAGTCAGTTGAGTTTTTCTTCAGCCAGAGTTATCTCAGCCAGCTTCAGTTATCTGTCCCCACCTGAGTTATCTGTCAGCCAGTTATCTCAGCCAGCTGAGGTTATCTGTCACCAACCGAGTTATACTTGCAGTCAGCTGAGTTATCTTCAGTCAGAGTTATCTCAGCCACTGAGTTATCTGTCCAGCCAGCTTAGTTATCTGTAACCAGCTGAGTGATCTGTCACCGGGGGGGGGGGGGGGGGATTGTGTCAACCCACTTGTACGTAATCAGCGAGCTTAATTTATATATCAACCAGCTGAATTCTTTGTCATACCACGGAAGTTATGTGCAACCACCTGAGTTATTTGTCACCAGCTGAGTTATGTCAACCACCTGAAAAAAAGTTATCTGTCAGCCAAGCTGAGTTATGTCAACCAGTGTAGTCTCGTCAGCCAGCTGAGTTATGTCAACCAGTGTAGGTCTCTGTCAACTAGCTGAGTTATCTGTCAGCCAGCGGAGTTATGTCAACCAGTGTAGGTCTCTGTCCGCTAGCTGAGTTATCTGTCAGCCAGCTGAGTTATGTCAACCAGTGTAGGTCTCTGTCGCCAGCGAGTGTATTGTCAGCCAGCTGAGTTATGGTCACCAGTGTAGGTCTCTGTCAGCCAGCTTTTTCTGTCAGCCAGCTGAGTTTATGCAAAACCACACCTGAGTTATTTTTGTCAGCCAGCTGAGGTTTATGTCCAACCACCTGAGTTATTTGTCAGCTCAGCTGAGTTTATACAACCAGTGTAGGTCTCTGTCAGCAAGTCTGAGTTACTGTCCCAGCCAGCTGAATCATTTTATGTCAACCAGTGAAGGTCTCTGTCAGCCAGCTGAATTATCTGTCAGCCAGCTGGGTGTATGTCAACCACCTGAGTAAAGTCACCCAGCTGATTATGTCACCATTGATTTCATTCATATTAACTTTACTGAGTTATTACCAGGTTCATTTTTACTGTTTCTTCTAATAAATCTACTCACAGAATCGAAACAGAATTTAAATTATGCTCAGGCCTAAATAAAACCTTTTTACACAGTCAAACTACAAATAACAAAAGACTTTTTACAGAAGAATAACGACGAAAAAATGGGATATAATCCTAGAGGTGAAATATACACTCTAATATATACAAGAAAAGATCCTGACCAAGGTGACCTTACAATTAGGAAGTTTATTTAGGTACAGGTTCACATAATTAAATTTATCATACATAGTGTAAATTACCCAGATAACACAAAAAAAACAGTCAAGTGACCTTACTATTAGTAACCCTTATGGTTTAGCGCTTCTTTTTTAGAAAATAATAATAATAAGGAAATAATACTATTAATAAGTTCATTTAGGCACAGGTACCATAAATATTATAAAGGATATCCTAACGGAAATAATTCCCTTTATCTGACTTTATATTTTTGGGTTATAATAAATTACCTACCCACATATCTTGTTATGTATGATAATCGTAAATTAACTATATTTTTGTGTATACCTGAATAAATTACTTACATATCTAAATTACTTAGAGAAGTCAGGAAGAGACTAGTGTTAGTAAGGTTGATTATGAAGTGAGTGTTTGAAGTGGTGATCAAGGTTTGCTAATTGGTGCTGGAGATGATATGAAAGACACCTGTATATCATCCTCAGGGTCAATAGTTTATCTCCTGGGTTAACAGTTTTTCTGTTCAGGGAGTCAGTTCTCTCTCACACTCGTCTAGTGTGCCTCAAACACTCGTCTAGTAACATAACTGCTCTTATACTTCTCTATTACACAGTTTTAGTTTATCTAGTGAGAAAATGTCAATTTAATATGGTGGAGACTGATGGTGAATGGTGACTTTACAAGTGTTTAACTACGAACCCTCGGCAACCCGACTGTAAGTAATGTAACTCTGCTTATATTTTTAACTAAAAGGGCTGCTGTTTCTCTTGAGGTAATCCCTTGAGGGCCCTTCAAGGTTCCCCTCGAGGGGTCTTTCAAGTAATCCCTCGAGGGGCCCTTCAAGGTTCCCTCGAGGGGTGGCCCTTCAAGGATGCCCTCGAGTGCCCATCAAGGATAATCCCTCGAGGGCCCTTCAAGGTATCCCTCGAGGGGCCCTTCAAGGGTTATCCCTCAGGGGTCTTTCCAAGGTATCCCTCGAGGGTCTTTCACAAGGTATCCCTCGAGGGGTCTTTCAAGGTATCCCACTAGGGGTCTTTCATAGTATCCCTCGAGGGGCTTTCAGATATCCCTTGGAGAGACCCACAAGTATCCCTCGAGGGACCTACAAGTTACCCTCCGGAGTGCTTGACTTAAATGTGCACACTGTGGATCAAAAAACCTTTACAATAATCATACAGTGTAAATTTACCATGGAAAAAACCCAAAACAAGGTCTACTTATTCTAAGTTAATATTTTTGTTATCCCAAGACTAACTAACCTGAAATTCATCATGAGACTTCCAGTATTTTATAGCAATAAAAATCTTTATCATTATCTTGATCCACTGTGATAATATACCCCTCAAGGCTCTTGACCAAGGAATGGATCTGTCTCCAGTTCCCTTGAATAACCTTGAATACCTTCCACCCCCCACAGGCACAAATAATCCTACGGGTTTACGCTTCCCCTTTGATTATAAATAATGCTAATAATGGTGATATATTATAATCACAATTGCTGTTTTTTATTGTCATCAAAATAATAATGCCTTAACCTAGGCCTATTCCTTGCATTAAAAATTTGTTTACTAATTTGAAATAGTAATAGTATGAAAAAATCAAACTAAAATCCAAAGTAGTACAAAAATAAGATGGAGCAGAAAACTGGAAATAATTTGTGCTAATATAATATAAGGAGGGTTTGGGATATTTGATTGTTTGAGGACATTTTAAACTGTCAAATCTGCACACCTCAGGTCCAACAGTGATGGTGGAATGATGTGAAAGAGTGTTTCTTTTTTTGAGGTTACCCAGCCCTCGGTGGAGACCTGGTGTGTTAAAAACGTTAAAATATTTTTGCATGTATGTACTTAGTTTGAGTGTAAAGAAAAGTCATCCTCCACTTTTCATCAATCACTATTGTCATGAATTCAATCAGTTACATGATAAAATATATCCACAGGTTAACCAACCAACTTCTATAGGTTTTAGTTACGTTACTTTAGGTTATTAAAACCTACAGTTTTAATAAAATCTATATATAGCATGCTGACCCCTTGCCTTTGGAAAATATTTGAGACTTCATGATTGCGGATGGATTGGTAATACTGTACCATAAGATAATTTTCATCTTATGATCACATGCCTGTGGAAACTGCAAATAAGCTACCAACTAAATTCACTGGTATAAACCATGCATTCAAATTTCATCTTTCCTGTATAAACAATGTATCAAAGGAAATAAACGTGAATTGAAATATGCTGTCTAGTGCTTACTGCGCTTTAGCAAAAAATATTTAAATCTTTGAATGTTTAACTCTGCATAATCACTTTGAAAAAAGATTGGACTATTAACCACAAAAGGTGTTGTTTGTCCTTCAGATTCATTTATTTTAATTAATATCTAACTGTAGACATGGTTTAGTCCTCAAAAGTTATGTACAGTACTGTAAAGATAAATAAGGTTTTTCGTTCGGATTTTTAAAACCCCGGAGGTTAGCCCACCCAGGATAACCCAAGAAGTCAGTGCGTCATCGAGGACTGTCCTAACTATTCCATTGGGGTCCTTAATCTTGTCCCCAGATCGACCCACACCAGTCCCGACTAACACCCATACCGATTTGCAGCTAGGTGAACAGGAAAACAGATTTAAAGGAAACGTGTCATATGATTTCCCACCGCCGGAATCGAAAACCCGGGCCCTCCCTGTGTGTGAAGCGGGAGCTTTTAGCCACCAGGCCCACCAGCCTGGTGGGGTTTATCTTGCTCTTGTTCAGGTGTGATAATAATAATAATAATAATATCATCTTTATTTTTACAAGTACATATACGAAGGTATACCGGACCATAGCTGACATCAGTGACATACTACTATATAGAAGCCACTTGTTATGCAGCGCATTCGGGCAAATTAGGTCGTTTTGTCTCCAGGATGTGACCCACACCAATCGACTAACACGCAAGGTCCCATTTTAAATAAAACTGATGGGAGCATAGACAACCATGCAAAGAACATGGCCAATGTATTTTACTTCACTTGTGAAGCGAGAGCTTTAGGGCCGCCAGCCACGGGGCACCTAAGGCTACACTATTTATTTAGTCGTTTATCTTTATATTTCTAGTTTTATTACTATATATAATGATAACTTCAGTTCATTACTATATTTCTTATATATATATATAATTATGGTTTTGGTGAAATTCTATGAGGCATCAAATATTAATGTTTTCATTAGGAACATGGGTTTGACACCAGAAGACAAAAAAGAAAAGAAATCGAGTGAATCATGTAAGGTTTTTTTTTTTATGTATTATATTTGTTAACTCTATTCATTCAGTGGAACCTCTCGGTTTTCATCATGATTAAATTCAACCAGAAATTCTGATGAAAACCAAACTGTATAAACAACTGAAAGCAATATTTCCCAAAAAATAATGTAAATCCAATTACATATTTCCTTCCAGACACCCAAAAATATTACCAAAAAATACATTTTATAAGAATAACTATAGTTTTACATAAAGAAAACAATGAGAAATAAATATAAATGACTGATAAATGGAAGAGAACATTTAACATCACATTTAGCTTTATTGAAGACTTTTGTTGGCGTATGAAAGACAGCGAGGAGAGGGGAGGAGAGAGTTTAATGTTTTGGAAGGGGAATCCCCCTCCATATGACTTTAAGGTCTCAAGGCCTTACGGGGATACGTCCTTCGTTAGGTCTTTACTGCACGAGGACCAGCTTTGAGAGTCACTTGACCCATGTCCGCAAAAAAAAATCCCTATCAGAGAGTCTGTTTCTGGCGCTCATTAAGCATTTGAGCCCTAAAATGGTGACGAGGCAATTCTCTTTGAAACTGTTGCAGACACAGCTTGCAACAGCTTTGTTAGGGTGATATTATCCACAAAACTTGCAACTCATTCCACTTTGCACACATGTCTTTAATCACTGAAGAAGGCATATTTCTCCCTCCTCTCTTTACCTCCTCCTCTGAAGTATTTCCTCAGCTCAATATGTTGCTGTTCCATTTAAAGGGTCTTGCAGTCTCTTCAGTGGTTTAGCACTTCCCTGTGGTCCTCCACCCAACTCTTCACAACCTGGCCACACACCTTCAACCCCGTGTACTTCCCCGATAGATTCCCCAAATAGGTGTAGGGTCCCATCAGGGTTACCTCAAAACCCTTTTTCAAAATCCTTCCTCGAGGACACCTGGTGGCTTATTTAGCATCCCTCACTTAATAAACAAGCACAAAAAACAATGGATTATTATGAAATGTTATTCGAACGTATGGGGTAATGCTCACTCAACGAGAAACAAAGCCAAAACGGAGTCAGAATGCGTGGGAATCTTTGGTGTGGCGCGGGCCGGGCGGGGACACGTTTTGAATACGGCGGACAATTGTCAACTCTATGAAAACTGAGCAGATGTACGAAAACTGGGACAAAATTTTGTTGAAAAAAGTCGTCGAAAACTGAATCCTATGAAAACCAGGGCATACAAACACCGAATTTCCACTGTACAGTATTTAAAAGGTAGTTCAAAAAATCAGCCAGGGACTTGAGAGTACAATTTTCCGTAAATCTAATCCACAGCATTAAGATTAAGGTCCTCCAAATATTGTACTATAATAAACCAGATAAGGAAGTTGGAATGACATTATTATTATTAATTTTGAAGTGCTAATACTTAAGGATCAGTACAGCACCATAGTGGGAATAGGAATCATTTGAGAGTATTGATCTTAGTAAGTATATACGTAGACGGTATATTGTCGCAGACATAGACATTACTGTACTGTATACACTAATGCAGCTCACGTGCTATTATGCTAACTTTTACAACATCTTTGCCCAAAAGCTCACAAGGTTTAAGTAGAATTTGATAAACAATCTTAATATATGGTGAATGGTGCTGGTCTGGGCCAATACCCCAAAAGTGATAGGTGTGACAGAAACTTGTTAAAAAAGGTCAGATCATATCCAACAATTCAGTTTCCCTGAGAATTGGAGAAATATTCCCTATTGGAATCCTGTTACAAGTGTATTAGAAAGAACACTGTGCAAAGGGAAAAAAAAAATCCAAAGTACTGTAGGTAAATAAGTTTATTCAGGTATACACAAATACAGTTACATAGATTATCATACATAGCAGCATATGTGTAGAGAACCTGAGATAACCCAAAAAAGTTAGACAGAGTGACTTATTTTCATTGGGGTCCATTTAATGCCTTATTATTATACAATGTAGGAGATAATATCTTATTATTACACAATAAAGGATATATACGTACTAGGAATAAAGGTAAAAAGAGTTCGGGTAAGAACCAAAATACAGATCTTCCAAAAGGAGGAGCAGCTACTTTTTCTGACGACCTACATTTGTCAGAAACGGTGCAGTAGAGGATTTCTGTACTGGGTCAGTGTTGTATGACCCTAGTATGCCAGTGCATACACACATGAATGAACTATCATTAAGACAGCTCAAGCTGTGAGGATAAATACAAAAGGTTAAGCACAAAAATTACGGTTTCACACTGGCAATAAAGTGATTATTGTGAATGGCTGTATTTTTTTTATGGCATGGCTAAATTTCTGATGAACAATTTGTAAACAATTATTATTTCAATTTTGATTTATTTTTGCAAGGAGAAGTGTTTTGGACTGTTGGAGTGTGGTGAGAGACTTTAAGTAGTTTATTTAGGTACCTGTACACATAAGTACAATTATCATACATAGTGTAAATTTCCTAGGATAACCCAAGGAAAGTCAAAGTTACTTATATCCATTGGAATTGATTTATATCCATTGGAACTGATTTCAAGGGTTAATGCCCATGCTCTGTCCCAGACCAGGCCTCTCTGATGCTGCGTGTTGGTACAAGGTGCATGCCGTCCGCATATGTACCACAGCCAGGGGTTTTGTTGGTAATATTCCCTTCTTCAAGAAGAGTCATGTCTCCCACGACATACACACGTTACTATGGAGATAATCGTAATTATAATGTACCTGTACCTAAAAAACTTACGTATTCCCTTAGATGTACTACCCATAACCCTTGCTTTTTCATCAAGATATTTTGCACCGTCTGCCAAGCCTCTGCTTTCCATATTAAGCATTTTCATGTTCCAGATTAGTGGGAGCATTTTCCTCCAGAATTTTGCAAGGTGTAAATCATGACATAGTCTTTCTCACCTACATTCTATGAACTGCAGTTTTAAGGAAGTGCTAGCGTACCTTGATAAAGTTGTAGTATAATTATTATTCATGTCTGTTGAGGGAGACGAGTGTGGGTTACAGTGCTGCTGTCTACATTGCTTCCTAAGTTCATATGTGTTCTCAACAGGTTATTAACACCAGAGGTCAACCCAGGTTGTGGAGAAAAAGAAACAGATCAAAATGGACTGTGGATAACCTTGCTAATCCCATGTTACTTGCCAATGGCAAAACTACCTCAATTCATCACCTATGGGGGTACTCATGGGCTCTCTCTTTCCTGGTGGGTGCAACAGCTTTGAAATACAACTATGACCTGTCAACTGGACAAGCTTGAAGTGCCATCTAAGATGATGACCTTTGATAAAGACCCTGTCCATGTATTTTGGCTTTTCCCATACCAAATGTTGAGTTGTTACTGGTACTCTTTTTAGCCTTTGTAAATTCAAAGTGTATTTGTGTATAGTATGGTTTCAGTAAACACACACACTGAACTTTGTCTAGACTTAAGTAGTTATTATGTATTAGGGATAAAGTCGGCCCGAAATGCCCCGGCATGAAGTGGCTTTCTTTGTACTTAACCAATCAAATTGTAAATACAGCAATATAACCTTGCAAAGAATACGACTAATCTTATATTTTGCTTTACGTTTCTGAACTGCTGGCATTACAACTTTAAATCATGTTTAACTGGACGAAAGGCCATAAGGGAAAAATAGTGGTTATGTTTTTTTAGAACCACAAGGAAAAAAGTCAAATAAGTTTTTTTAAATTTAAGTTTTTTTAACTGCTTGACAGTAACTTTACATTGCACATTAAGTTTACATGAATAAAACACGTACATGTAGCTAAAAAAAAAAATTGTTCTTACCTTAAATTCTAATTAGTGGGGCACTTTTGAAATTTTCTGCTCAATTCACATTTTCAGTAACTTTTCTGTTTTTATTTACTTATGTTGACCTTCGTTATTCTTTAGGAGGTCCCAGTAATAGATTATCCATCACAGACCAGTAGTATTCATCGCACATTCGTTAATAAATTTTATATTGTCTTCACTGCGACTAAAAGTGTAGGGCTGTCTGCATCACACATACCCCACCTTCAGATATCTCTTTTTTCCCATAATGCTAATACTTCAAATGCTTTTTCCTTTTTCTGGAAGCCCAACATTAGTAATCAACTTGGAATGCCGTGATAATTTCCAGAGATGAATAGGTCCTGGAAAAGTTCCAAAACTAATTGATTGGCACATGATGAGCATGGGTATTGTAGACATCGTGTGGCCTGGCTGCCCATTGTCTAAAACAGCGGGGCAGGAGGTATATAGGCCCAAGGATATTTGTTTTGAATAAGATTGATGCACAAAGTGGACTACAGTTTTCCAAAAATTTATGACATGCTGTATCAGTCTTCTGGTGCCGTTTTGGCTCTTGGATAGCATATTTCAGTCATGTAACAAATGTTAGAATAGAGGTAGTTATTGAAGTGGCGAAAAAGTTTTTACGAGGATAGTAGGCTCAGGTAGAGCATGTTATGAGAGAGGTAGATTATTTCCCAGTAAAAGTAAGGCCTTAGACAAGGATGTGTATGTCACCATGGTTGTTCAGTAGATTTATAGGTGAGTTGTAAGAGACTGAATGCTTGTGGTGTTCGCAACAGGTTGGGGTTTAAAAGGTAAAGAATCTAACACAAAGTGGGAGTTGGCAGAGTAGGCTCTTTGATGATTGACACTGTGCTTTTGGGAGATTCTGAAGAGAAGTTGCAGAGGTGGGTGGATGAGTATGGTAGAGTTAAATGTAAAAGAAGAAAATTAAAAGTGAATACAGAAGTACCTCGAGTTTCGAACCTACCCCGCCAACGCAAACAATTATGTAAGTTTTTATTATTGTAAGTACATTTTATGTGTATTTTTGGCCTTTGAAATGGACTAACCTAATTTACATTATTTCTTATGGGAACAAATTCCTCCAGTATCGTCACTTGAAACATCTTCTGTAACAAACGAAGTTTGAAACTCGGGTACCAATTAATAGGAAAGAGTAAGGTCATGAGGAATAACAAAAAAATTAGGTAATGAAAAGATAGATTCAAATGGAGGGAGAGGAGTATGGAGAGTGAATGTGTTCAGATATTTAGGAGTAGACATGTCAGCAGATAGATCTATGAAAGATGAGGTGAATCATAGAATTTGACGAGGGGAAAAACGTGAGTGTGCAACTGAGGAGTCAGTGGAGACAAAGAACTTTGCCCATGAAGCAAAGCAGGGGAATGTAGAGATATAGTTTATAACCAGTGCTCCTATATGAGTATGTGAAGCATGGGTGGTGAGTTTGTCAACAAGAGAAAGCAGGAAAAAAAGGGGGCAGTGGAGATGTCATCTCTGAGGGCAGTGTGTGGGTTATGAATATAATGCAGGAGAATTCTTTAGTTTGGAAATTAGGAGGAGGTGTGGGATAACCAAAACTATAATCCAGAGGGGTGAGGAGAAGTTGTTGAGGTGGTTCGGACAATAGAGAGGGTGGAACCAAATAAATGCCATTGGGAGTGTCTAAATCCATAGTGGAGGGACGGCAAGGGTAGAGGTCGGCCTCGCAGAGTATGGAGGGAAGGGGTAAAGGATGGTTTTATGTGTGCGAGGGGCTTGGACTTCCAGCAAGCATGCTTGAGCATATAAGATAGAAGCAATGGAGGGCGAATGTTTTAGGACTTGACATGCTGTTGGAGGTGAGCAGGGTAAAATTTTATGAGGGATTCAGGAACCAGGCAGGCTGGACTTGAGCCCTGGCATGGAATACAGTGCCTGACTTTGAAGAGGGGTTTTAATGATGCAGTTTTAAAACTGTAATGTTAGCACACCATTGGGCAAGACAGTTGGATGCGTGAATATGGTGAAAGTTTTTTCTTTTTCTTTTCGGGCCACCCTAACCATGGTGGGAAATGGCCAAAGTGTTAATAAAAAAAATAATAAAATTTATTGCAAGTGTGCTGACCTGAAGTGCATAACTAGAATCCTACTGTAATCATGCATTGGGTGACCACCCTAACAAACCATAAGTATAATCTGTTAAAAATAAACCACATACAATAGCAGGAAACAAAACAAAGGAATGAGTGGGTTTGAACCCGATTAACCTTGGAGTTTACCTGGAGAGAATCCGGGGGTCAACGACGCCACCCCGCAGCCCGTCTGTGACCAGGCCTCCAGGTAGGATCAAAGCCTGAATGACACACAGGCTGTTACGCTGGCTGCAACGCAAAACCAACGACGAGCCACAGCCCGCGGTCAGGTAACCGACTTTAGTGCTTGTCCAGTGCCAGCTATGAAGACTGCCAGGGGTCTGTTGGTAATCCCCCTAATGTATGCTGGGAGGCATGAAAACAGTCTCGGGCCCTAAAACACAAACCAAAAAAAAACCCACAAAAAAACAAAAAAACAAAATAAAACACTTTTGTATGGTCTCTTAACGTGCTAGGACACCTCCTGCTTTTTCATTGGGGGGATGTTGGCATCGTCTGCCAAGTCTTTTGCTTTCGTAGTGAGTGATTTTTCGTGTGTTCGGTACTGAGTCCCTCTAGGATTTTCCAGGTGTATTTAAAAATTAAAATCATGTATCTCTCCCCGCCTACGTTCCCAGGGATACAGTTTAGGAACCTCAAGCGCTCCCATAATTGAGGTGTTTTTAATCTCCTTATGGCGCGCCGTGAAGTTCTCTGTACATTGGAGATCTAGGTCACAATTTCACCTGCCTTGAAAGAGCTGTTAGTGTGCAGCAATATTCCAGCCTAGATAGAACAAGTGACCTGCGAGTGTCCATCATGGTCTTGGCCTCCCTAGTTTTGAAGTGTTCTCATTATCCATCCTGTCATTTTTCTAGCAGATGCGATTGATACAATGTTAGTCCTTGAAGGTGGGAGCCTCCGACATGATCACTATTCCCAGTCTTTGCGTTGGTGTTTCCGCTCTATTTGTGGCCAAATTTGTTTTGTAAACTTCTGATGAAGATTTAATATTCCCCTCATGTTTACCATACCTAGTAATTGAAATTTCTCATCGTTGAACTCAGCCCACAGAAAGAATGTGTTGATGTCTGCCGAGCCATGCAGTGTCTGCAATGGAAGACCACTGTCATGCAGATTCGGGTGTCATCTGCAATAGAAGACCACTTTGCTGTCGCTGACATCCTTGTTCTAGTCAGATATGAGGATGAGGAACAAGATGGGAGCGTGTACTGTGCCTTGTGGAACAGCGCTTTTCACACCGTAGCTGCCACAGGACCTTTACTCTGTTGACTACCTACTCACTGTGTTCTGTTAGTGAGGAAATTATAGATCCATCGACCCGACTTTTCCTGTATTCCTTTAGGCACGCCTTTTTGTGCGCTATTACGCCATGGGTTCACACTTGCGAAGGCTTTGCAAAGTCTGATATATTACAACTGCATTCTTTTTGTCTTCTTAGAGCTCTAGGTCCTGTCGTAGTGATCCAATAGTTAAGACAGAACAGGAAGCAACCTGTTCTAAACCCAAGGTTGCCCTTGTTGTGAAAGCAACCCCCTTGGTGGGTTTCTAGATGGGTGGTGATCTTGCTTCTTAGGACCCCTTTTCAAAGATTTTTTCTGATAATGGGATGTTAGTGCTTATCGGTCTGTGTTCTTATGATGTATGCTTACTGCCTCCCTTTGTGGAGTGGGCTATGTCGGTTTGTTGTTAGTAACCTGTGGGAACGACGCCTGTGTTCCATGCTCCCTCCCAAGGATGGTAAAGGAGGCTCGTGATAGGGGCTTCTTGCAGGTTACTTGATGAACCACGAGTTCCATGAGTCCTGGCCCATGGGGCAGATGCATGGGCATGTCATTTATGCCTGTATCGTAAGTCATTTGTTGGCGTCAGGATAACATCGGATAGGCTTGTGTTAACCAAATATCTGTGGCTCTCTCATAAAAAATACTTTTTTGGTTAGCGGCTTGCTAAAAACTGAGTCAATATTGGGACTTGAGTAGCTCACTCATTTTCCTTGCTGTCATCTGTGTAGACCCATCTGTTTAAGTAGGGGCCCATACTGACGGTATGTTCTCGACTTTGATTTGGCTAGGAGAAGAAATACTTTGGGTTTCTTACGATTTCATTTATGGATTTTGTTCTTCCCCAGCCGATTCCCTACTCCTAAAAGTTCCTTTAAGCTTAAGTTCGAAGCTTGCTATACTGCTGACCAGAGTCTCCCAACGCATTTCAATGTATTGACCTCTGGATATTCTTTTTTTCCGTCACCTCTAAAGGGAGCCGCCTGTCTCTATTCTATTTTACATCTACTCCTTCCTTCCACCTCTTTATCTAGAGGAATAAAAGCCTGTGACATACATTGAGTGCCACCAAAGTTAATCTGAACTAGGCATAAATTGGGGTCTGTGTTACTTAGTATACCATCCCAGCTTATATCGGTTAGGACTTTGTGAGTTATAAAACTCCAGGCCAGTTCCTTGGTTGTTTGCAGTTGGTAGAGTGAGGTTTTTCAGACTGAAAGGATCAACTAGTTATGACTGAAAATATTTGCATCATAATTCAGCTGTTGAAATGTAGATCAATTACTACATATCTTGTAAAAGTTAACCTGATTGTCAAAATATATAGTATGATTAATTAAAACTCAATCAATAGTGGAGTTTTCTGTTTATCCTTCACTCCTTCATCAACCACTTTTTTAACTTTTTTAATTCAACATAAGAAAAATTTGGAAGATATCTAGAAGTCGTCCCCACATTAATTTGGTTTTTAGCAGAATAGTACATTACTGGCTTGAAAGGCATACTTACTGTACCTGAACTACAAACCGTGAAGAACCTCCCACCTCTAATAAGTTCTGGTACCTTTGGCATTGTAGAACTCTAACCTTAATCTCTTTACCTTATCAGTTGTACTAATCAGTTTATATTACTGAGCCTTCCCCTCCTGAATATCACAAACCTCTTCAGCTCACACTTGTTTCTAATTTTTAACACCTAAACAAAAGTTTACATACTTCTACTTAGACTAGTCATGCCTTCTCGCAGTGCGTGTTTGCCATGTAGTAACAGGATATAACACAAAGACCAGTCACATAAAGAGAGGACTTACGAACATGTTCGGTCCGACTTGGTGACTTTGTAAATTGGTCCAAGTCGACCGAAACGCGTTCGAAACTCCTCTCTTCGGTTGCGGGTTATTTGTGTAATCCGATCCAGTCCACGGTATTGTGCCTTTTTTTTTTGTTATTTACAGGATGTCACCTTTTGTCTTCACTTCATTTACTCTCATTTCTATCCACTGATGGTTTACTACCTGAACGAATCACTTTCCACTTTTAACTTTAGAGTTTAGCCACAATAATGAATCAAAAGTATCAGTCATTTTCCCAGAAACATGTTTGGTACTATACATCAGTCACATACACTTCAAAATCTTGAGTGTAGTGAGCATCAAACATGTGAATATTCAAGGATTTGTTTCTTGTATTGTGTCTGTACATTCTGGTATGCATGGCATGACTGTCAAACTGTGGTATGATAGAAGCTATGGTATGATAGCTTTAACTATGGTTTTACTATGATATGACTGAGGTAATGATCTTGGAATGACCATGGAAGGACTATGGACAAACCATAGCCACGTGGGATTGAACCCGCGTCAGAGAACCTCAAAACTCCGGACCGTCGCGTTAAGCCACTGGACCAGCAAGCCACAATAAGATTCGTCCAACAGGTATACTTCTACATAAAAAGAAGGTTAGCATAGGGCACCACTGTGACCACAAATGCAAGTGGTGCCTATGCTACCTTCCTGTGGTGTAGAAAGATACCTCGTTGGACGAATCTTATTGTGGTTACTGTCCAGTGGCAAACGCGACGAGTCTGGAGTTTTGAGGGTTCCTCTGACCGTGGGTTCAATCCTTGCCCGTGGTATGGTTTGTTTGCAATCATGTCATTACGATTTTGTGAGACTTAATGGATAACTTGTACATGACTGTGGATACAGTAATAACTGGAGGGTGTTATTCCAGAGGTCAGTGCCCCCCCCAGCCCAGTCCCCCAGACTAGGCGTGATCAGGGGTCTGATCAACCAGGCTATTACTGCTGGCTGCATGCAAACCGATGACACAGTAGTTTCTCTACACTCTTGTGTGAGCTTATAGTACGTGATGCATAACTGTATGTACAGTATATTTACCTTAAAAAATAATCTTTTCCCATGTTCTAGTGATGCCTAGTGTAAAATGGTCATGTTTTTAAAATATACCCTAGAGCTGTTATAACAGTGGTGAAATGTGTCAATAGGAATAATAAATAAAGAATAAAGATTTATTTCTTTGTGAAGGTTACAACATGTCTTACAGTTTTTAATTTTCTAAGTACAGTGGACCCCCCGCTTACCAGATGGATTTTCATTCCAGAAGTATATTCAGGTGCCATTACTGAATGAATTTGGTTCCATAAGGAATATTGTGAAATTAAGATATCCATTTCAGACCCCCAAACATACACGTACAAACGCACCTACATATTACACTTACATAATTGTCGCATTGGGGAGTGAATCGTAAAGCGGGGGGTCCTGTAACATGGAAGACAAAATTACCATTTTATAATTTAAAAACCAGCGCGTCAAGTACCAAAACCATCATTGTAACTGTATGCCTATATACATTGGCAGGCCCTACCTTTAAAAGTGTTTTAACTAATGCAGTGGTTTTTTCAGTTTATCACTTTTCTTCAGTTATTGAGGCTATCCTATCCTGGCCAACAACCTGACATAATATGCGGGAAATTGCACAGCACAACAAGGAGCATTTCTATATAGTAGTATGTGCAACTGATGTCAGCTAGTCTGTAACCTTTGTACTGGTAGAAATAAAATAATAATATCACCTCACCCTGCACGAACCTTCATGGTTGCACGGCCTCCACTGATTACAATAAGACAAATTAATAAAATATTATTGAACTGGACTTACTAAAAAGTGGTTTAGGTCCACGACTCTTCAACAAAACTGTAATCATTGTGCACTGATTAAGGCATCTTGCAGGAGGTTTCTTGATGCCAATAAGGTTCTCTTAATCCAAGGAACTGACCCTAACTTCTCCTTGGATCCAGCCTGATTG
The DNA here is from genome assembly GCF_026875155.1 of Cherax quadricarinatus. Classification (NCBI taxonomy): domain Eukaryota; kingdom Metazoa; phylum Arthropoda; class Malacostraca; order Decapoda; family Parastacidae; genus Cherax; species Cherax quadricarinatus. The sequence goes on along the minus strand of NC_069429.1, from coordinate 6,341,340 downwards.
AATTTTATATCCCCCATGGCATTGTATACCCATAAGGTTAAACGCTTCCTCCATGATTGGTAATAAAATCAATTATTGCATAGACTGTTTTTGTAGTTAATCTGAGGTATGCTCCGTACTTACCTTATCTGTTAGCATTGAACTGAAGATAGCGCGCTAAACCCTGGGGGTGATGCCCAAGGATACCCATTACAACACAAGTTACCATCGCAAGGACAAATAAACAAGGGAAATTCAGTTTATCTACCAATCAGCCCGAGTTATATGTCAGCCAGCTGAGTTATATTCAGCCAGCTGAGTTATATGTCAGCCCAGCAGAGTTATATGTCAGCCAGCTGAGTTATATGTCACCAGCTGAGTTAATTTGTCAGCCAGCTGAGTTATATGTCAGCCAGCTGAGTTGTATGTCAGCCAGCTGAGTTATATGTCAGCCAGCCTGGTTATCTGTTCAAGCCCAACTGGTTATCTGGTCAGCCACTGAGTTTTCTGTCATCCAGAGTTATCCAGCCAGCTGAGTTAGCTGTCAGCCACTGAGTTATCTGTCAGCCAACTGAGTATCTTCAGTCGGAGTTGAGTTTTCGTCAGCCAGAGTTATCTAGCCATCCACTGAGTATCTGTCAGCCCACTGAGTTTATCCTGTCAGCCACAGAGTTATCTGTCAGCCAGTTATCTCAGTCAGCGAGTTAACTTGTCCCAGCCAACTGAGTTATCAGTCCAATCACTGAGTTATCTGTCAGCCAGAGTTATCTCAGCAGCTGAGTTATCTGTCAGCCACTGAGTTATCTGTCAACCCCCCAAAGTCAATGCATCTGATTTATCTGTCAGCCACTGAGTTATCTGTCAGCCAACTAGTTTATCTGTCAGTCAGTTGAGTTTTTCTTCAGCCAGAGTTATCTCAGCCAGCTTCAGTTATCTGTCCCCACCTGAGTTATCTGTCAGCCAGTTATCTCAGCCAGCTGAGGTTATCTGTCACCAACCGAGTTATACTTGCAGTCAGCTGAGTTATCTTCAGTCAGAGTTATCTCAGCCACTGAGTTATCTGTCCAGCCAGCTTAGTTATCTGTAACCAGCTGAGTGATCTGTCACCGGGGGGGGGGGGGGGGGATTGTGTCAACCCACTTGTACGTAATCAGCGAGCTTAATTTATATATCAACCAGCTGAATTCTTTGTCATACCACGGAAGTTATGTGCAACCACCTGAGTTATTTGTCACCAGCTGAGTTATGTCAACCACCTGAAAAAAAGTTATCTGTCAGCCAAGCTGAGTTATGTCAACCAGTGTAGTCTCGTCAGCCAGCTGAGTTATGTCAACCAGTGTAGGTCTCTGTCAACTAGCTGAGTTATCTGTCAGCCAGCGGAGTTATGTCAACCAGTGTAGGTCTCTGTCCGCTAGCTGAGTTATCTGTCAGCCAGCTGAGTTATGTCAACCAGTGTAGGTCTCTGTCGCCAGCGAGTGTATTGTCAGCCAGCTGAGTTATGGTCACCAGTGTAGGTCTCTGTCAGCCAGCTTTTTCTGTCAGCCAGCTGAGTTTATGCAAAACCACACCTGAGTTATTTTTGTCAGCCAGCTGAGGTTTATGTCCAACCACCTGAGTTATTTGTCAGCTCAGCTGAGTTTATACAACCAGTGTAGGTCTCTGTCAGCAAGTCTGAGTTACTGTCCCAGCCAGCTGAATCATTTTATGTCAACCAGTGAAGGTCTCTGTCAGCCAGCTGAATTATCTGTCAGCCAGCTGGGTGTATGTCAACCACCTGAGTAAAGTCACCCAGCTGATTATGTCACCATTGATTTCATTCATATTAACTTTACTGAGTTATTACCAGGTTCATTTTTACTGTTTCTTCTAATAAATCTACTCACAGAATCGAAACAGAATTTAAATTATGCTCAGGCCTAAATAAAACCTTTTTACACAGTCAAACTACAAATAACAAAAGACTTTTTACAGAAGAATAACGACGAAAAAATGGGATATAATCCTAGAGGTGAAATATACACTCTAATATATACAAGAAAAGATCCTGACCAAGGTGACCTTACAATTAGGAAGTTTATTTAGGTACAGGTTCACATAATTAAATTTATCATACATAGTGTAAATTACCCAGATAACACAAAAAAAACAGTCAAGTGACCTTACTATTAGTAACCCTTATGGTTTAGCGCTTCTTTTTTAGAAAATAATAATAATAAGGAAATAATACTATTAATAAGTTCATTTAGGCACAGGTACCATAAATATTATAAAGGATATCCTAACGGAAATAATTCCCTTTATCTGACTTTATATTTTTGGGTTATAATAAATTACCTACCCACATATCTTGTTATGTATGATAATCGTAAATTAACTATATTTTTGTGTATACCTGAATAAATTACTTACATATCTAAATTACTTAGAGAAGTCAGGAAGAGACTAGTGTTAGTAAGGTTGATTATGAAGTGAGTGTTTGAAGTGGTGATCAAGGTTTGCTAATTGGTGCTGGAGATGATATGAAAGACACCTGTATATCATCCTCAGGGTCAATAGTTTATCTCCTGGGTTAACAGTTTTTCTGTTCAGGGAGTCAGTTCTCTCTCACACTCGTCTAGTGTGCCTCAAACACTCGTCTAGTAACATAACTGCTCTTATACTTCTCTATTACACAGTTTTAGTTTATCTAGTGAGAAAATGTCAATTTAATATGGTGGAGACTGATGGTGAATGGTGACTTTACAAGTGTTTAACTACGAACCCTCGGCAACCCGACTGTAAGTAATGTAACTCTGCTTATATTTTTAACTAAAAGGGCTGCTGTTTCTCTTGAGGTAATCCCTTGAGGGCCCTTCAAGGTTCCCCTCGAGGGGTCTTTCAAGTAATCCCTCGAGGGGCCCTTCAAGGTTCCCTCGAGGGGTGGCCCTTCAAGGATGCCCTCGAGTGCCCATCAAGGATAATCCCTCGAGGGCCCTTCAAGGTATCCCTCGAGGGGCCCTTCAAGGGTTATCCCTCAGGGGTCTTTCCAAGGTATCCCTCGAGGGTCTTTCACAAGGTATCCCTCGAGGGGTCTTTCAAGGTATCCCACTAGGGGTCTTTCATAGTATCCCTCGAGGGGCTTTCAGATATCCCTTGGAGAGACCCACAAGTATCCCTCGAGGGACCTACAAGTTACCCTCCGGAGTGCTTGACTTAAATGTGCACACTGTGGATCAAAAAACCTTTACAATAATCATACAGTGTAAATTTACCATGGAAAAAACCCAAAACAAGGTCTACTTATTCTAAGTTAATATTTTTGTTATCCCAAGACTAACTAACCTGAAATTCATCATGAGACTTCCAGTATTTTATAGCAATAAAAATCTTTATCATTATCTTGATCCACTGTGATAATATACCCCTCAAGGCTCTTGACCAAGGAATGGATCTGTCTCCAGTTCCCTTGAATAACCTTGAATACCTTCCACCCCCCACAGGCACAAATAATCCTACGGGTTTACGCTTCCCCTTTGATTATAAATAATGCTAATAATGGTGATATATTATAATCACAATTGCTGTTTTTTATTGTCATCAAAATAATAATGCCTTAACCTAGGCCTATTCCTTGCATTAAAAATTTGTTTACTAATTTGAAATAGTAATAGTATGAAAAAATCAAACTAAAATCCAAAGTAGTACAAAAATAAGATGGAGCAGAAAACTGGAAATAATTTGTGCTAATATAATATAAGGAGGGTTTGGGATATTTGATTGTTTGAGGACATTTTAAACTGTCAAATCTGCACACCTCAGGTCCAACAGTGATGGTGGAATGATGTGAAAGAGTGTTTCTTTTTTTGAGGTTACCCAGCCCTCGGTGGAGACCTGGTGTGTTAAAAACGTTAAAATATTTTTGCATGTATGTACTTAGTTTGAGTGTAAAGAAAAGTCATCCTCCACTTTTCATCAATCACTATTGTCATGAATTCAATCAGTTACATGATAAAATATATCCACAGGTTAACCAACCAACTTCTATAGGTTTTAGTTACGTTACTTTAGGTTATTAAAACCTACAGTTTTAATAAAATCTATATATAGCATGCTGACCCCTTGCCTTTGGAAAATATTTGAGACTTCATGATTGCGGATGGATTGGTAATACTGTACCATAAGATAATTTTCATCTTATGATCACATGCCTGTGGAAACTGCAAATAAGCTACCAACTAAATTCACTGGTATAAACCATGCATTCAAATTTCATCTTTCCTGTATAAACAATGTATCAAAGGAAATAAACGTGAATTGAAATATGCTGTCTAGTGCTTACTGCGCTTTAGCAAAAAATATTTAAATCTTTGAATGTTTAACTCTGCATAATCACTTTGAAAAAAGATTGGACTATTAACCACAAAAGGTGTTGTTTGTCCTTCAGATTCATTTATTTTAATTAATATCTAACTGTAGACATGGTTTAGTCCTCAAAAGTTATGTACAGTACTGTAAAGATAAATAAGGTTTTTCGTTGCACCCCCGGTGGAAGTTCAAGCCCCTCGCACACTAAACCTCCTTTACCCCCTCCCTCCAACCTTTCCTAGGCCGACCTCTACCCTGCCTTCCTTCCACTACAGACTGATACACTCTTGAAGTCATTCTGTTTCACTCCATTCTCTCTACATGTCTGAACCATCTCAACAACCCTTCCTCAGCCCTCTGGACAACAGTTTTGGCAATCCCGCACCTCCTCCTAACTTCCAAACTACGAATTCTCTGCATTATATTCACACCACACATTGCCCTCAGACATGACATCTCCACTGCCTCCAGCCTTCTCCTCGCTGCAACATTCATCACCCATGCTTCACAGCCATATAAGAGCGTTGGTAAAACTATACTCTCATACATTCCCCTCTTTGCCTCCAAGGACAAAGTTCTTTGTCTCCACAGACTCCTAAGTGCACCGCTCACCCTTTTCCCCTCATCAATTCTATGATTCACCTCATCTTTCATAGATCCATCCGCTGACACATCCACTCCCAAATATCTGAATGCATTCACCTCCTCCATACTCTCTCCCTCCAATCTGATATCCAATCTTCCACCACCTAATCTTTTTGTTATCCTTATAGCCTTACTCTTTCCTGTATTCACTTTTAATTTTATTCTTTTACATACCCTACCAAATTCATCCACCACCCTCTGCAACTTCTCTTCAGAATCTCCCAAGAGCACAGTGTCATCAGCAAAGAGCAACTGTGACAACTCCCACTTTATGTGTGATTCTTTATCTTTTAACTCCACGCCTCTTGCCAAGACCCTCGCATTTACTTCTCTTACAAACCCCATCTATAAATATATTAAGCCTTTGAGGGTTTCGGACGTACTAGTACGCCTAAATTCTAGCGCCCTCAAATCTAGTGGGAGAAAGCTGGTAGGCCTCCATATGAAAGAATGGGTCTATGTGGTCAGTGTGCATGGTATAAAAAAAATCCTGCAGCACACAGTGCATAATGAGAAAAAACAAACTTTGACCGTTTTTTTGGAATAAAACAGTGACTTTGCACTGTATTTTCATATGGTATTTATTGTTGTATTCTAGTTTTCTTGGTCTCATTTTATAGAATGGAAAGCATATCATAGAAATTGAGATGATTTTGACTGGTTTTACAATGAAAAGTACCTTGAAATTGAGCTCAAAGTAGCAGAAATGTTCGATTTTTACCAAAGTTCAAAAGTAAACAAATCATGCCAAGCATACTCAAATAACCCGCACATAAAAGACAGAAGCTTACGACGACGTTTCGGTCCGACTTGGACCATTGACAAAGTCATACTAACAGAGAAGGAGCAGGACGGCTATATATAGGCAGGAAGAGGTGGATGTAGTAGTAGTGGTAGTAGTAGTAGTAGTAGTAGTACAAGAATTGTATATAATACCGACAGGATAAAATGACACACTCACAACACCCGGGCATCCCCACCATAGACGTTTCGCCATCCAGCCAGCCACTGGATGGCGAAACGTCCACAACAAAGACAACCAGACGCCGCACATGTGTCTAATTTCATCAGTAGATGTAGTAGAAGAAGAAGAGGTAGTAGTAGTGGTAGTGGTAGAAGTGGGAAATAAGGAAGACGAGCCAGTCAAATACAAAGGAAGGGGAGCACTGCAAGAGAGCTAGAAACCCACAGAGGGAGAGCAAGCGCACCGAGGTGCGTGAAAGGGGAAGTGGTGAAATAAAATAAGGAAGGAACAGAAACACGAGACAGGAGAGAGAAAGACAACCCAGAGGAGAAAAGGAGAGAGGAAAGGGGAAGAGGAAGAAGAAAAAGAAGAAGAAGAAGAAAAAGAAAAAATGAGGATTCAGGTTAAGTCACGGGTGTTCTGAAGTTTGGAGCATCTAATACACGTCAACTGGTGAGTCTAATATTCTTTTGCAAGTGCACCAATATGATTCATACCATTTTTTACACTAATGCAGTAGTCTGCATAACAGTAAATCTTCTATTTTTTGTGAGAATAAAAATTCAAAGTGGAAAGCAAAAGAATGTAAGAGGGGCCTTGAGACGTGACTAATGAACAGAGGAAATGTCATTTTAATGCCAGGAATGTATTTCTTGTTTGTTCTGGACCCTATTCGGAAATTGGCATCTTTTGAAATTTGTGTGAAATTGGCAAAATTGCTAAATTCTGACCACTGTACTGGATAGTTGAAATTGGTAAATGGGTGGTTTCTTGCACTCATTCAATAGAAAAAATGGAGTTCTAGCGAAATATTCATGTTTTTTGTCGACTAGTAGTACGTACAGTGGAACTGGCCAAAAATGGGGCTCAAAGTGGGCAAAATCGCCGATCCGTAAACATCGCCGAGACCGCTAACTTCGCAAGAGCATAATTCCGTAAGTTTTCCATCAAATTTCATATTTTTGGTGTCATTATGATCGGGAAAAGATTCTCTATCTTTTCATAAGAATTTTTTTTTTTTTTTTTTTTTTTTAAATTTGACCAACCCGGACCGAGTCTCGGAGGGGGCCTTTGCCTTAAAAAGGGTTAAAAAACCCATGTGACATCACACACCCTTGTCTAAGCCTACTTTTTCGGGAAAATTCTCCCTCTTTCCTACATCTCTTCACTGTTTTCATAACCTACCCCCACACCAACACCTTAAAAAATCTGTCTTGCCCCCCTACCCCCTGTCATACGCCTTTCCAAATCCATGAATGCCCAAAAACCTTTTTGCCTTATTTTAAATATGTTCACTTTAGTTTCATTTAAACACCTGGTCCACACACCCCCTCCTTCCTAAACCCCTTGTTCATCTGCTACCTATTCCCCCGTCTTACCTAAATTTTTTAAATATAACTCTACCTACATTTTTCCAGTATACTAAACAGATTTCCCCCTATAATTTTTGCACTTCTTTGTCCCCTTTGCCTTTTATACAAAGGAACTATCATTTTTCTGCCAATCCCTAGGACCTTCCCCTCTCCATAACTTTTAAAAACAATGCACCAACCACCCAAAACATATCCCCACCTGCTTTAAAAATTTCTATCTTTATCCCCTCAATCCCAGCTTTCCTCCCCCTTTTATTTTTTCCCCACTGTCAGAACTTCCCCCACACTCACAACTGGCTCTTCCTCACTCCCACAAAATGTTATTCCTCCTTCCCTATACATGAAATCACAGTTCCCCATCAACATTTAACAAATTTCCCCAAAAAAAAACCCTCCATCTTCCCAAAACCCCTAACTCTCCATTTAATAACTCTTCTTCCCTATTTTTTAAAATGACAAATCCCTTTTTTCCTAGGGTTCCTTAACGTGTTTAATCTCACTCCAAAACTTTTCTTTTTTCAAAAAAATTTTTTGATAACATCTACCCCCTCTTCCCTTGCTCTCTTTTTTCATTGCTTCACCACTCTTACCTCTCTCTTTTTCTCCATAACTCTTCCCTCCTTGCATCACTCTACTTGTAAAAAATTCTCAAATGCTAACTTTTTTCCCTTGCACTCCTTTACATCATCATTCCACCAATCGCTCCTCTTCCCCCCCGCACCCACTTTCCTGTAACCACAAACTTCTGCTGAACACTCTTAACACTACATTTTTAAACCTACCTCATACCTCTTCAACCCCATTGCCTATGCTCTCATTAACCCATCTATCCTTCAATAACTGTTTATATCTTACCCTAACTGCCTCTTTTAGTTTTTAAACCTTCACCTCTCTCTTTCCTGATGCTTCTATTGTCCTTGTATCTCATCTACCTTTTACTCTCAGTGTAGCTACAACTAAAAAGTGATCTGATATGTCTGTAGCCCCTCTATAAACACGTACATCCTGAAGTTTATATTTGCGTGTATTGTTCTGTGTATGTAGTGGGCACATGAATAAGTATGGATTTTCTTAATGGTGAGCAGATTCAGACTTTTGAAAATTGGTGGAGTATGCTGGCGGGTGTGGGAATTTGTGGTTTCAGTTATCCATGGTTTACTGTGGCCCAGAAATGTCTCTTAATTTTGCATAATAATGGTCCCCATAGCACAAAGGTAGAGATACTGGCAGTTCTTCAAACCCTAAGAGAAGCCGTGAAGTGCTTCCCACAAGTGAAAAAGTGATAATTCTCCACTTGGAGGGAGGGGGTAAAGGAGGTTTTGTGGGCGAAGGACTTGGACTTCCAGCAAGTGTGCGTGAGCGTGTTAGATAAGAGTGAATGGAGACGAATGGTATTTGGGACATGACGAGCTGTTGGAGTGTGAGCAGGGTAATATTTATTGAAGGGATTCAGGGAAACTGGTTACAGTATTTTTATATAGCCGGACTTGAGTCCTGGAAATGGGAAGTACAATGCCTGTACTTTAAAGGAGGGGTTTGGGATATTGGCAGTTTGGAAAGATATATTGTGTATCTTTATATGTATGTGCTTTTAAACTGTTGTATTCTGAGTGCCTCTGCAAAAACAGTGATTATGTGTGAGTGAGGTGAAAGTGTTGAATGATGATGAAAGTATTTTCTTTTTCGGGATTTTCTTTCTTTTTTGGGTCACCCTGCCTCGGTGGGAGATGGCCGACTCATTGAAAAAAAAAAATGGATAGGACTTACATACCTAGGGTTTGCTACAATCCACAGCTTCGGTATCCACGGCAAGTCCTTGGAACATTTTCCCCGCGGATATGGTGGTCCTGCTGTATAAACGAAAAGTGTATTTTGGCACAAAGTTCTCGGGCTATAAGCATAAATACTGATTTATATGATAAGTATGTTTGTACTGATTATGAATTGTTTGGGTTTGTTTTTTAAGTATTTTTGTGTGCTATGTGATAAGCATGTAGGTCTGTTAATGAGTATGTTGGTGTTCCTTACACACTGGCCTGGAGTTTTTAATTCACTTGAAGTAGGTTCTAACACCACCCATACCGTGGTTTGCTTGCAATTGTTATTATGATTTCATGAGTCATGATGACAGTTTTGAGAGGACTTGAGCTTGAGTTTGTCATGGCCATGCTGGCAGGAGATTCATCTGTAAAAAGTTGCATTTGTGGTCACAATGGGGACCATGCCTACCTCCCTGTGGTGTATAACTATACCTAGTTGGATGAATCTTATTGTAGCCAGCTGGCCCAGTTGTTTATGCACTGGCCTGGAGTTTTGCTATTCTCTTGTCATGGGTTCTAACCTCCACTCGTACTGTGGTTTATATTGAAATAAAGCTGTTCATTATAGAAAATTCCTTTCTGTATTCTTTAATTTTTTAATTGACACTAAATAGCTTGAGTTTCCTTTATCAATATCATTTCATATTAGCGTGACTTGTTAAACAGTGTAGTTTGTTGTTAATTCGATGAATAATATGAAATATTGTATAATGCTTGGAATAAATTGTCATAAACCCTTATTAAAGGAAAGTGAAATGCCATTTAGTCAAGGAAAAATAAACAGTGGTGACAGAAATCTGTATATTTTGACCTATGGTTCTCTGAGGTTGAAATGTACAGATCCCTTTCACTTGTTTATTGTTCTTGTCCAAGTGGTTCCTCACTTTTATTGTATAATACTGTCAGAAGTGTTTTGTTTTTGTAGTTAACAGCTTTTGGAGAGGATGGAAGAAGCACATTGTTGCCTCATCTCCTGACAACCCCAGACTCAGCCCAGATGGATATGATACTCGACCATCTGGACCTTAATCTCACTTCTGACGATAACAAGTATGTAGTGTTGATTATCTGCATTTTGTTCCCCAGTTGACTTCATGTGAGCCTTGCAAAATGTTTATGTGATATCAGAGGACATTAAGAGCTTCTGGTATCTGATAGCTGCCTTCAGTATCTTATGGAAGTGCCTTCCCCACCCATGACATTAAGTTTATTCAGGTTCAGGTACAGGTACACATAAACACATTTACATAAATTATCATACATAGCAGCATATATGTAGAGTATCTAGGTTAATCCAAAAAAGTCAGACAAAGTGACTTATTTCCATTGGGATCCTTGTGGAATCCATTGTGGGAGTCTCGTATTAGAGTTGATGAGGAGGGTCTTGGTGTGATGAGAAAGTTAACTTAGGAAGATTAGGGCTTCTCTTTGAGAGCAGCATAAATATCAGGAGTATCTCTTGCTAGTTTTAAGTAATGCTAGAGATTAGATTACATTGCCTAAAAGAGTTCCTAGGACTGCCATCAGAACTTCTGCCTGCACCATGAGAGCATTGAATTCGTAATTTTAGGACTGCCATGCCAAAAGTTGATTCCTGTTCACTTCATGAGTTATTTATGTTCGTGTTATGATTTCATGAGTCGTGAACATTTGTTAGTGTTGTAAGTACAGTAATATAGCAGTTATTGTAATATAGTTATGCAAATTCTTAGCTTGGTTGGGAAAATTAAGTTATTTTATAGTCCTGCATGGAAATTTTAGAAAGATACAGTTATGTTGTTATGTTAGTTTTGGTTCAAAACAAAAAAATTTCCTATTAAAAATTTATATCTTAAGATGATGGTAGTTTTTACTTTTAATTTATGTTGCTGTTCATTTGCTTGCTTACATTTATTATTTATATGCAGTATTTGTTTTGTAAATATTATGAGTTATTTATATTCTTTGAAATTAGATTATATGTGGAAGACGAGGGGCCAGGAGACATCAGTGGGTTTGCCAATGCACGATGGGCTATGGACCTTGTTATCTTTAGTTCAGAGGAAATAATAGATGGTGAAGAAGGTATTCAGCTTTCTGCCAGAAAGTCTCTTGACGATGAAAACACACCAGGAGTTTTCCATGTAAGAATAATCGTGAAATTTACACCCTCTATTTTATTGTGTTGAGCCATGAATATTGGTAGTTTGGCCATATCCTAATGAATATTTTCCAGAATATTCTGGCTTAATAAATAATGGTGATGGTAGCAGACTAAATTTGACTTATGACTTTTTACTGCTTGTTTTATAATCTTTTAGCATTGAAGGTTAAGGTTAATGTTAATAAAATACGTATGTTAAATGATTACAGTTGTCCATTGAATGTTGAATGTTCAACATTATGGAACCCCTTAGCTAATTTTTGCCTATTTCTGAGTAGCCACATACAACATAATTACAAGTTCTGCCTCTTAACATTTATAATTATTTGACAGCTCTACGAGGTCATGACATCTCTGGCACGGAACGGCCAGCAAGGAGGGTACATGCAATGGCGACCTGTCAGCTACCTCAGTTCTGATCGTGATGTTAATGTGGCCACGAACCCAAACATCAATAGCAGTTTTACTCTACTGAAGGAAATCTCTCAACCCCTGAAAGAATCCTTGTCATATGCAGTATTTGGGGATGAGTTGGTGGGAAAGCGAACAACTGCCAAGTCTGTTGTTTCATTTGGCTTGACTAACGACAACTTTTATTTAGCAAATAATTATACCACATGGTAAGAAAAAAGTTTGCTCATTGAAATGTGTGCTTTGTTGTATATGATTTCCTGTTTGTTATTACAGGAACATAGTTATGCTTATTGTGGCCTTTCTTCATTTTTTAGCTTATCATATAGGTTTTGGTTTCATGGCTGCAACACTACCTCTTGAATCACATTCCTAATATCTGCCACTACAGTTTTTGTAAAGAATATTTTTATAATCTAATTTCTGAGCTGGTTTACACAAATAATCTGTACATAGGGGAAAGAAACTTTATGATGTTTTGGTCCAACCTGGATCAGTAACAAGTCACACTAACACATGAAGGTGAGGGAGCCAGTATGTATGAGAGGAGGGCAGGGATTGGACAAAGAGAGGAGGAAGCAAAGAGGAAGTGGAGAAATAGTGGTAGAGGTAATACTGGAGTGGAAGAAGTAGTAGAAGTATTAATGGTGGTAGTAGGCAGGGGAAGTAGTGGAAGTGGCACAAGAGACAATACTAGTAGTACTAGTATTGTAGTAGAAGTAATGGAGTAGGTCTCAGGCCAAGGAAGGGGAGCACTACAGGAGAACTAAAGACTGTAATAAAGTTGGTAGAATTACCGACAATATGTAAAGTAAAAGGACACAAGTTCAACTAATGTGACATTTTATTGTGGCAACGTTTCGCTCTCCAGGAGCTTTATCAAGCCGTTACAAACAATACATGCACACAGAGGGTATATAAAGGCTCAGAGTGAGGTGCAATACTAGTGAGGTACTCGATGTTCACTAGTGGTAGTGGTAGTAGTAGTAGTAGTAGTAGAAGTAGTAGTAGTAGTAGTAGTGACAAAAGTAATACAATATGGTAGAGCAATTAATTCGTACATGAGTAAAAATTGCTCTACCATATTGTATTACTTTTGTCACTACTACTACTACCACTAGTGAACATCGAAATGGTACCTCACTAGTATTGCACCTCACTCTGAGCCTTTATATACCCTCTGTGTGCATGTATTGTTTGTAACGGCTTGATAAAGCTCCTGGAGAGCGAAACGTTGCCACAATAAAATGTCACATTAGTTGCACTTGTGTCCTTTTACTTTACAAAACTAAAGACCCACAAGGGTGGGCCATAGTTTGTATTTATGGTCTCTTGTTTCCGTTATTATATTGAGGGGGAAAGCTCTAAACCTGTAGGGGGCCACAACACCTGAGGAATGGAGGGCAGTCAGGTTCAGTCCAAGAAAGGGGAGGACTAGCCCAATCACTAGGATCAAGAGTCCCACACTGGTATCAAGGAGCTTCCCTTGATAGGGCAAGAAATCCTTATCTGTGAAGACAAAATAGCCGAACAAGCTTTTTTTAGATTGTGACTTGAAAAAAAATTGAGTGGAACATTGTCTGAATAGTCTTGTTTTGCTGTGTGTGTCTGTCTTTATTCTTGTTTGCACAACATCCAACCAAATTAGTGACCCAAAAAGAGGCAAAATATTCACTATCATTCATTCAGTTGCTGTCTTGCCAAAAGCATGGTGGAATCACAAGACTATAAGAGAATACTGGTTTCCCGGTATCCTTTTATAGTCTTGTGTCATTTTTTTTTTTCACCTGTGTACTAAAGAGGGCCTTCTGTCTTCATAATTTGCAGTTTTATTCCCCATGTCTTTAAATTATGGCAAAGGACATCATACTACAGCTGCATTTTCTGTTTTAATGTATGCTAGGAATTTTGTTAGCATTTCACTACCTGTGGGAAACATTTAAGTAACGATAAATTTTGTGGAAATTTTGCTCCTTGGAGAGCAGCAAACCACAAAGGCCCAGAAATTAACAAAACGTTTTATCTTCGAAAACACCATCCCTGTGGGGATTTTCTTATAATGCAGGGTGTTCTTTCTTTATATTAAAGAATTAAAGGACAAATACATTACAGTACTTGGTTTGTTGATGGTGGCCAGGTTACAAAACTTGCTGGAATGTATAATTGTTAGTACCATTTAGTTGGGGGTGTATACCTGGTAATACAGTGGACCCCCGCATAACGATCACCTCCCAATGCGACCAATTATGTAAGTGTATTTATGTAAGTGCATTTGTACGTGTATGTTTGGGGGTCTGAAATGGACTAATCTACTTCTCAATATTCCTTATGGGAACAAATTCGGTCAGTACTGGCACCTGAACATACTTCTGGAATGAAAAAATATCGTTAACCGGGGGTCCACTGTATAGTTGCATCTACACTCATGGTTCCTTTACTTTTAAACACCTTGATTGTAAACCTACACCTTAATATGCTGAAAGCTAATCTTTAATTAGTGTATTAAATTTTAAAGTGCAGTGGTTTTATTTTTTTTTTCAACAAACCAGCCGTATCCCACCAAGGCAGGGTGGCCCAAAAAGAAAAACAAAAGTTTCGCTTTTTAACTTTAGCAACGTATACAGGAGAAGGGGTTACTAGCCCCTTGCTCCCGGCATTTTAGTCGCCTCTGACAACACGCATGGCTTACGGAGGAAGAATTCTGTTCCACTTTCCCATGGAGATAAGAGGAAATAAACAAGAACTAGAAAGAAAATAGAAGAAAACCCGGAGGGGTGTGTATATATATGCTTGTGCATGTATGTGTAGTGTGACCTAAGTGTAAGTAGAAGTATGTAGCAAGACGTACCTGAAATCTCGCATGTTTATGAGACAGAAAAAAGGACACCAGCAATCCTACCATCATGTAAAACAATTACAGGCTTTCGTTTTACACTCACTAGGCAGGACGGTAGTACCTCCCTGGGCGGTTGCTGTTTACCAACCTACTACCTATAAGTGCAGTGGTTATATTCTTAAAAAATAATGTAAAATGGCTTAAGTATATTAATTAAATGTATAACATTACTATTGATTGTAAAGCTTACTGTAATTATAATTATCTCTATTACTAAATTTAACCCTTAAATGGTCCAAACGTATATATATGTTCTCTCGCATAGCGCCCCAAACGTATATATACATTTCCTTTGTGATTCGTTCAACATTGGCACGATAAGCCTGAGTCACCTAAACATGAGAGAATGGGTGTGCGCACTCACTGTGCACCATATGAAAAAAATTGGGGACGCCTGGGTACCATATGCTCTTTTATCCTATTAAAAACAAAAGATTTTTTTTTTTTCTCAAAAAATTTGGGGCGCTACACGAGAGAACGTATATATACGTTTGGACCGTTTAAGGGTTAAAAAGAGAACCTGTCATTTTTCTTTGTAGGTCATCCTGCCTCAGTGGGATATGGCTGGTTTGTTGAAAAAAAAATTATCTGTCTTTGACTGGGGAATTGTCTCGCATATTAAGCTTGTGTGGTGGATGGATTTGTTTTAATGGTCTCCCTGGACCATGTGGTCTTGAGTGCCTAGTTTTTTGAACATTTTTGGCCATAGATGAATTAATTTGGGCATGAGTAATTTGTTGAGAATTGCAAAGATCATTGGATTATATAAGGCAGGCCATCAGTGATGGAAATAGAAGCCATTTATGTGTGTGAGCATTCAGTGAGGTCCTGGTTGCATTGATTCCTTGAGGACAATGTTAATGACATGCACTACACCAAAAATATATTCAAAGAAGACTAGAAAAATGTTCCTTCTAATGTTAACAGTAATAACATGCCAAGAATTGCTCTGTGATTATTTGCCTGAATCTTTCATGCAGTGTGGTGCAGTGATTATTATGCAGTACAGTGCTCCTTGCCACACAGTGAAATCTGTTTGTCAGTGGCTTTGTGACTGTGCCTTTCTTTGATGATCGGTAAAGAAATTCCCAAGACTTGAACCTCATTGAGAATCTCTGGGCTGTGATAGAGAGAAATCTAAGAAAAGGATATCAGTCCACCTCCACAGTTGGAAGTCACCATCTGCAAGTCATGGGGAAATTTACCCCATGAAATCCTGAAGAATGTGTGTTAGTCACTTCCTAGTTGGTTGAAGGATGCCGTAAAGTGTAGTGAACAACCTGTTTTGTGGTCGTGGTTTTAGAGGAGGCTGGCATATTCTAATGACAAGCACTGTAGGCCTTTATAATTCAGTAAAACATTACCATTAAATATTTTTTGTATGCATGTTCAGTGTCCAGTTAGCCGGACTTGAGTCCTGGAGGTGGGAATTACAATGACTGCACTCTGAAGGAGGGGTTTGGAATATTTACTGTTTAGAGTGACATCTAAACTGTCGTGTCTGTGTGCCCCCTGAAAGACTGGGATAGTGTGAATGATTGTGAAAGTGTTCCTTTTTTTGGGTCACCCTGCCTCTGTGGGAAATGGCCATCATGCAAAAAAAAAAAAAAAAAAAAATTAGAAAGTATCTCCATGGAGAAGTGGAACAGAACCCTTTCTACGAACCCGATGTAAAAAAGGGGCGACAAAATCCCAAAGAGGAAGGGGTAGGTTACCCCTTTTACCCCCTTGGTGGGATAAATCTGATGTTTGAAAATAAAATTAAAAAGTAACGAGCTCCTTAACTTGATAAATTATATTTTCGGGACAGTGGCTTGGGACAGGTACTCCCGCCTGATAAAAATTTCTCCACATTGGTGATTGCCGCATCGCAGTGGAATGAGCTTCCTGTATTATTTTCCCTTTTGGGGTGGTACGTGTTGTCAGCCGCAAGTGTCGCAGGTCCTCGCAGCCATTATTCGGATTATTTTGTATTTTTTTTTAGATGTTTCTTTTTTTTAAACTTTGTGCATTATGAAAAATTTTTTTTTTAAAGTTGTCCCGTATAAACAATGTCAAAAAAATTTTTTCCCTTATCTTAAGTGCTTTTGGGTGAAATAATTTTTCTGTGATACTTGTAGATATTTTTTTAGTTTTTTATGAAAATCTTTTGAAAAATTAAATTGTTCTGTATGACAAGTACAGAGAATGATTTTGTAGATGTACTTCTATATACAAAAATTTTGGTAATTGCTGCAAATAATGGTTTTTTGTCAAAATATTTAAATTTTAGTGGAAAGAAGGAAAATATTCCAAAAACTTAAAATTTTTTAAAACATTGGGTCTATAATCCATGGTCCAAACTCACTCACAACATTCGTCAATTATGCAGGTAAGTTTCCTGTCTCACTCTTCATATTGACTCATGACCCAAATAGTGAACCCATTTGTTCTAAATGCAGTTAAAAAAAATAACGTGGCTCATCAATTTTAAAATTATACGTGGAATTTTGGGTTTTCGTCTTTAAATCCGCAAAAAAAGCCCGACGAAACCCCAAATCATAAAAAACTGAAGCAAATTTCTCTAAGAAAAATGTTTTTCAATTAATCCATTCCAGAACCCCAAAAAAATTTAAAAAAAAATACATTTTATGAGAATAACGTAGTTTACATACAAAATTTGGGCATACAAAAATCCGAGGTTTCCCTGTTTAGAATTTTATTTTTGTACAATAAACCCTTTACAGTTTCATAATTTTGTTTGTACATTTTTTTTTTTAAAAAACATTTCAAAATTAGGGAACAAAACGGGGAAAAAAGTTGAAATAATTTTAGTGTAAATATTAAAAAAAAAATCATAAAAATGTAAAATTTGGTAACTCACGTTGTTTTCATAAAGTTCAGTTTGTGTTAAAAAAGTGAGTACACTCCAGTGTAAAATGTTGCGAATTGCCCACATGGCAGCCCACTTCTCACCTGCTTGGATCTGCGCTGGGTCACTGCATGGAGAAGACCCAGGCAAGGACCCATCCTGGCAAACCTGCCTGTATCTGCTTGAGCCTGCTGGACTAAGAAAGTTTGACATGTCACAATTTGGTTCACTAGACACCTTCCTTCTCAGTTTCCACTGACCACCCATGCCACTTAGATACTTTCTGGAGCATCTTAAGCTTCACTGATTCAATGTTTGCCAAGCCGTTTTAGATATTCGCACCTCTGTCACATTTCCGGATGTTAACTATGGCATCAAAGAGAAACACTAGTGATGCTGAGTTGCCAAGAAGAATACATGTGAATCTACTTTGCTGTTGATGAGAGTGGAAATTTTTTATATGCTTCAAGATGTGTTTGTGATGGAAACTACATGAGAGTTTACTGTGACAAATCAACCTTTGTAAAATTAGAAATTATGAGAAAAGGTTAAGAGCTTGTGCAGCATGTGGTCAAGTGTGACCTGCCAAAAAGAAAGCCACAGAGGTCAGTATAGTTGACTAAGATGGAAAAGTTAATACAGTGGAACCTCGGTACTTGAACAGCTCCCTACTTGAACACTTCGGTATTCGAATGCTTTGTTCGGTAAAAGAAATCGCTCACTAGCTGACCGTTTGTTCGGCACTCGACCAAACAAACATGACCTGCCAGAACTTCGCTGTAAACTATTTTGTGTTTCTTCACATTTTTTGGTGTTTTTTATGTTATTTATAAATAAGTCACCATGGGGCCTAAGATGATTAGTGATAACAGCCAACGAAAAAGAATATATGTATTTGTTGGGAAAAATTTGTTCAGTACTTGAACAGCCTTCTGGAATGAATGAAGTTCAAGTGCCAAGGTTCCACTGTATGTAGATTGAAGATGAAATGGGGGGGGGGGGTACCCTTAGTGTTCAGATAATAAGACATGTAGCTTAGTCTTTCTATGAAACTGTATGACCTCTTCAAGGGGGGCTCCTTGGCGTGGTGAAGAGGCTCTTGGTCTGAGGAATTAGCCCTGTCGGTCTTCTTCCTCAGACCGAACCTAATTACCCCCCATTCTCCCCTCCCCTATCCCATCCTCCCCATCCTCCCCTTTTTCCTTTCCTCCTCCTCCTCCTCACCCCTCCCTTTTGCCCTTCCTCTTTTTAGCCTTCGTGATTTCTCCCACAGGCGCGCTAGTTCCTAGGTAGGGGAAAGGACACCGGGGTCCATCCCATTCCGTTGAGGTTTCTTGGCGGTGGCGTAGTTTGCCGTGGAATCTGGATTGCCTAGGGATGTCCCGATCCCTCTCCGGTATCCCGGAGTAGCTTTGGGTGTCTTTTGGGCGACGGGTGTATCTCTGGAAGCCACCTTTCGGATTCCGGGGGTGGTGGCTGAAGGAGGTATGCTTTGTGGCGGATATCCGGCCGCCCTCTCTTTTGTCCACCGAGGTAGCTCGGCAGATGTGAGGTTGCTATCCCAGATTGCTGGTTTACTGGCATGAAGGGTAGGGTATGGCACGGGTTCCATGCTGCATCTGCGTTACTAGCGGTGTCGAGTCCTCTTGGGCGCGGAGGGAGATTTCTGGCCCTTTCATTCCTCCTAGGAACTATCCCTCCCCGGTCCCCCCTTTTTTTTTTTTTTTTTTATTTTTATTTTCTTTTCTTCTTTCTTTTTTTTTCTTAAAAACAAAAAGAAAGAAGTAACCTAACCATGGCAGCCCTAGTCCATGAAACCCGGTACCCCCGGGCCCCTTCTTGATACCGCACCCCGTTCTGACCCCGCCTCGTCTTTGGACCACTCTTCAGACATTCCTCATGCCTCTGTACCTATTGCCGGTGCTTTTTTCCTCCCCCCGCTTCGGGTACTGAGGCCTCGCGACCCTTCGTTTTTCAGCCCTTCGCCCCCTCTGATAGTTTCCCGGCCCTTCCCTCTACGGGCGGCTTTTTTTTCAAATCGCCGACCGTTCCAGTGGACCAATCTGGTCCCACGCCTAAACGTCAACGAAAAATTCCCTGCTGAGTTCCCTTTTTTCCCACCTTCACCTTCTCGTTCTTCTCAGAAACGATCGACACGCCCTTTCACTACCTTTCCACGCTCATTTTCCAGACGAAAGTGGATAAATTTTTCCTTTACGCCATTTCCCCTTCTGCCTATTTTTCTGCCCATAGTATTGGAAGCACTCCTGCCATTTTGGGTAAAGATATTTCTTTTCATGCTTTTAAGGGGTACGGCATCTTACCGTACGAATGTACCCAGGCTCGTGACTCTCTGTTTTTTCCCATATAGATACTTTTCCTGTCACCCTGAAAAACATCTTTCCCCTAATTCTTGTAGTGGTACCGTTTTTGCCCCCATCCCATAGTTAAACAAAATTTCCAACATGTGGCCCCGACATTCTAAAACAGGGGGAACCCAAGATCTCCCAACCCTCAAGGTAGACATTACGTTCTTCCCCTCCCCGTGGGCGGGCATACCCTAGCAATTGGCTCTTTAAAATTTTTGACACCCGAGAACTCCCATCCCCCTTTTATATAGCAGGACATGGGGTTTACAAGTCGAAAGGTGATCCCTACACCAAACAGTGTAAAAAATTGTGGCGTTTTGGGCCACCAGCGAAATATTGAGATCTTGCGAAGCCCAGTCTGTGGTGCCGATGACCATTTTTTCGTCTTGCAATCGATCTCCCCTTGCCTTAACTGTATGGGCTCACCCTTCGTACTCTCGCGCTTCAGGTCTATTTAAACGGCGGGAAACCCCGTTACCTAAAAGAGACAAAAGGTCCCCCTTATGCCATGGCAGTTTTCATCTCCGCCCCCAAAGGGGGAACTCCCACGTGTTTCTTTTCCCGTTTCAAAACGTCCCCCCACTTCTGGACCATCTTCTACACCCCCCTTGTGGTTACCTTCCCTAATCACCCTGTATCAAATTCCTTTTGTGTCCTCGGCTCAGACGTCCTATTTCAACGCCTCAGTCAAATCTGCTTCTTCGGTTCCTCTTCAAGCCCCCTATCGACGGACCTCGTACGACACCTCTTCCCAAATCGTCCCTCTACTTCCAAAAAGTAAAAAAAAAGGTCCGGTAACACCTCCTACCCATTTCCCCCTCCTCATTTTCCTCCCTGTCTCTGTCCCTAGTTTTTCCCCCCTTCAGGGCCTCAGTTAAAAGTGCAGGGGTTTCACCCTCCTCCCGAAAATGTACCTTCCCCCCCTGTTCCCTCCTTCCTTCCTCTTCTCCACTCCCTTTTTCCTTTTCTCTTCTGTCCCCTGCCAGTTTCTCTTTCCCCTCCCCCCTTTCGCCCCCCCCTCCCTTTGGACAGTCCATCATTTCCAACTTTACTCACCCCCCCCTACCTCCCAATATTGTCCCCCATACGACTCTTTTAATTTCCAAAAAACACTTGAGCAATCTCTGAATATATTGCGGCCAAACCATCAAGGGCACTGATCCCCTTTCCCGTCTTTCTTCCCCTCTGCTCCATCTGCGAAACTCCTTTCTTCACAGGCACCGTTCCTTCGTGCTTGAACTTTTTCCACTCCCTCCGCAGGGACTTTTCTAACCCTTCTATTAGGAACCCTTACCTGCGGATTTCAGTACTTTATCATTCCCAAACAGGGCCTTTTTACAGTGGAATATACGCGGCCTCAGGGGTATGGGGGTGAGTTTCAGATGTTACTCTCCCAGTTTCCCCCTGTTGGTGTTTGCTTAAGGAAACCCCAAAATTTACACCTGCTGTTATTTTCACACTCAGGCTAAAATTTTTTGTATTTTCAGACCCTTTTTCCTGATGGGACCTTTAATGAAAGTCCCCCTTCTTCTCCGCACTAAATTTTCCCGTACCATCGCTATTTATTCATACTTCGCTGCATTACACAGCAGCCCGTATCCACTTACATAGGGGTATACGTTGTTCTTTATATCTCTCTCCTTCTCGGGGATTATCTATTCCGGGTTTTGCCCTTCCCCGTTTTGTATTACCGCCACCGATTTGTTACTTGGGGGATTTTTAATGCCACCATTTCCTCTGGGGGGGTCTCCGTGATTCCGTGGGAAATTTAGTTAAGGGGTTTTCTTGCCACCCACCCCTCCATGTTTAAATACAGGTACTACACCCATTTTGATCCTCGGGCCATAAATTTTCTTGCATCGATCTCTCAGTTTGCTCTTCCCCGCCGCATTAGATTTACTTTGGGCTGTTTCCCGGACTTTCATGACAGTGATCATTTTCCCCCAAACATTCTTACTTTCCCCTTTTTAAAACCCACCTCTTTTCACCCCACCTGGCAATTTAATCGGGCAAATTTTGGAATTTACTCACACCTGATGTTTTTTTAAAAAGGTTCCTTCTTCGTCCTCCATCGATGAGCTTTTAAACCCCCTTCTCGTCTCCCTTTTCACCCCCAGCTTCCATTCTATACCCCAAATTCGGGCAGGCATTTTCAGAAATGGTGCCTTGGTGGTCTCCCGCTTGGCTGTGCAGTACGTTTTAAAAGCGCTGCATGGGGCAGGTACCGGTACAATAGAACCACAGAGCGACTCCTTGATTTTAAACAGAAGCGTGCGATGCTCCCGTGTCATCCGTGCGCTAACGCACTTGCTGGGGGTTTGTCTCCACCTACCCTGCTTCCTCATGAGTGCGCTGGAAAAAAGTACGAAAAATGAGTGGTAATTTCTCCTACCCGGCTCCGTTCGCGGGGGTTCCGGTGTTGATATACAAACCCCCTAGGTTTTCCAATGAAATTGGGAATCATCTGGGCCGTATTTCTCAGGGGCTCCCCTTATGCCCCCCATTTTTTTTTTCCTCAAAGTCTCCAGAGAGTTAGCACCCCTTTGGGTTTTTTCTTCGAGAAGAACAGTTAATGTGCCTTTTACACTTCAAGAATGGAGGGAACACTCTCAGCTTGTGATCATCGGCGCTGGGCCCGCGACATTTATATTCTATTACAACATTTACATCGTAGCCCTTTCAGTCCTATTTCGCCTTTACAATTTATTTGGTCAAAGGAGTTCTTCCACAGCTGTGGAAATCCGCCTTTTCTCCCTTTCCCCAAAACCCGGCACTAGGGACATGAACTCCCATATCGTCCCCTTTCTTTACCGGCAGTTTTTCAAAGAAGGAACGTCTAGAAATAGACGTTTAGGTTTGGTATTTAGAGACACACAACGTTCTCCACTCGTCAATATGGCTTTCGTAAGGGACGTTCTACCCTAGACCCCTTTGCCTTGGGTAGTAGTTCTAAAGCCTTTGGAAAAACCACTCAGTTATTCCCATATTTTTTGACCTTGGAAGGATATGACACAATTTGGGGGTATAATATTTTTGCCCAAGCCCCCTCCTTAGGGTTCGGGCAAACTTCCCTCCTTCCTTAAGAACTTTTTAACTGACAGGCATTTCCTGTTGGGTTAATAATGTGCTCTCCCCCCGGACTTTGTCCAAGCTGAAGGTGTCCCCCCGGGATGTGTTTTGAGACAACACTTTTTCTCCTTTCTATTAATGATTTGGCCTCTAGTTTCCCTAAAAAATTTGGTCATCACTCTTGTTGATGATTCGCTATTGCCTGTGCAGGCCTGATGTCACCTCCTTACATTTCTCCCAGCATGCAGTGACGTGTTTCCCAAAGGGCCCCCCACACATGGGTTTAAATTTTTCCGACTAAAAACCCCCCAAATCACTTTATAGACGCTCTGTTCTCTGTCTCCCTTTGTACCTCTTGGCTCACGTATCCTGAAAGTGATACAGTCAAGTTTCTGGGCCCCCTTTTGTGTAGGTTATCCCGGAAACCCCCACATTACCTCTCTGAAGGCAATTGCACAGCCGGGAACCTTCTTAAAAAACCCTTGTCATCTTTCGTGGGGACTGCGTCGAACCCCCCTTCCCTACATTCCCCCTTTTTTACGAAACTTTTATTAGGTGACCAGATATTCAGGGATCTCCTGTACCCCCTCTCTTTGCCTCAACCCCATTCATCACCCAAAGGTTACTTTTTGCCTTGGGCTTTTTGCTCTTCCCCTGTCGAAAGCCCTATGCGAAGCGAAGTTCCCTCCTTTTCGATCGCCGTGATGCCCCTTGCCTGCGCTACTATGTGCTCTCATGTCTCCGCAACCTTCCATTTATAGAAAGGTCCGATTTAGTAGACATTCTTTATTTGTTCGCCGCCCCCGCTTTTCTCCGTCCCTTTTCTCTTTGCCTTCATTTGCTCTTGTCTTCTCTTCAACTACCCCCTTTCTATGTACATGTAGCATCTCACTTTTCCCTACCCCCCTGGGAAGTTCCAGCTGTTCGAGTCTGTTCTTTCTCCCTCCCTTGCTCGAAAGCCCAACTGTCTACGGTCGCTTCCCGCTCTCTTTTTCTTGACCACTTTCACTCTCATTCTCATGCCATTGCTGTGTACACAGATGGCTCTAAGTCTTCTGACGGCGTAGGATTCGCAGCAGTGTTTCCGGACAGCGTCGTACAAGGGCATTTACTATCTTCAGCTAGTATTTTTACTGCTGAATTATATGCCATCCTTACAGCACTTATCCGTATTGCATCTATGCCTGTGTCATCATTTGTGGTTGTCTCAGACTCCCTTAGTGCTTTACAGGCTATACAAAAATTTGATACACCTCCCCCTTAGTCCTCCGTATCCAACTTTGGCTACGCCGCATCTTTACTAAGCATAAAGATATTGTTTTTTGTTGGGTCCCTGGTCATGTTGACGTACAGGGCAATGAACAGGCAGACACTGCTGCGCGGTCAGCAGTACATGACCTACCAGTTTCCTATAGAGGTATTCCATGTACGGACTATTTGCTGTAATATCTTCCCACCTTCACACCCGTTGGCAACAACGTTGGTCTACTATGCTCGGCAACAAACTTCAGTCTATTAAACCGAGTATAGGTTACTGGCCGTCTTCTTATCACCAGTGTCGAGGTTGGGAGACTACTCTCTCCCGTCTTCGCATTGGCCATACTCGTCTTACTCATGGATATCTCATGGAGAGGCGTTTTGCTCCTCTCTGTGAGAATTGCCAAGCTCCATTATCAGTCAGCCACATTCTGTTGGACTGCCCACTTTATCAACGAGCACGCAGAATTTACCTCTGTCGTCGTCTTCGCCCGCTGCTCTCTCTTTACCTTCCCTTCTCGCTGATGGACCCACCTTTCATCCGGACTCTCTCATTGACTTTTTGACAACGACTGACTTACTTCACAAATTCTGATACTTTCAGCCCTTTCTACTTGTATCTCTTGCTACCCTCTACCCCCGTACTATCCCCTGCCCCGCTGTTTTCTGTAACCTGCTGATCATCCCCCCTCCCTTCTGCCATCCAATTCCCTTGCTTCCTTCCCTACCCTGCAGCGCTGTATAGCCCTTGTGGCTTAGCGCTTCTTTTTGATTATAATAATAATAATAATATGAAACTGTATGAGAAGAAAGGAGATCATTCTCAATATAATTTTAGTGCTTATTGGTTTGAGAAGTTCAAAGAATTACATTAATTGCATACGAAGTTTCTAGTGACTGCATCTGCTGATCATGCAGCTGATGAATGGGACACTTGTACAACATTTAGGTATCTTTATTATGGAATTGTTTCACCAGCCAGTGGCTTCTTTGGTCAAGATTGATAGACTGAACACATCCACTCCAGGCTGAGGGACTGATTACATCAAGTTTCTCATCTTCCACCATTCTTCTCTGTATTGGACTGAAGACGCCACTGGCTGGTGAAACGTTTCCATAGTGAAGATACCCAAATGTTGCACAAGTGTCTCTTTTATCAACTTGCTGGTTTTCTAAACCATTTATACTTACCCTATTGAGTTTGTCAGACTTATTACTGGCAACAGTTAAAGCTCTGATAAAGTATTTAATACATGTACTGCCAAGTGAGTGTAAAATGAAAGCCTGTAATTGTTTTACATGATGGTAGGATTGCTGATGTCCTTTTTTCTGTCTCATGAACATGCAAGATTTCAGGTATGTCTTGCTACTTCTACTTACACTTAGGTCACACTACACATACATGTACAAGCACATATATACACACCCCTCTGGGTTTTCTTCTATTTTCTTTCTAGTTCTTATTCTTGTTTATTTCCTCTTATCCCCATGGGGAAGTGGAACAGAATTCTTCCTCCGTAAGCTATGCGTGTTGTAAGAGGCGACTAAAATGCCGGAAGCAAGGGGCTAGTAGCCTCTTCTCCTGTATATATTACTAAATGTTAAAGGAGAAACTTTCATTTTTCCTTTTGGGCCACCCCGCCTCGGTGGGATATGGCTGCTGTGTTGAAAGAAAATAAATAGAATTATGTTGGAAGTGTATGCCATCAAGAACTTACATGGCAAACGGGAATCATTTGCATCTCATTGGAAGACAGCCAAGAATTGTTCATTTTTTTTTTTTTTTTTTTTTTTGCATCCATTTCTCATTGAGGTAGGGTGACCCAAAAAGAAAGAAAAAAAAAGTTCAAAGGAAAAGGAAAGTTGAAGCGCAAGCCTATGCTCACTTATTGTGCAAAGAATCCCAATGCTTTTAAAGGCTAGGACATAGGGAGTATGAATGATGGGCCCTGTTTTGTGAATGCTTCATACATTTCTTTATTTCTAGGGCAAAGCAGCACCTGGTCACCAAGAACCTTTCATTAAGGGTCTCCTTATTTGTGATATTTCCTATGGTCATCCTGTGCAGATGTAGTTCATTGACTGAAATATGAATTGTGTTTTTCTACCCATTATGATGTCTTTGATACAGACTTTAACTCAAGGAGCTATTAAAACCTTGAAGTGCCTCTAATCATGTAAGTCAATAGAAAAACTGAAGGCAATGGATGACAGCTTCAAGACTGACATACCAGTTTAATGTTGCAAATGGACATGTACTTAGGAGTTAGCATGGCTGAATTGCTCTAGTCAACTCTCAGTGCTGGCTAAGGTCATTAATGGCCTGGAACTTGAACTATTTCCAGAACCCTGGTAAGAAGGAGAATAAGGGGAAGGAGGAAGGATAGGGAAGGAAAGAATGGAAATGGGTGAAAAAGCGGGAGTGAGGGGAAGTAAAGATTCGTGTTCCTGAAATTTAGAGGAGCATACCTCACTACCTTGCATTGACAAACACGTACACATTACATCTCCACATGCATGGCTAAACATTTGGTGTGGATATTTTTAAGAAACAGAATTCTTCCTCTGTAAGCCAAGCGTGTCGTAAGAGGTGAAAAACATGCCGGGAGCAAGGGGCTAGTAACCCCTTCTCCTGTATATTTAACTAAATTTAAAAAGAGAAACTTTCATTTTTCTTTTTGGACCACCCTGCCTTAGTGGGATGCAGTTGGTTTGAAAGAAAAAGATTTTTAAAGATTGACTGGCATTGATGAATTTCCAGGCAGACAAGCAAAGAGAAAATAAGAAAAACCTGAAGGTGTGAGACTTAACACTGCAACAGTAACCAGAAAAAATTTCTTGTTGTTAATCGATGTACTTTTTTTTTTTTTTTTTTTTTACTAATGATGATCCTGGTATGGAGAGAAGCCTAGTTCTGAGGCTGGCTTTGGAACAAGAATTTTGTATGTTCTAAGACAATCATCAGCTACTGTAAGCATTAGAATTAGTCTGCCTGAAATGCTCATGCTTTCTAGTGGCTTTCTTTGTGCTTGATGATATTTTATTACACATAAACTACACATTGTACTATACAAAGAAATAAAGGATTTGATTTGACAAGTGAGTCGACCTCCACAAGAACCACATCCCTCCATCTCAGCTCAGTAGACCAACAACAGTCCTCTCCACAGTCTTGAAATGCTACCAATGATGACTACTGGAATGTGAGGTAAGTTATGATAGTTTTTACTTAGTAAAGCAATTAAAAAAATGAGGGTTAACTTAGGAAATGTCTGGAAAGCAGTGAAAAAAAAGGAAATGTCTGGAAAGCAATTAAAAAATTTGAAAGTTAACCTGGGAAGTGTCTGGAAAGCAATTAAAAAATTGAAAGTTAACTTGGGAAATATCTTTAATTTTTCCCCGTGTTGCTCACTGTACGTAAAAGAATATTTGTTTATGCACCAGTTGTCATGAAGACAACCCCCACATGACTGAAGGAAGGGTTTACTGTACATTCTAGACAGCTCTGATGATTTATATGTTGGTTTATAATGGTACTTGTGTATTAATTATACATGTTGATATTTCCTAAAGCTCTTTAAGGTAAGACATTATCTGAGTACTCTATATGCTGTGTTACCACTTAAACATGGTAGTAACATATATTTAAACCAAAGTTATAATTTTATATCCAGTTTTGCAAATATATAAAGTGGAATTTGTTTAGATTTTCTATACTCTATTTGATATTTTGTGCAGTGTTCCTTCTTTCTTATGTTCTTACATAAGAGAAAGTGATAATGTTATGTTATGTTTTCTTATATTTTGCCATACTGAGATTAGGGTGATTTTTTTTCAAAATATTACGTATATTTGTTTAAGTGTTTTAAATTAACCCTTAAACTGTCCAAACGTATCTACGTTCATGTGTGTAGCGCTCCGAACGTAATCTATGTTTTATTTTACATGCTTTCAAATGGGAAAAAAAATGTAGATCTATGTTCAGAGTGCTACGCACGTGAACATAGATCTACATTTGGACAGTTTACCAGCACACACAGTTTGTTAGAATACTACCTAATGGTTTGGGTATGCCAAGTCTGAAATATTTGCACTGCTGACTTAAGAGATTGTGGTAAGAAAGAATGTAGTCCTGGCATGTCAACTTATTTTTCAAAGTAAAATTTAGGAAGGAAGAATAGAGAACATAATAAGGAAACAAAAGTATTAGACAGGAAATAATTCTTGCAGTGATAGTTACCAGGCAGACCACACACACAAACACTGCTATTAAGGTTGGCAGGCACGTGTGCGTGCACACACACACACAGCTCCTGGCAGGGCCAGGAGCTGTGACTCGACCCCTGCAATCACAACTAGGTGAGTACACACACACCCTACCTACCAACCGACCGACTAACCGACCTACCTATTAAGGTTACCAGGCAAACTACTGTTACATGCTTCATTGATAAAGTGACCCAAGAGCCATACTTAGGCAAGAGAGCCTTCCCTTTACTTTTTTTTTTAACACCGATCATCTCCCACCAAGGTAGTATGACCCGAAAAAAAAGAAGCATTTGCACCATCACTCACTCCATTTCTGTCTTGCCTGGGGCATGCCAACACCACACCAAGCCCAGTGGCTAAAGCTCTCGCTTCACACACGGAGGGCCCGGGTTCGATTCCTGGTGGCTGGAAACATTTTGATGCATTTCCTTACACCTGTTGTCCTGTTCACCTAGTAACAAATAGGTACCCGAGTGTTAGTCGAGTGGAGTGGGTCGCGTCCTGGGGGAAAAGATAGAGGACCCCAATGGAAATAAGTTAGACAGTCCTCAATGACACACTGACTTTCTTGGGTTATCCTGGGTGGCTAACCCTCCAGGGTTAAAAATCTGAATGAAATCTTATATCTCTAACCCTCCCTCTGAATGCAGGCACTGTACTTCCCATCTCCAGGACTCTAAGTCCAGTTAACTGGTTTCCCAGTCCCGTCATAAATGTTACCTGGCTCACACTCCAACAGCACATCAAATCATAAAAACCACTTGCCTCCACTCAGTCCTATCTAACATGCTCTCCCACACCTGCTGAATAACCAAGCCCTTTATAGTACTTACCCGGTTGAATGATTATTACATAGACAGGAAAAGGAGGAATGCTAAATATGTAGAGATCATACAGCACCTGGAGGAATGGGAAGCAATCAGGTTTGATGCATGGGAAGGTCAGGTCTAATTCCCTGGATCAGGAGCCCTCCATTGGCATAAAAGTTGCCTACCTTGAGGTGACTAACAGTAGTTTAAAAATGGTATTTCAGGGTTCTCACAGCTGATGCATTTTTGTAATAAATAAAGATATGCTATATACTATATATTTTTAAAAGTATATGTCCATCAAGAATGCAATGTATATTATGAAGAATATTTTTAAGTTAAGAGATTGGAACAAAGTAGAATGACTTGGAGAGTATAGATCTGTAGGAGAAGGAAGGTGGGGTAGGGATCGTCCCCGAAAATTTTGAAGGGAGGGCATAAAGGAGGGTCTGTGGGCGAGGGGCTTGGATTTCCAGCAAGCATGCATGAGCGTGTTAGATAGGAATGAATGGAGATTAATGGTTTTTGGCTGTTGGAGTGTAAGCAGGGTAATATTTTGTGAAGGGATTCAGGGAAACCAGTAAGCCAGACTTGAGTCCTGGAAATGGGAAGTACAATGCTGCACTTTAAAGGAGGGGTTTGGGACAATGGCAATTTGGAGGGACATTTAAGCTGTCATATCTAAGTGCATCTGCAAAGACAGTGATTATGTATGAGCGATGGTGAAAGTGTTGAATGATGATGAAAATTTTTTTTCTTTTTGGGTCACTGCCTCGGTGGGAAACAGCCAATGTGTTAAAAAAATTAAGTTAGATTTTATTAGGGCTTATATGCACTATATTTGTTTAGTATTCTAATGTTCATACAGCATTGTTGTATATGAGGTAAGTCATATTTTTGTCCCTTTATTGTGTAAATCTGTTGAGATAACCTGATTGCACTGTAAACTTTAATTTTAAATGCAATTTGAGTACTGATGCTTGCATGAACATGTGGACGATATTGCCCAATCTATTGCTTTCTGGTTAATTTTATATTCATTTTATGTGCTAAACCCATATGGGTCTTAGTGCTGTGGGTAGGGATCACAGCTTTCTTCCATCTTGTTGTGTGAAGTGTCTTAACATGATGGAGGCAAGACAGTTGTCTAGGTAAAAAGATCAATATATGAAGTAACAATGTGATAGTTTATATTTTTCATGTTATTAACCAAAGATGCAGTGCAAGTTCCTTACTGTTGTCATTTAACCCATTTTAAATGGTATATGTATATTTATATGTACTAATATATGTATATACATGTAAAATGCTGTAGTTGTGCAGGAGAGTGGTAGGGAGGTCAATAAGCCTAATGGTGTAGTCTATACACAGTCACAGTGTCATTAGTTTAAATTGGAAGTGGCCATACAAGTTGAAAAATGAGACGTGCAGCATTTGGGAATCTTTATTGAGGAAAAGTTTTCCCACTGGCTGGTGAAACATTGCCTCAGTAAAGATTCCCACATGTTGCATAAGTGTCTCATTCTTAGACTCCAGGTGTTGGAGGGTAAAAATTAGTCTTGGAACTCCCTTGTACAGTATTTATTTTATTCAAGGGAGCACTAAACCCATAGGGGTAATAGTGCCTGTGGAATGGGATGCATTCATATTCAATGCAAAAGGAAGATAAGTGTAGCTCCTTGGATCAAGAGTATCTCCTGTGAGGGATATCCTCATTGTAGCATGATACATCTATAATTTTCCCAACTGTTTTAGCAGTAAAACAATTTTGTAGGACATGATGCATTTTTTCTGTTTACATAGAAATGTAATTTTGTATTATATACTATAAAAACAATTGTAATATGACAGGTACAATGTATTAAGATAGGTAAACTGTAGCATGTATGGCATATGCATCAGATGTAGTATTGCTATACAGGTTGGGTTAAGCACTTAGTTCTGATTATAATAATAATTGCTATACAGATAGTGTAGTGTAAGAAGTCAAATGCCAAGTGACAAAAAACTAAGCATTATTTTGGGGGAATAACGATTAAAAATATAGTATATTTACTCTCTGAACCTCAAATTCATGAGTGCGTTATGGCCCTAGAGGTCCTGTTAATGCTACAAAATTATATTAATACAGCATATTGTTTCTTATCTGGGCCTTTAATGTTTGAGGACATCTCTTAATATTTCTAATTCGTATTATTATTATTATATCAAAAAGAAGCGCTAAGGCACAAGGGCTATACAGCGATCTTGCTAGTAAAGAAATAAATAAGAATGTGCAGCGAGAGATATGAAAGACAAGATGAGACGAGATCAGAGAAAGGGGGGTGGGGATTTGATAGATATTTTTTTTTTTTTTTTTTTTTTGGATTGCTCTCCTTTTGGAATCATTGTTGTTTGACCCTTTCAGGTTTAGCACTGCATTATAATGTTATCTTTCAAAAAACTCTACCTTCAATGCAGACACTAAATTTTTAACTGAAGCTCACTGCCAAATTTGACTTTGTGTTGTCTCGTTAGTTTATCCTACACACTACTTCCCATTGTTAAGAATTAATCTAAGTCTGCCCAAAATGCCTAGCCATGCTAGGTGTCCTAGTGGCCCCCTCTGTAATTAGTATTTTAAAACATGTAAACCACACAATATCCAAAATCTGTAAACCCTGTATTGTAATCCTTATAGAGAATAAACTTGATTGATTGCTGATATCTCTTCTCAACCTTCCAGTGTTTTGGTCCATACAGGTTTGGTACATTGTGTATATAATGTATGAATATCCGAGCCCAAATAACTCCACATATTCTGCAAATAATATATTCTCTGACTGCCCATGTCAAAATGTAGGATATTTTTCTTTAATTTTATAGGAGGGAGGAGAGGTAAACCCATAAGTCAGACAGTGTCTTAGGAAATGGGAACAATCATTCAATCCACAGAAAGGTAGGGTAGCTCCAATTCTTTGGACTAAGAACCTTCATCAGTGTCTGGGGCACCTACCTTAAAGGGAAAATATTGGATTAAATCTTGCACATTAGGACAAGAATTATTTATAATATAATCATGTTAAGTGCTAAACCTAACTCATTGCTGGAATCAAGGCACTTCCCTTGAGGGATGGTTAGACTAGTTATGAGCTCTCGTGTAATCATTATTTTAATTACCCCTGCAAGTGTGTGTATAAATATCAAGTAAAGCGATTTTTTTTAATGAATTCCAATAGGTTTATGTATATTTAGCATTTTTTATTGTATTCAGGTCATTTACGGTTGTGCATTTATTCTAATGTTCTGCGTAACTTAATGTAGCAATAAATATTTATATTACTGTTTACAAAAAATTTGTTTGTTCTGTACCATTTCTGATCTCTCTCTCAATGGCCATCTCCTGCCAAGGCATGCTGACCCAAAGAAAACACATTCACTCAATAACTGCCTTTCTAGAAGTGTGCTGAAATCACAATCAGATTACCCCTCTGACCACAACATCCCCACTCCCTCCAGAGTGCAGGCACTGCCCTTCGCACCTTCAGGACTCAAGTCCAGCTAACCAATTTTCCTGAATGCCTCACTCATAAGCCAAAAGTACCTCTATTACAAATTGCTTGTTTTCATTCACTCCTAACATGCTCAAGCCCCTAAAACTAAACTATTCCTGGGATAACCTATATACTACTTGCCTTCCAACCTTCCACCTGAAATTTATATACCCTCTTTGTCAACCTATACCCAAACCACCTGAACAACTTCTCAGGACTCTAAATTATACCCTTGGTGACCCCAGACCATCTTTTAATTTCTACACTCTTAATCCTCTGCATAATACTTGCACTACACATTGCTCTCAAACATGACGTATCTGCTGCCTCTAGCCACCTTCTTGTTGCAATGCTTAGAGCCCATGCCTCGCACCCATATAAAGCTGTCGGTACCA
Organism: Cherax quadricarinatus; assembly: GCF_026875155.1. Classification (NCBI taxonomy): domain Eukaryota; kingdom Metazoa; phylum Arthropoda; class Malacostraca; order Decapoda; family Parastacidae; genus Cherax; species Cherax quadricarinatus. The sequence goes on along the minus strand of NC_069429.1, from coordinate 6,308,213 downwards.
TTACACTCTAGTACATTCCCTTTATTGCTTCCATAGATAACCTCTTTCCACAGAAACCTCCATGCACCACATACTGTTTTTCTCTTCATCTATTCTATTCTATAGCTTACCTCTTTCACAGACTCATCTGCTGACTTGTCCACTCCCAAGTATTTGAACGCATCCACATCCTCCATACTTCCAACCTCCAGACTTTTTCATTACTCTTATCACCCTTCTCTTTTCTATGTTTACTTTTAATATCTGTTTTTTACATACCTTTCCAAATTTGTCCACTAGCTTCTGAAACTATCTTCAGAATCTCATAAAAGAACTGAGTCACTGGCTAACACTTTGAATAAGATTCATAATCTTTCAATCCCAAACCTTTCCCCAGCACCCTAGCATTCACTTCTTTTACTATTCCATCTATAAATATATTAAACCACCATGGTGACATAACACATCCTTAAGTCCTACTTTCACTGGAAAATAGTCCCCCTCCCTCCTATACACCCTAACCTTAACTTAATTGTTCTCATAACTCTTCACTGGTTATAGTAACATACCAGCTATTACATTTGCATTATTCAGGTCTTGTTCTGACTCTTGTAGGTTTAGCGCTTCTTTTTTTTTTATTATTATAATAATAATAATCGGGTCTTGTTTTGACCACAGACTGTAGCCTTATACAATCATGTGATGTTGGAGAGACTAAGAAACAGTGATCACATAATTTGATGCACAATAAATTGTTTTTATAACTAATTGTTCTCATAACTCTTCACTGGTTATAGTAACGTACCAGCTATTACATTTGTATTATTCAGATCTTGTTCTGATCACAGACTGTAGCCTTATACAATCATATGATGTAGGAGAGAGACTAAGAAACAGTGATCACATAATTCAATACAAAATAAATATAAAATTTAAAAAGGCACAATACTGTGAATACACACATAACCTGTACATAGGAGAATGAAACTTAGGATGACATTTCAATCTGACTTGGACCATTAACTAACAACATTGTGTGTCTAGTTAATGGTCAAAAATAAGACTACAATGGTTCCCAGTTACAGAGCAGCTAACTCTGATAAGATTTGCTGAAATATCTGAAATGTTAACTGGACTGAACTACTAAATACAGGAAATGAACAGGAAATGTGGAACTTAAAAATTCTAAATGCATGTATTAAGAACATAAAAAGAAAGAAAAAAAGGGTGAAACAGATGAAATCCAGGCTGAATGATGAGTCCAGCTGAGTTCACAGACAAAAAATATACAGCTCCTTGTGGATTACTTTCTCTACTATTTTTTATATTACATATTGGTAAATTAGAAACTGGCCTATGTGTATTACATCAACTGAGTCACCACCTTAGTCAACAGGTGTTATTCTGGCTCTTTTTAGAATATCTGGAAAGGTTTCCTATAACAAGAATAATAATAATAAGTAATATTTAAAATAATTACCCATATAAAAGAAAATATCTACACATATAAATCTTAATACAGTAGGTCTTCAGACATATGATGTTCTGCTCTTATGACCATAGTACTTTGGAATACATTAATGACTTATGAACATTGACCTGCAGTTAAGATGATTACAAATAATCAATATTATTTTTGATAAATAGTTATTTACCAGGTATTTTTCAGCAAATTATTAAAATTTTGCATGTAGAGAGTTCATTAGGCAAATACAGTACTGGTAATGAACTGGAGATTTAATATTGATTTTTCTTTCAACATACCAGCCGCATCCCACTGAGGTGGGGTGGCCCAAAAGAAAAAACAAAAGTTTCGCCTTTTAAATTTAGTAATATATACAGGAGAAGGGGTTACTAACCCCTTGCTCCCGGCAATTTAGTCGCCTCTTACAACACGCATGGCTTATGGAGGAAGGATTCTGTTCCACTTCCCCGTGGAGGTAAGAGGAAATAAACAAGAACTAGAAAGAAAATAGAAGAAAACTCAGAGGGGTGTGTATATATATGCTTGTACATGTATGTGTAGTGTGACCTAAGTGTAAGTAGAAGTAGCAAGACGTACCTGAAATCTTGCATGTGTATGAGACAGAAAAAAAAGACACCAGCAATCCTACCATCGTGTAAAACAATTACAGGCTTCTGTTTTACACTCACTTGGCAGGACGGTAGTACCTCCCTGGACGGTTGCTGTCTACAAACCTACTACCTATGATATTGATTTTGTTAAAGCTAAATTATATTCCTTTGCCTATGGTTTTTCATAATATGTATTGATATTTTTTTAACATGCTACCTAAATATCGCCAGCCCTCCTTCTGGGTACAGGCACTGTACAGCACTTCCCACCTCCAGGACTCAAATCCAGCTAACCTGTTTACCTCAAGTCCCTTCATGTTACCTTGTTCACATTCCAACAATACATCAAGCCATACAAACCACTTGCCTCCATTCACTCCTATCTAATACACTCGTGCACGCCTCTTGAATGTCCAAGCCCCTCGCATGCAAAAACCTCCTTTATCGTCTCCTTTGGACAACCCCTACTCCTCCTTCCCTTCGTTTCAGATTTATATGTGTTGGGCTTACATTTGTTTGGTTAAGAGTGATCAAGAACAGTAGATATAAAAAATACATTTTTTAGGGGGCGATGTTTAGATGGTGTAAATAGCAATTCTGCTTACACCCTCTCCCTCCCTGCCGCCTTCCAACTTTTCCTCTCCCTTCCCCTTCCACCTTTCCCTCTCTCTCTTTTTGTGAGATAGTCTAGTTACTGCCCATCCCTACACTACTGTACTATACTGTATTGTAGCATATTTCTATTAAATTAATATATACATTAATTAATGTTTAATACTATTTGTAAGTGAGAAGGAACAGTTCTGAATATCAAATATTAGGTAAATATTCTTAGTTAAAAAATGATACCAGGTATGGAATATTATGGCTTGGGAATGCATCTCTAATTACAGTACAGTATGTGGATGTTTACAAGAAAATGGGTTCTGAATTTCCAACACTCGACTCACAATTTTCAGACATGCAATAACTTCACAAGTGAAAGTCCTACTGTAAAAGACAAAATACAGTGGACCCCCGGTTAACGATATTTTTTCACTCCAGAAGTATGTTCAGGTGCCAGTACTGACCGAATTTGTTCCCATAAGAAATATTGTGAAGTAGATTAGTACTCAGTGGTCAGTCGTCAGTACTCAGTGGTCAGTCGTCACGTGAGGTCACAGACCCTGAGCTGCCTTGGGGATTAGTGTGGACGGTTACAAAGCATGGCTTGCTTCTGCAGTGTTTTAAAAATTGGGGTTGGAGAGTTGAAGGAGGAGGTCTTGCTTCTCCAGGAGGAGATTAGGAGGCTGAAGGTCCACCTCAATGGGTCTGGGAGAGAGTGTGAGGTGGCTGGAGTTGTGGGGAATGAGGCTTCTAGCAGCGAGGTGCAGCCCAGCACCTGCTACAAGTGGCGAGTAGTTCACAGTAATGGAAGGCGCATCAGAGTAAGGAAAGTTAAGAGTGAAGATCTGAAGGTAGGAAATCGCTTCTCTGTTCTTCAGGATGAATGTACTTCAGTGGCCAGTGAAGGTAAGGGTACTACTGCCCCTGCTAATGGAGGTAAGCGCATTCTTGTGGTTGGTGACTCTCAGGTAAGATACATTGACCGTGCTTTTTGTAATAGGAATAAGAAGATGAGAGATAGAGTGTGCTTCCCTGGAGCTGGTGTTGGGGACATTGTCAACAGGCTGGATAATATCATGTCAGGTAATGGGAGCAAGCCCATTATCTGTCTCAGTGCTGGTGGAAATGATATTGGGAAGGGTAGGAGAGAAGAGCTGCTAGATAAGTACAGGTCAGCTATAGATTTCATTAAGTCTAAGGGAGGGATCCCAATCATATGTAGCATCTTGCCTAGAAGGGGAGTAGGAAATGAATGGTTGTCTAGGGCAATTGGTGTAAATTGCTGGCTAGACAGATACTGCAAGGAACATGCAATCCCATTCATTGACAACTGGAACAACTTTTATGGCAAACATGATATGTATGCAAGGGATGGGGTACATCTCTCTGGGGCTGGGGTGGTAGCACTTGCAGACTCGATTGAGAAGGCCATTGGTGAAATGCCTATGATTTTAAACTGATGGAAGATAGAGGTATGGGTGTGTGTGGGAAACAAGCAGGTTGCAACACTTGGGTTGGAAACAGTAAATGTATAAAAGGCATTCAGCATGAAGTTATAAATAAAGACAATAGATCAGGTCAGCAAACAAAGGGGGACAGCAGAGGGCAGCAAGGGACTAGCTCCCTTAAGGTTTACTATACTAATAGCAGGAGTGTAAGAAATAAGATAGATGAGCTAAGATTAATTGCAAGTGCAGGAGACATAGATATTATTGCTATAACAGAGACCTGGCTCAATCTGAAAGATAGAGAGATGCCCTCTGAATGTCACATACAAGGCTATAAATTATTCCACACTGACAGGGTCAACAGGAAAGGTGGTGGAGTAGCGATGTATGTCAGAGACAATTTAAATTGTTGTGTTAGACAAGATATTAAATTAGAAGCGTCAGCCACTGAATCTGTTTGGTTACAGCTTCTCGAGGGCCGAGAAAAAACTAATTTTGGGTGTGATTTACAGGGCCCCAAATCTTGATAGGGAGTGCAGTAAACTTCTATGGGACGAAATTCGTAAGGCATCTACATACGAAAATGTTGTGCTAATGGGAGATTTCAACTATAGACAGATTGACTGGAGCAATTTGACAGGAAATTTAGAGTCAGGTGACTTTCTTGATACGATCCAGGATTGTTTTTTTAAAACAGTTTGTGACAGAGCCAACTAGGGAAATAACCTCCTTGACTTGGTTCTTGCCAGTAGGGAAACACTAATTAATAATCTTGAGGTTAATGATGAGCTTGGGGAAAGTGATCACAAATCACTCAGTTTTAATATATCATGGAATTCCCCTAATAATGGCAATCAAGTCTCCGTCCCTGACTTTCGCTTGGCTGATTTCATAGGACTGAAAAATTACTTAGGTGGGCTGAACTGGAATGACCTGACTAAGGGTCAGGTAGGTGGTGATGGTTGCCGATATGATGCTTTCCAGGGCATAGTTCTAGCTGCTCAGTCAAATTATGTTCCAAATAGGGAAATCAGATCAAACAAAAAATGATCCTAAATGGATGAACAATAGATTAAAATATCTGATTGGTCAAAAGAGAGGCATATATAGGCAAATCAAAAGAGGAGAGGGCAATTGAGAAATCGATATATTCAGTTAAAGAGAGAAATAAAAAAGGGAATTAGAAAAGCAAAAAGATTATGAGGTTAAAGTTGCAAGAGAATCGAAGACTAACCCAAAAGGATTCTTTCAGGTATACAGAAGTAAGATCAGGGACAAGATAGGCCCACTCAAAAGTTCCTCGGGTCAGCTCACTGACAGTGATAAGGAAATGTGTAGAATTTTTAACACATACTTCCTCTCAGTTTTTTACACAGGAGGATACCAGCGATATTCCAGTAATGATAATTTATGTAGAACAGGACGATAATAAACTGTGTACTATTAGGGTCACAAGTGACATGGTCCTTAGGCAAATAGATAAATTAAAACCTAACAAATCCCCAGGCCCTGATGAACTGTATGCAAGGGTTCTAAAGGAATGTAAAGAGGAGCTTAGCACACCTTTGGCTAATCTTTTCAACATATCACTACAAACTGGCATGGTGCCAGATAAGTGGAAAATGGCAAATGTGATACCTATTTTCAAAACAGGTGACAGGTCCTTAGCTTCGAACTATAGACCAATAAGCCTAACCTCCATAGTGGGAAAATTTATGGAATCAATAATTGCCGAGGCAGTTCGTAGCCACCTTGAAAAGCATAAATTAATCAACGAATCTCAGCATGGTTTTACAAAGGGGCGTTCCTGCCTTACGAATTTATTAACTTTTTTCACTAAGGTATTTGAGGAGGTAGATCATGGTAATGAATATGATATTGTGTATATGGACTTCAGTAAGGCTTTTGACAGGGTCCCACATCAGAGACTATTGAGGAAAATTAAAGCACATGGAATAGGAGGAGAAATTTTTTCCTGGATAGAGGCATGGTTGACAAATAGGCAGCAGAGAGTTTGCATAAATGGGGAGAATCAGAGTGGGGAAGTGTCACGAGCGGTGTTCCACAGGGGTCAGTGTTGGGCCCCCTGCTGTTCACAATCTACATAAACGACATAGATGAGGGCATAAAGAGCGACATCGGCAAGTTTGCCGATGACACCAAAATAGGCCGTCGAATTCATTCTGACGAGGACATTCGAGCACTCCAGGAAGATTTGAATAGACTGATGCAGTGGTCGGAGAAGTGGCAGATGCAGTTTAATATAGACAAATGCAAAGTTCTAAATGTTGGACAGGACAATAATCATGCCACATATAAACTAAATAATGTAGATCTTAATATTACGGATTGCGAAAAAGATTTAGGAGTTCTGGTTAGCAGTAATCTGAAACCAAGACAACAGTGCATAAGTGTTCGCAATAAAGCTAATAGAATCCTTGGCTTCATATCAAGAAGCATAAATAATAGGAGTCCTCAGGTTGTTCTTCAACTCTATACATCCTTGGTTAGGCCTCATTTAGATTATGCTGCACAGTTTTGGTCACCTTATTACAGAATGGATATAAATTCTCTGGAAAATGTACAAAGGAGGATGACAAAGTTGATCCCATGTATCAGAAACCTTCCCTATGAGGATAGACTAAGGGCCCTGAATCTGCACTCTCTAGAAAGACGTAGAATTAGGGGGGATATGATTGAGGTGTATAAATGGAAGACAGGAATAAATAAAGGGGATGTAAATAGTGTGCTGAAAATATCTAGCCTAGACAGGACTCGCAGCAATGGTTTTAAGTTGGAAAAATTCAGATTCAGGAAGGATATAGGAAAGTACTGGTTTGGTAATAGAGTTGTGGATGAGTGGAACAAACTCCCAAGTACCGTTATAGAGGCCAGAACGTTGTGTAGCTTTAAAAATAGGTTGGATAAATACATGAGTGGATGTGGGTGGGTGTGAGTTAGACCTGATAGCTTGTGCTACCAGGTCGGTTGCCGTGTTCCTCCCTTAAGTCAATGTGACCTGACCTGACTAGGTTGGGTGCATTGGCTTAAGCCGGTAGGAGACTTGGACCTGCCTCGCATGGGCCAGTAGGCCTTCTGCAGTGTTCCTTCGTTCTTATGTTCTTATGTTCTTATTTCAGACCCCCAAACATACACGTACAAACGCACTTACATAAATACACTTACATAATTGGTCGCATTCGGAGGTAATCGTTATGCGGGGGTCCACTGTACATTTATATCACAAATATGCCCATATATTCTAATATCTGAAACAAGATGATGTGTGCATGCTTATATTTAACAAAATAGATATTCTGCATATACTATTTACACATTCACAAAAAATCTAATAACAGTGTCTTTAATGTTGCAATTAACTTTAGGTACACAAAACTAGGCAGAGCTGCTATCACATGACACTTTGCTAGTATCTATAATTTTGTCAATTTGCCAATGTAATTATCATATCTTGAATCTGCTACATTCATAAAACAGCCCTTTTAGCACTCATAATTGCATCATTCACTCCAACCCCATCATAAGAGTTCCCAGCAAGACAAAGTGGAATTTTCATGTGCTGAATGAGCTTTTGTAAATTATGTTGGGTTTCAGAATGCCCAACAACATATTGTGGAATGCAGTCTCTTAGGATGTTTACCTTATAGTGTACTGGCTTCATGGTAATTTTTAGTGTTTCTTTAACTTCTCTGGTAGCAACTTCAAGAAGTTCCTCAGAAGAAGGAGTGTCCCCAAAAAGAGACTTGAACCAGTATCCTCCCATCATTACTGTTAGTATAGTTCGGTCACCTTGAGGAAAGGTACACGTATCAAAAATTACACCAAGTACTTTGTTGGGTTGTGACGAGGGCACAAGGTAACCAAAGGCAGGTTCATCAAGTACCTGACCCTTATATTCCAGGTTTACAACACCTACTGTTGCATAAGGAATAGTGTCTAACAGTCGGCTGAGTTCTGGACTAGTAGCTCTTATTACAGAACTTAGATTTCTAGATGGCAGACATGACACAACTTTATTAACTTCTATTTCTTCTTCATCTGTCTGTACAACTAATTTACTACTACTTTTTTTAATTCCTTTCACAGGCGTGCTGGTCTTTAATTCAATACCATCCTGCACGAGTTTTTCTTGTAGAACTTTAACAAAAGTTTCAAGACCTCCTGATAGAGACCAAACAGCCCACTTCTCCTTCCTTGCCTGTATAACTAATTCACATTTCCTTAGGAGTGGGTCAGGCTTCTCTGCATTTTTCCTATCTTTCAGTAGCCCCACTAAGACTGAGCCATACTGCTGCTCTACTTCATGCAATCTTCTAGCTAGTGAGGTCACACTCAGCTCGCAAGCATTCCCAGCAAAAACTCCCCTTGTTAAAGGATCGATGGCATATTTGGCAACTTCTAAACCAAATCTACGACTGGCAAAGCTGAAGAGAGACTCGTCATTATTGACAACTTTCTTGGCAAATAAATCATTCACAGCGCTCATAGCCAAAGGTTTTGAAAATGGTGAGCATTTTGTAAAAACTGTTTTCAGGCTATTTGGAAGCTTGTGCAGTTTGCCATCAACCTGTAAAAGCCAGGAGTAATCAATGATTATGTGTACTATTAAAAATGATAATGTATTAAATTATTTTAGTAAATTTTGTTAAATGTGCTATCTTACCAGATACTGACAGTAATAGCTCCCACATCCATACAATAAAAAAATAACTTATAATTGGCTTGAATTATTATTCAAGCTTCAAAGGCCTGATATTCACAACCTCTGATTTTCAAATTTAGCAAATCATTCAGTAACATTATCCACATCTACTAAAATGTTATAGGGAATATGAAGCAATGCCAGTCCAAACAGCCAATTCTCAATCATGTAAGCTTGCAGCCACAACACTGCCAGGCAAAGTTACAAATATTTGTAGCAATATGTAAATGTTTGGTTCTAATATTTTATTACTCATTTAATACTTGTGACAGACAATTTGGTACTTGATTTTCTTAAAAAAAAAAAAAATCTTTCAGCATGCCCCATGGGGGGAGGGTGAACACAACCCTCATGAGCCCAGCTTTCCCTGGATCTGCCCCTGAGGTGACCTGCAACAATCACCACAGCCTCCCACTAGTGGTGGGAGGTAGTGGTAGGTTGTAGTGGTGGAAATGGTTGTGGTTGTGATTTAGGTTAAAGGTTATGATGTCACAAGATTCAACACTACCGATAACCCATAATTTGTAGTTAAGTTTAGATGTTTCAGTTCATCCTGAATAAATAAAAATGTCACGACAATGATGCAGAACAGAGCAAAACATTGTCTATTTTCCAGCAGATTTTCAAGATTTCCTTTGAGTTTTTACTGACTCTAGCTCAAAAATGAAGTAAGCTTGAAGTGCCTCCTGCCTTGATTTAGCTGAATAAATGGTGCTCAACCATACATAACATGTTATGATTAATAATTCCTATGTGATTTGCAATTTGTATATGATTTGCAGTTCCTGTATGATTCGCAATTCCTATAAGATTTGCAACAGGAATATGGGTCATGTGACTGTGGCAACACAGCTTGTATACTTTTAGCAGGCAGCAATGGCACTACTGACTTCAAAATATCTATTTCGTAAGACCTGCCAAGGTTGCTAATAAGTTGAGCAAAAGGAATATTGAAAATAATATATTTCTAATGAATGTAAATATTTCCTTCTATGTCATTCTACACTGGAGAGAAATGGCCAATATGATACAAAAAATAAAAAAACACTGTACATTTTAAATGTGCATATGATATTTTGTCAAAACTAAACAGTTGTTGTAACTACTATACCAGAATCATCCTGTTTTGAGTTGATGCATGGCTATAATTGATACTGATAATTTTCTCCCTCAGTCCTAAGCTTTCAGCCAAAGCAAGTGTGTTTGCACCAGCATTTCCTGCAGCTCTGATAAAAATACAAAAAAAAAGTCATTACAATGAAGATTATTAAAAGAAAAAACTTTAAATTCAATTACTGGGATGCCATAAACCATGACCAATCATTCCTGGTTATATTTTTTTCCAAAAAATTGAGTAAATCTTTTTTTTTTTTTTTTTTTTTTTTTGTGATGACGAATTCAAAACTAAGGGCAAGTGTTATATAGGAGAGGCTTAAGGATGTGAGTAATGAACAGGAATGTTGCTTCAGTGCCTGGAATATCTAGTGTCTTTATTTTGGACTTTGGTTTTAAATTGCATTTTTTTTAAATTTTGTGTAAAACTGGCCAAATTACTGACTTCTGTACACTTTGTAGGATAGTTTTGATAGTTGAATGGGCATACTAGTGAAATAGCTAAGAGTTCGGTCAAATTAAGCAATGGAATTGGTTTAAAATAGAACTCAAAATGGGGTAAAATTACCAAGCTGCACTTGGATTGTTAATTTTGCGCTTGTGTAATTCCGTAAGTTTTCCATCAAATTTCGTATTTTTGGTGTCCTTACTTTCAGAAAAAGATCCTCTATCATTCCATTAGAATTTTTTTTTAAATGCTGACAATGTTGGTACTTTTAATTTCAGGGCTTCCATCTGGGAAGGGGGTTAATGGTAGGGTTGGGCCAAAGTATAGGTAACGAAGGTATCAGCCATTTTTACAATGTCAATATTGGTAAAAAAACAGCTAATACTATCCAATACAGTGGACCCCCGCCTAACGATATTATTTCATTCCAAAAGTCTGTTTGGGTGCCGTTATAGACCGAATTTGTTCCCATAAGAAATATTGTGAATTAGATTAGTCCGTTTCAGACCCCCAAAAATACACCTACAAAAGCACTTATAAAAACACACTTACATAATTGGTCGAGTTGGGAGCTGATCGTTAGGCGGGGGTCGACTGTACTTTTAAAATATTAATGTACATGTGTGCCTAAAAATATGAAAATTAACATTCTACCTCAAGACTATGAGGGTTACTTAATATTTAATGCATATTATTTAATCTTCCTGTCTTAATATTCATTGTGCAAAAAGCATTCCCTTATATACAGAACTGGGCCCCAAAGTTCTGACAGCTGAACAAGGTACAAAGGCAATGAAGTCACAAGTTACAAAGGTAATGAATCATGTAAGTAAATTTACTTCCCCATTATGTACCTCTGTAATCTGTAAATACCTTTGTAACTTGTCATGATTGTGACCAGATATACCTGGAGTCCATTACCTTTGTAACTTGCTCAGCTCTCAAAACTTTGGGGCCCAGTCCCTGGACCCATTATGTACCTCTGTAAACTTTAGACTACCACCCACACCACGGGTATGGGGTGCATAATAAAGATATTAAACTAACTTATATATGGAACTAGTTATTATAATTTTAAAAATAAGAATGTAGGAAAAGTATTGGTATCTGCTGAAAATTGAGTACTGGTATTGGCAAATTATTTTTTCTATCATCTCATCACTAGTTAATGGTATTCATGAATTCTGAATTTGTCAAAATCTCTGGGAACCCATCTCTCTCTGTGCAGATACATATTAGTCTGCTTCCCTTCAAGAGAACTCCCTTGAAGACTCACAAAATCACAATAACATGACTGCAAACATTTTTATTGTAGCCAGCTGACCCAGTGGCTTACACATTGGCCTGGAGTTTACAACTCACTTGCCATGGGTTCTAACCCCACCTGTTCCATGGTTCAAGTGCCTTGAAGCTGGAAAGGTTCTTGCTTGAAGGAACTGGAGTTACTCTTCCCTTCCTTGGATCAATCCTGATTACCTACCATTCCCCAAGCACTGTATTACCCTTACAGATTTAATACCTAACCATGAATACATTAATAATAATAATGATTATAATATGCAAGATATGAATAGGGTGCAACAGCAGCACTTTGCTAGACTATATACTTGTAGATATAAAGCAGATGGATATACTTTGGCATATGCATTCTTCTAGAGAAGCAACAGATTTGTTAAATCATTATTTAGTGATACCTAATGTGAAAGTAAAAAGGTAGATGGAGTACAAGAAGAATGTCATTAGTATTTAAGAATGAAGTAATAATGAATGAACTAAATAATGAGCCTCCCACTGCATGTCAAGGTGATGGAAATGGACAAATGTATCATACAAACCTAAGTACTTTACAAGGGTAAAAGAAGAGCAATAATCAAGGAAAAAAACAGAAGGCAATATGCAAATGACTCACTGCTTTAGTAGTAGTGTGTATGCAGGTCAGTACACTACTAAAAACAGAAAATCATGATTTCAAAATAGCCGCACTACTGGGACTTGGGAGACTGCATGAAGAATACCTTGATGTTGATGAAACGTTCTTTTTGTATTTTTGATTCTTGATCCAAGGAAGTAGATTAAGAATCCACATCCTTGGTTCTTACCTGATTACCTCTCATTGCTTTAGTGTTATGTAACTTATTAGGGCTTTGGAGTGGATGCCCTTCTCTTGGACTGAAGAGAAGTTGCAGAGGTTGGTGGATGAATTTGGTAGGGTGTGCAAAAGAAGAAAATTAAAAGTGAATACAGGAAAGAGTAAGGTTATGAGGATAACAAAAAGATTAGGTGATGAAAGATTGGATATCAGATTGGAGGGAGAGAGTATGGAGGAGGTGAATGTATTCAGATATTTGGGAGTGGACGTGTCAGTGGATGGGTCTATGAAAGATGAGGTGAATCATAGAATTGATGAGGGGAAAAGGGTGAGTGGTGCACTTAGGAGTCTGTGGAGACAAAGAACTTTGTCCTTGGAGGCAAAGAGGGGAATGTATGAGAGTATATAGTTTTACCAACGCTCTTATATGGGTGTGAAGCATGGGTGATGAATGTTGCAGCGAGGAAAAGGCTGGAGGCAGTGGAGATGTCATGTCTGAGGGCAATGTGTGGTGTGAAAATAATGCAGAGAATTCATAGTTTGGAAGTTAGGAGGAGGTGCGGGATTACCAAAACTGTTGTCCAGAGGACTGAGGAAGGATTGTTGAGGTGGTTCGGACATGTAGAGAGAATGGAGCGAAACAGAGTGACTTCAAGAGTGTATCAGTCTGTAGTGGAAGGAAGGCGGGGTAGGGGTCGGCCTAGGAAAGGTTGGAGGGAGGGGGTAAAGGAGGCTTTGTGTGCAAGGGGCTTGGACTTCCAGCAGGCATGTGTGAGCATGTTTGATAGAAGTGAATGGAGACAAATGGTTTTTAATACTTGACGTGCTGTTGGAGTGTGAGCAAAGTAACATTTATGAAGGGATTCAGGGAAACCGGCAGGCCGGACTTGAGTCCTGGAGATGGGAAGTACAGTGCCTGCACTCTGAAGGAGGGGTGTTAATGTTGCAGTTTAAAAACTGTAGTGTAAAGCATCCTTCTGGCAAGACAGTGATGGAGTGAATGATGGTGAAAGTTTTTCTTTTTCGGGCCACCCTGCCTTGGTGGGAATCAGCCAGTGTGTTAATAAAAAAAAAAAAAAGGCTATGTAACCCACTTGGGTTTAGGGTGACCACATTGAATACAATAGTAATAATTAAAACTTTCCTATGAATATAATAATGTAATTTTTTAATCATACCAACCATCTCTGACCATGGTAGGATGACTTATAAAAGAGGAAACACATTAGAGTGTAGGCACTCTACCTCCTACCTTAAGAATTGTAACATCCTTACCCTTTCTTTAAAGTGCAGGTACTGTGCTTTCTACCTCCAGGACTGCAATATACTCACCTATCCTTTAAACTGTAGGCACTGAACTTGCAACCTCCATTATTATTATTATAATCAAGGGGGAAGCGCTAAACCCGGAGGACTATACAGCGCCTGGGGGGGGACGTGGAAGGCATTCAGGCTTAATTCGGGGAACTGGAGCACAGATCCAATTCCCTAAATCAAGAGCCCCTCACCAACATCAAGGAACCTTCCTTGAGGGGGTTGCAACCTCCAGGATTGTAATATCCTCACCTATCCCTTAAAGTGCAGATATTATACTTTCTACCTCCAGGACTGCAATGTCCTCACTTATCCTTTAAAGTGCAGGCACTATACTTCCTACTTCCAGGACTGTAATATCCTCACCCCTCCTTCAGAGCACTGGCACTGTATTTCCTTCCTCCAGGACTCTAGTCTGGCTAATATGTAATAAACATTAATATACAGCCTAGGTAGTAGGTTGGTAGACAGCAACCGCCCAGGGAGGTACTACCGTCCTGCCAAGTGAGTGTAAAACGGAAGCCTGTAATTGTTTTACATGATGGTAGGATTGCTGGTGTCCATTTTTCTGTCTCAAACAAGCAAGATTTCAGGTATATCTCCCCTCAAGGAAGGTTCCTTGATGTTGGTGAGGGGCTCTTGATTTAGGAAATTGGATCTGTGCTCCAGTTCCCCGAATTAAGCCTGAATGCCTTCCACGTCCCCCCCCCAGGCGCTGTATAATCCTCCGGGTTTAGCGCTTCCCCTTGATTATAATAATAATTCAGGTATATCTTGCTACTTCTACTTACACTTAGGTCACACTACACATACATGTACAAGCATATATATACACACCCCTCTGGGTTTTCTAATATTTTCTTACTAGTTCTTGTTCTTGTTGTTTATTTCCTTACCTCCATGGGGAAGTGGAACAGAATTCTTCCTCCGTAAGCCATGCGTGTTGTAGGAGGCAACTAAAATGCCGGGAGCAAGGGGCTAGTAACCTCTTCTCCTGTATATATTACTAAATGTAAAAGGAGAAACTTTCGTTTTTCCTTTTGGGCCACCCCGCCTCGGTGGGATATGGCCGGTGTGTTGAAAGAAAGAAAGAATTAATATACAGTATAGTACATAAGTTTTATATGTACTATTACAAGAGATCATAATGAAGGCATAATGAGACCTTAGAGTGCGAGGCCCAAGTTCATATACTGCACCATCTTGCTCCACTGAGTTGATCCAGCCACCCAGTCTACTCGAGGCTTCAAGTAAGAGTATCCTGGATGACGAGCCAAGAGTCTTCAAGTAGTGGGCAGCAGCAAGACCACTTATACCACCCCCAAGAACTGCTATCATATTGATGGCTTTCTGGAAAATTAATGAGACTCTTAATAGAACATGTTGCTACTAGAGATATTAAGTTCTATAAAAGCAACACATTTATGTTATAGAAATTATTTTTTATTCTGACTATTCAAAGGAATATGATGATCAAAATTTTAGTATTTTATATACAGTATAAAAAATTTTTATAAAAAATAAATATGTACACTATTTAAAGTAAAAGGACACAAGTGCAACTAATGTGACATTTATTGTGGCAACGTTTCGCTCTCCAGGAGCTTTATCAAGCCATTACCTTGATAAAGCTTGATAAAGCTTCTGGAGAGCGAAACGTTGCCACAATAAATGTCACATTAGTTGCACTTGTGTCCTTTTACTTTACATATTGTCGGTAATTCTACCAACTTTATTACATGTACACTATTGTATATACAGTACTTTTATTTTTTTTTACCAGATATAGTTCCCCTTATATTGTAATAAATTTTTCTAATATATTTATTTTCTAGCAGGTTCAGTACTTGTAAAAATTAAATATGATTTGTTCATAAATTCCTGAACATAAGGAAAACAATGCATATTAAAGGGTGATGAGGCTGAACAGTTGGTAGCAATTGTTGCCAAAATTACATTTTCCCAAAGCATCATATACAGTGGTACCCCGAGTTTCGTACAGCTCCCAATTCAAACAGTTATGTAAGTGTATTATTGCAAGTGCTTTTGTAAGTGTATTTTTGGGAGTCTGAAACAGACTAATCTAATTTACATTATTCCTAGTGGGAACAAATTCGTTCAGTAACGGCACTCGATCAGCCTTCTGGAACAAATTATGGCCGAAACTCGGGGTACCACTGTATATCCCTAATAGAGAAATTAGATCAAACATTAATAACCCTAAATGCATGGACAATAAACTGAAACATCTCTTGGGAGGGGGGATATTTACAAGCAAATCAAAAGAGGAGAGGGTCACCTTACTGACCAATGTATATTAATGACTTTAAAAGAGAAATAAAAAAAGGAATAGAGAAAACCAATAAGGAATATGAAATTAACATTGTGAGGGAATCCAAGTTTCTTCCAAGCAGCTATATAGAAACAAGATTAGGAAAAAAGATATGTACATATACTTAAATTACTGTTAGTGACAAAGAAATGAATACTGTTTTTTTTTTACATTTATGTTTTTACACGAGGATGGAAAAGAAATCCAAGAAATCAATAATTATAAGATGAGATTTGTTCGGATTTTTAACCCAGAGGGTTAGCCATCCATGATAACCAAAAAGTCAGCAAGTCATCAATGAATGTCTATCTTATTTCCATTGGAGTCCTTCATTCTTGTCCCCCAGGATGCAACCCATACCAGTCTACTAACACCCAGGTGCCTACTTACTGCTAGGTGAGTAGGGACAACAGGTGTAAGAAAACACACCCAACGTTTCTACCCGGCTGAGGATTGAACCCAGACACACATCGTGTGAGGCGAGTGTTGCCAACCAGGGTAATTTAAAACAAATATTCAAGGCAGTGAGAAAGCTACACAACACCAAGGTCAGCAAAGAATTCCAGTGAAAATATTTTGTTCGGTTTATTAAAACCTATTGACTACATGGCCATTAGGTGTTCCATAGCTGGGTTGGTAATGCACTCAGCTCTTACAATGAGGTCTGGGGGTCGATCTCCGGTACGGCTGGAAACATTAGGATGTGCTACCTTAAGACACCTGCTGTCAATGTTCACCCATCAGTACAATACCTGGGTGTTAGTCGACTGGTGTGAGTAGGCAAGTTTATTCAAGCACAGGTACACATAAATACAGTTACATAAATTATCATACATAGAAGCATATATGTAGCTTACCTACGATAACCCCCAAAAAAAGTCAGACTGTCTGCTTTTTTTTTATTAAGATTTTGTTGGAGTTTTAACCTGCTCACCACCCGTCAAGAATACATTAATCCATAAAATATGCACTGAAGTAAACCTGGTGTACATACACGCTTATGTATGCACTCTTGCAGAGAAATACTTTTATTTATGCTGATAACAATATTCCTTGTGTTGTTGTTGGGGTTTATAGGGCCACTGACATCTGTCACCGTATCGAGCCCAGCCATCCAGTGTCCGGAAAGAAAGTCAGACAAAGGGACTTCTTTCCATTGGTGTCCTCGACCAAAGTGTAACGAAGTTGACTAATAGTGGTGCGTATTATATGTCTATAATGCGCCATGAGGCCAGCAAGAACGTGCAGGTACAGGCCAGCATCTGACAGTTTGGAGAATCCTTGTGAGGCCGGTGGTTATTATTGTTGGGTTGTTTAGAGCCACCATAGCTTGTGGAAAAAGTTCAGAACATTTATTATAGGAAATGTTTCCTATAATAAATGTCCTGAACTGTGTAAAAGAGTCGATATCACCATACCATTGTCGGTATCACTATACCATTTCTCAAAGTTTACACCATATTGAACCCTGACTCCCAGGAGTCCGGGAAAAACACATTTGCTTAATTTGAGAAGGAATCAGAAAGAATACAAGGTTCCCCATGGAAAGAGAAACAAATTTAAATGCAAATAATTTGTTTCTTTTCTGCAGTATCCAGATACTGTACTATAAACATAATAAAATATTGTTAGGCACAAAATAATGACTAACATGTGGTGCATTTCGGACAGATTAACATTAAATTCCAGAAATGCTCTGTAAAACTATGGACTTTCAGCATGCTCTCAAGTGTCACTCATTTCCGTATAAATAATGTATCATACTGAAATAAACTTGCCTTTTATAGTAGAAGTTAGATCAAGGACCCCAACGTTAGTTTAATATATTATGGACCCCATACCCATCTTATGGGCGGTAGTCAGATTACATAGGTACATAATGAGTCCAGGGACTGTACCCCAGAGTTCTGATAGCTGAACAAGTTACAAAGGTAATGAACTCCAGGTAGATCTGGTCACAATCATAACCAAGTTACAAAGGTAAGGAATCATCTACACGTCTATACATGGTTATAATCATGAACAAATTACAAAGTAATGAGCCATTCACGCGTCCACACCAGGTCACAACTGTAATGAGTTATTAGTGTAAATATTAATTGGGTCTCACACACACACACACGAATGGAAATAAGTCACTTTGAGTGTTTTGGAAGGGGGGGGGGGTCCTAGGTATTTTACACATATATTACTATGATGCAATAAAATCACAGTAAACAGGTGATATTACAACATGCAGAACAACCACTGTGAAAAAATAGTGAAATTCCAAGGGCTTTCGTGACTTCTCACATTTTGAAGGAACTGTTTCTTGATAATGTAAGAAGCTACAAAAGCGCTTGGAATTCCACTATTTTTTCAGTCGTTGTTCTGCATATGTTACTATGTATGACAATTTGTGTAACTGTGTTTATGTGTATCTGTACCTAAATAAACTTACCAGCCCAGCCTACCCAAGACCAACCCAGTCTACCTAGGACCAACCCATCATACCCAGGACCAACCCAGCCTACCCAGGACCAAACCAGCCTATCCAAGACCAACCCAGCCTACCCTGGAACCAACCCAGCCTACCTAGGACGAACCCATCATACCCAGGACCAACCCAGCCTACCTAAGGCCAACCCAGCCTACCAAGGACCAACCCATCATACCCAGAACCAACCCAGCCTACCTAAGGCCAACCCAGCCTACCTAGGACCAATCCATCATACCCAGGACCAACCCAGCCTACCCAGGACCAAACCAGCCTATCCAAGACCAACCCAGCCTACCCTGGAACCAACCCAGCCTACCTAGGACCAACCCATCATACCCAGGACCAACCCAGCCTACCTAAGGCCAACCCAGCCTACCTAGGACCACCCGAGACTACCCAGTACCAACCCAGACTACCCAGGACCAACCCAGCCTACCTAGAACCAATCCAGACTACCCAGAGCCAACCCAGCCTACCAGGATCAACCCAGCCTACCAGAATCTACCCAGCCTACCCAGGACCAACCCAGCATACCCAGGACAAACCCAGCATAACCAGGACCACTCCAGCCTACCCAGTATAAACCCAGCATACCCAGGACCAACCCAGCCTACCTAGGACCAACACAGTCTACCCAGGGCCAACCCAAACTACTCAGGACCAACCCAAACTACTCATGACCAACCCAGACTACCCAGGACCAATCCAGACTACCCAAGACTAACCCAAACTACCCATGACCAACCCAGACTATCCAGGACCAACACAGCCTACCCAGGACCAACCCAAACTACCCAAGACCAACCCACACTACCCAGGACCAACACAGCCTGCCTAGGACCAACCCAAACTAGCCAGGATCAACCCAAACTAGCCATGACCAACCCAAACTTCCCAGGACCAACCCAGACCAATCAGGACCAACCCAGACTACCCAGGACCAACCCAAACTACCCAGGACCAACTCAGACTATCCAGGAGACCAGCAAAGGTATTGTGAAGGGCTACTGAACATTACACTTTTAACAAGACCAGTAAGGGAAACAAAGTTGTCTCCGTAGAGAAACTAAGTTTATTTAGGTACAGATACACATAAGTACAATTATCATACCTAGTGACATATATGTAAATAACCTAGGATAACCCCCAAAAGTCAGACAGTTACTTATTTCCATTAGGGTCACTATTATTGTGATCTGATCCTCTTTACCCCTCACCTGGAGTTTACCTGGAGAGAGTTTCGGGGGTCAACGCCCCCGCGGCCCGGTCTGTGACCAGGCCTCCTGGTGGATCAGCGCCTGATCAACCAGGCTGTTGCTGCTGGCTGCACGCAAACCAACGTACGAGCCACAGCCCGGCTGATCAGGAACTGACTTTAGGTGCTTGTCCAGTGCCAGCTTGAAGACTGCCAGGGGTCTGTTGGTAATCCCCCTTATGTGTGCTGGGAGGCAGTTGAACAGTCTCGGGCCCCTGACACTTATTGTATGGTCTCTTAACGTGCTAGTGACACCCCTGCTTTTCATTGGGGGGATGGTGCATCGTCTGCCAAGTCTTTGCTTTCGTAGTGAGTGATTTTCGTGTGCAAGTTCGGTACTAGTCCCTCTAGGATTTTCCAGGTGTATATAATCATGTATCTCTCCCTCCTGCGTTCCAGGGAATACAGGTTTAGAAACCTCAAGCGCTCCCAGTAATTGAGGTGTTTTATCTCCGTTATGCGTGCCGTGAAAGTTCTCTGTACATTTTCTAGTCGGCAATTTCACCTGCCTTGAAAGGTGCTGTTAGAGTGCAGCAATATTCCAGCCTAGATAGAACAAGTGACCTGAAGAGTGTCATCATGGGCTTGGCCTCCCTAGTTTTGAAGGTTCTCATTATCCATCCTGTCATTTTTCTAGCAGATGCGATTGATACAATGTTATGGTCCTTGAAGGTGAGATCCTCCGACATAATCACTCCCAGGTCTTTGACGTTGGTGTTTCGCTCTATTTGTGGCCAGAATTTGTTTTGTACTCTGATGAAGATTTAATTTCCTCGTGTTTACCATATCTGAGTAATTGAAATTTCTCATCGTTGAACTTCATATTGTTTTCTGCAGCCCACTGAAAGATTTGGTTGATGTCCGCCTGGAGCCTTGCAGTGTCTGCAATGGAAGACACTGTCATGCAGATTCGGGTGTCATCTGCAAAGGAAGACACGGTGCTGTGGCTGACATCCTTGTCTATGTCGGATATGAGGATGAGGAACAAGATGGGAGCTAGTACTGTGCCTTGAGGAACAGAGCTTTTCACCGTAGCTGCCTCGGACTTTACTCTGTTGACGACTACTCTCTGTGTTCTGTTAGTGAGGAAATTATAGATCCATCGACCGACTTTTCCTGTTATTCCTTTAGCGCGCATTTTGTGCGCTATTACGCCATGGTCACACTTGTTGAAGGCTTTTGCAAAGTCTGTATATATTACATCTGCATTCTTTTTGGTTCCTTGATGCTGGTGAGGGGCTCTTGATCTAGGGAATTGGATCTGTGCTCCGGTTCCCTGAATTGAACCTGAATACCTTCCATCCCCCCCCCCCACATGTGCTGTATAATCCTACTGGTTTAGCGCTTCCCTGTTATTATAATAATATCAATCCCCTATAATGTTAATATAAATAACTCAGTTCTCATTATTCCTGGTATAATATCTCCTTTTTTGTGACTGATTTTCACACAGTTGAGTTACTTAGCTGTTTTAATTTTTAAGGTTTAAACAAATAACCCGCACATAGAAGAGAGGAGCTTACAACGACGTTTCGGTCCGATTTGGACCATTTACAGTCACACTAACGAAAAGAAGAGAGAGAGGGGTATATATAGGGGCATATATAGCCTTGATTTTCTTAGAGAAGGCCAATGAAGGGTTTCATCTCCCTATACCTACTGATGTCTTTCTTGATCTTATCCATCCGCCTCTGTGAATCTTTCCAAGGGAAATATTATTCTCAAACCTTCGTTGTCGCTATGGGCTCTCCTCTTTCTCCTGTCTTTGCTAGTCTTTACATGGAATACTTCGGGACTGTTCTTCTTCCTACTATCGATGTGCGCCCTTCACTCTAGCTCCGCTATGTAGATGACGTTTTTGCTCTATGGCCTCATGACTCTCGTCTCTTCCAACCATTTCTTGATGCTCTTAATAATATTGCCCCTTCCATTAAGTTTAAAGATGAATGGGAATCTAATTCCTTGATGTCCATCTCCACCTCTCAGATACAGGTTTTGCCTTTTCTGTTTACTGCAAGCCTATGCACAGTGGCATGTACATTTACTATTTTTCTTATCGTGCTTCCTCTGTCAAGAAAAGTGTTATCTCCCTCTTTCTCCGTGCCCTCCGCATTTGTGATCCTCAGGTCCTTCAATCAGAAATTTCCACTCTGCATAATTCATTTTCCCATCTTGGCTACCCTTCCTATTTCACAGACTCTGCCTTCTCACGTGCTAAACGTAATTTCTTCTCTCCCAAACTCTCTACTCCTGGTAACTCTTCTGTCCTCTGCCTTCCCTACATTTCTGGTCTTCCTAATCTCAATAACTCTCTCCATTCCTTAGACATCAAACTTACTTTCCACCAGACTAACACTCTTCGCACTAATCTCGTTCATACCTCTTCTCCCTCCACAGATGCTCCTGGTGTCTACTCCATTTCTTGTTCCCCCTGTCCTCTCCAATACTTTGGAGAAACTAGGCAATCTCTTTCTGACAGACTCGGGGAGCACAAAAATAGTGTTAGGCTTGCCGACACTAACAATACTCTTTTCTGTCACGTCAGAGATCACAGCCATCCTATCGGCTGGTCTTCTGCTAAAACTGTCTTCCCTACTTCCAACTTCAACAGTCGCCGTCTGGTTGAATCCTCCCTAATACACAACTTTCCTTGTATGAATCTTAGTCCTGGCTTTGTCTCTGTAGATGCCTTCCTTTCCCACTACATTGCAAAATGTTCCAACCTTCAGAACACTTATGACTTAACCTGATTCCTCCTTTTTCTTCTTCTCCCTCTTCCCCTTTCCTCTTTCCTTTTTCTCCTTTGGGTTGTCTTTCTTCTGCCTTGTGTATTTGTTCCTTCTTTATTTATTTATTTTTCGCCCTCTATGTACTTGCTTACCCTCTGTGGGCACCTAGCTCCCTTGCAGTGCTCCTCTTTCTTAGTATTTGACTGGCTCCTCCTCCTTACTACCTCCCTCACTACTACTACAACCTTCTACCTCCACTACTACTACCACCACCTCCTGGCTATATATATCCCTCCCTCTCTTCTTTTCGTTAGTGTGACTTTGTAAATGGTCCCAGTTGGACCGAAACGATGTTGTAAGCTCCTCTCTTCTATGTGCGGGTTATTTGTGTTTTGTTCCAGTCATGGTATTGTGACTTTTTTTGTTATTTAAGGTTTAAATAATAAGATATTACAAGGACCCCAATGGAAATAAGCCACTTTGACTTTTTGGGAGGTTATCCTAGGTTATCTACACATTTTTTTTTTTTTAACAAGTCGGCAGTCTCCCACCGAGGCAGGGTAACCCAAAGAGAAAGAAAATCCCCAAAAAGAAAATACTTTCATCATCATTCAACACTTTCACCTCACTCACACATAATCAATGTTTTTACAGAGGTGCCCAGAATACAACAGTTTAGAAGCAGATACATATAAAGATACACAACATATCCCTCCAAACTGCCAATATCCCAAACCCCTCCTTTAGAGTGCAGGCATTGTACTTCCCATTTCCAGGACTCAAGTCTGGCTATATAAAAATAACCAGTTTCCCTGAATCCCTTGACTAAATATTACCCTGCTCACACTCCAACAGCTCGTCAGGTCCCAAATACCATTCATCTTCATTTACTCCTATCGAACACGCTCACGCACGCTTGCTGGAAGTCCAAGCCCCTCACCCACAAAACCTCCTTTACCCCTTCCTTCCAACCTTTTCGAGGACAACCTCTATCCCACCTTCCTTCCCCAACAGATTTATATGCTCTCCATGTCATTCTACTTTGATCCATTCTCTCTAAATGACCAAACCACCTCAACAACCCTTCTTCAACTCCACACCTTCTCCTAATTTCCACACTCCAAATTTTCTGCATAATATTTACACCACACATTGCCCTTAGACAGGACATCTCCACTGCCTCCAACCGCCTCCTCGCTGCAGCATTTACAACTCAAGCTTCACATCCACATAAGAGTATTGGTACTACTATACTTTCATACATTCCCTTCTTTGCCTCCATAGATAACGTTTTTTGTCTCCACATATACCTCAACACACCACTCACCTTTTTTCCCTCATCAATTCTATGATTAACCTCATCCTTCATAAATCCATCCGCCAACACGTCAACTCCCAAGTATCTGAAAACATTCACTTCTTCCATACTCCTCCTCCCCAATTTGATATCCAATTTTTCTTTATCTAAATCATTTGATACCCTCATTACCTTACTCTTTTCTATGTTCACTTTCAACTTTCTACCTTTACACACATTCTCAAACTCATCCACTAGCCTTTGTAATTTTTCTTTAGAATTTCTCATAAGCACAGTATCATCAGCAAAAAGTAACTGTGTCAATTTCCATTTTGCATTTAATTCCCCATAATTTAATCCCACCCCTCTCCTGAACACCCTAGCATTTACTTCTTTTACAACCCCATCTATAAATATATTAAACAACCATGGTGACATTACACATCCCTGTCTAAGACCTACTTTTACCGGGAAGTAGTCTCCCCCTCTTCTACACACCCTAACCTGAGCCTCACTATCCTCATAAAAACTCTTTACAGCATTTAGTAACTTACTACCCATTACATATACTTGCAACATCTGCCACATTGCTCCCCTGTCCACTAACATATGCCTTTTCTAAATCCATAAATGCAAAAACAATTTCCCTACCTTTATCTAAATACTGTTCACATATATGCTTCAATGTAAACACTTGATTTACACATCCCCTACCCACTCTAAAACCTCCTTGATTATTTTGATTATATAAACATTCACCCTAGGTAATAGGTTAGTAAACAGCAACCACCCAGAGAGGTACTACTGTCCTGCCAAGTGAGTGTAAAATGGAAACCTGTAATTGTTTTACATGATGGTAGAATTGCTGGTGTCTTTTTGTCTCATAAACATGCAAGATTTCAGGTACATCTTGCTACTTCTACTTAACTTAGGTCACACTACACATACATGTACAAGCATGTACACACCCCTCTGTGTTTTCTTCTATTTTCTTACTGGTTCTTGTTGTTCATTTTCTCTTATCTCCATGGGGGAAGTGGAAACGAATTCTTCCTCAGTAAGCCTTTCATTTTTCTTTTTACTGTAGGTCACCGTGCCTTGGTGGGATACAGCCGGTTTTGTTGAAAAAAAATCAAACATTCACCCTTAGGGTAAAGAGTTACCTTTGATATACCTTTGAAGAATTTCGAGAGTTTCACTACTCTCGAAGCCCGGCCATGGGCCAGGCTCGTCTGATCAACCAGGCCATTGCTGCTGGAGGCCCGCTGCCCCAGTTAATTAATGAATTTTGTTTAGATGTACATATGATAAAATAAGCAGACTTTCAATTAAGTATATTAAGCAGGTGTGATACAGTGTAATGAAACAGCAGCTAGGTTCTTCTCAGTATGAACTCTTTCTTAAAGTTTTAATGTTTTTACACTTGTTTAGATTGTCTTCATGACTCTCCTGTAATATGAATATAATCTGAGTTTAAGAAGGAGCAACTTACCAGTTAATGACCACTTCAAGTAGTAACATTTGAGCAGTCACTACAACTGAGATAGGTGAGCTAAATAAAACAAAGAATAAAAACAAATGCATAAAATCATTACATTTATTTAATTTGCATACTGTATATAAATTCTACAGTTATTTTATGTCAAGCAAAACAAATAATTATGCAAATATACACACATTAAAATTTACTACTTCTTTTCCGGCCTGTATATTTAGAGTCCAGCCGCACCTCCTTGCCCTGCTTTCTTCGCCGTTCCTTTTTCTGCATGATCCACGCTCGCTTTGGCAGGCGACCACTGCGAATCTGCTTCATGCGTTCTCTGAAAAAAAATTAACCTTGTTTTAAACTAAGAAATTATGCATGACCTATGACATTAATGCAAATAAAGTGGATCCCCGCCTTACGAATGCATCGCGTTACGTTAAATCCGCCATACAAAGCATTTGAATGCAAAAATTTTGCCTCGCCTCACGATAAAAAACTCGTCTTAGGTGATTCATCCGGGATGCATCCCACGTGTGGCCTCAGCGCCAGTGTTTACAAGCCAGCCAGTGCGGTCGCATCTACGCATACATTTGGTACATTTCATATTATCCCAGTGTTTTTAGTGCTTGTAACTGCAAAATAAGACACCATGGACCCCAAGAAAGCTTCTAGTGCCATCCCTGTGGTAAAAAGGGCGAGAATTAGTATGGAATTGAAAAAAGAGATTAAGGAAATGTGTGCAAAGTGGGTTGAACTGCAAACCTTTACGGATGAAAATCACCCTGACACAGCTACTGCAAGCTGTGTTGGCAACCTGTACAATGACAATGTTATGGCCCATTTTAGGAAAGTCTTAAAGGAACGGGAGGTACAGAGCTCTAGGGACAGATTTGTTGTGCGACAGAGGTCCAGTGACTCTCAAGCTGGTCCTAGTGGCATTAAAAGAAGAAGAGAAGTAATCCCAGAAAAGGACTTGCTACCTCAAGTCATAATGGAAGGGGATTCCCCTCCTAAACAATAACTTCCATGCTCTCCCCTCCTCCCATCCCATCAATCATCACCAGATTTTCAATAAAGGTAAGTGTCATGTAGTATTCTATTCTTAGTAGAGTAGTAATTGTGCATGCCTTCTTCAGTTTGTGTGTATTAAAATTAGTATTTCATGTGATAAAAAAATTTTTTTTCATACTTTGGGGTGTCAGGAACGAATGTAATTTGATTTCCATTATTTCTTACGGGGAAAATTAATTCAGCTAATGATATTTTCCTCTTACGATGAGCTCTCAGGAACAGATTAATATTATAAGGCGGGGGTCCACTGTATTCCACTCAAGTATGCTCAATCTTCTCTACACTACAAAAATAATACAAGAGGTCTATAACAAACAAGTTGTATTCCTGTGTGTTTTTTAATACAGCTTCTCCTCACTTAATGATGGAGTTCTGTTCCTAAGATCACGCCGGTAAATGAATTCGTCGCTAAGTGAGGAGCATACTATAATGGTAGTGGGTTTATGTCAACCATCTTTGATATTGTTTTAATGTCACCTTTTGCACCATTTATAACATTTCTGGTATATTTTTAAATGTTTATACTGTATTGTACTGTATAGTGTAATAAACAGAATAGAGGAAATCAGCTCTAATATACATTATTTAGTTATGCATACTGGTCAGAGAGCCCGTTGTAAGTCTGAGTTGTTGGTAAACAAGCACATTGCTAAGTGAAGAGAGGCTGTATTTTACTTTCCATTATTGTAATATTAAATTTCCAATTTAGTGTGAGATTGAGCCAAGATAGCAATGATCCTGGAATCACTCACGATATAACCAAAGTAAATTATTAAGTATTAGAGAAGCTTGAATGGGAGACTACCATTTTAATTACACAAGATGACAGTATGAAACTGCCTTTCTGAACAGTAAACAAAGTAGTAGTCCTGAGTGCTGCAACCCTGAAGCATAACTGTGTCTGGACAGATTGTGCATTGTTTGAAAAACACAACAAAATCTCTGAGAGAGTCAGTGATAAACTGTGAAGCCAAAATTTGTAAACAATGAGATACCCGGTAGACAAAAGAGAACAGAAAGTGACAGTGATAAATGAAGTTGTATTGAAACACTGTGGTGTGAAGTGAACTTTGCATTTGTGCTTATGCTTCAAGATTGTGGTCTTAATAAAGTGTGATTTTTTTTTAACACTCCAGCTATCTCTCGTCGAGGCAGGGCAACTCATGTGAACTGTAATGTTAGTGCACAAGACAGTGATTAAATAAGTGCCAGTGAAAGTCTTCTTTGTAGAGTCACCCCTCCTCTGAAGGAGGGGTGTGGATGTTGAGGTTTGGATGGTCATCTGAAGTGTAATGTCAGTGCACTTCAGGCAAGTTTGGCTTACTGGTTTCCCTGAATCCCTTCATAACTACTGCCTTGCTCACATTCCAATAGCATGTTAAATTATAAAATCCACTTGCCTTCACTCACTCCTATATAAGATGCATGCACAAGCCAAGCTTGGATGACCCATTCCTTACCTTCTCTCCACCCCAGATTTATGTGCACTCCTTATCATATTTTTTTTCCATCCTCACTAAATGCCCAAACCAAACTTGTGTATGTATCACCAAGACTCCTTTTTGTATGTACTGTAATACAGTACTAACTACAGTGGTACCTCAGGTTATGAACTTAATTCGTTCCAGAAGTCTGTTCGAGTGCCGATACCGAATGAATTTGTTCCCATAAGGAATAATGTAAATTAGATTAGTCCGTTTCGGACCAACAAAAATACACTTACAAAAGCACTTACAAAAACACACTTACATAATTTTAAGAGTTGGGAGCTGTTCGAAACTCGAGGTACCACTGTACAGTGGCCCCTCAATAATCGTCCAGCCTGAAAGTCGTCCATTTTGGAAATACTAGTCCCGTTATTTCGTCTAAACATTGGCTCGCAAATGGTCCATTAACTCGCTAATCGTCTTTCGTCCTGGACGTGTACTCACGGCTCTGAGCCATTCCCAGCCAGTGTGCCATTGTTTACCAGTGAGCGACGGTCCCCTCACGTGTTCATACGAAATATTTCATAATATTCCATTCATTTTAGTGATTGCAAGTGCTAAATAAGCTACCATGGCTCCAAAGAAAGCTCCTAGTGCCAAACCTTGGTAAAGAAGGTGAGAAATACGAGTGAATTTAAGAAAAACATCATTGAACAATATGAAAGGAGCAAGAGTTTCAGCAGGAAGAGCAACAGATCGCAGCTCAGAATCTTGCTGCAGAGGAGGAGGAAGAGAGATGGAAGAAGGTGCCTTCTTCAGAAATTAAGGAGATTTTTGAAATGTGGGGTAGGATGGAAAGATTTATGGAGAAACATCACCCTGAGAAGGATGTTGCAAGCCATATCAGCAACTTGTACAGTGACAGAGTCTTGGCCCATTTTAGGGAAGTTTTAAAGAGATGCCAGAAACAGAGCTCTCTGGACAGTTTTTTTGGGAGACAGGACTCCAGTGACTCTCAAGCTGGTCCTAGTGGCATTAAGAAACAGAGAAGAGAAGTAACATCAAAAAAGCACTTGGTACCTGAGGTGTTGATGGAAGGGCATTCCCCTTCCAAACAGTAATTCAATGTCTCTCCTTCTCCAGTCTTCCATACACAAAGAAGAATTGCCAATAAAGGTAAGTGTTATGCTGTTAATGTTTCATTCATCATGTCTCATTGTATTGTTTATGTACTACATCTATATTTCATGTAAAAAATTTTTTTGTTTTAATACTTCTGGGTGTCAGGAACAGATTAATTGCATTTACATTATTTCTTATGGAGAAAATTGATTCGAAAATCGTCTATTTCGATAATAGTCCTACTTCCAGGAACGGATTATGGACGATAATTGAGGGACCACTGTACTTGGTAACAATCAGACTCTCAGTTACCACCATAAAAACATTCACACTCAATTGCCAGAGTGACAGCAGTGCAACTCACCTACGCTGATAGAGTGCCTGGCTGCTGTTGCTGCTTCCTTCATCCTGTAAACCACTGGGAAGTGAACCACCACCTGTCATCAGCACCAAGTATATCTTCTTAGCCTGTCAAAAATATATAATTTGTCTCTTACAACTTCTTGAAATGCCATAGGAAAACATTGTCAAGATTTGTTGCTACCTACAATTCAAGGTATACAGCAATAATTATATTTACAGCAAAAAAGTGAAAGTATGGTATGATTTTTAAGAAAGTTACAATTTAGTAGGTATAGTACTACTGCAAGGCCCATAGTATGTATAGCACTTTGGGCAAAACTGAAGCTATTGAAAACCTAGAATTTAAATTTTATACAGTACAACATTCAGCTTATTAATCAATAATAGTAAATAGCATAGGAAACTGACAGGTTGTGGTTAATAAAGACATAAGTAGCAATTGGAAACTTTATTGTGTAAGTACCTACTGCGTTCCTCTTCTGCCTATAAACTGCGCTACTACCATGTAGGATCAGATTTGATAAAGCCCACTGTGTAGGCAAAAATGTTGCCTAAATATAATTTCTAATGGCTACTTGTCTCTATCAGCTACACTATATTAAACAATAATGTCAAGTCAAAGTTAAATTTTATTTCCAAGAATTAGCGTCGATTTACCTCAGGGATGACATCTCTTCATACATTCTTAGGAAAGTCCTTTGTTATGCCAAACATTTTGGGCAAACTACAATTAGCACTACACTTAAAAACAATGCAGGTATTAAGATAATTATAATAACATGTAATTTTAGTTTTGTGTGACAATTCAGTATGAATAATTTTTGAGTAAGCTAGTAGTATGACACAATTAACACACAAATAACCCGCACATAGGAGAGAGGAACTTATGATGACATTTCGGTCCGACTTGTGATCAAATAAGTGACTATTTACAAAGTTATAAGCTCCTCTCTCCTATGTGTGGGTTATTTGTGTATTGTTCTAGTCACAGTATTGTGCCTTTTTGTTATTCAAGACACAATATACCAACAGTAAACTTTGATGATCATTACAATTTAAATTATTGCATCATACTCAAGAAGTGTTTTTCAACAATTTGGAACAAATTGTCCAAAAATATGTTGTTCCAAATTTTGGGTTCTTTCATCTGCATGGAATTTATACTCATGCTGAGCCATACACGTGGAATATCAGAATTTATTTATCTCTAGTATTTTTTTTTTTTTCCAACAAGTTGGCCTTCTCCCACCGAGGAAGGGTGACCCAAAAAGAAAGAAAACCCCCAAAAAAGAAAATACTTTCATCATCATTTAACACTTTCATCTCACTCACACATAATCACTGTTTTTGCAGAGGTGCCCAGAATACAACAGTTTAAAAGTACAGTGGACCCCCGCCTTACAATATTATTTCATTCCAGAGGTCTGTTCGGGTGCCGTTATAGACCGAATTTGTTCCCATAAGGAATATTGTGAATTAGATTAGTCCGTTTCAGATCCCCAAAAATACACGTACAAAAGCACTTACAAAAACACACTTACATAATTGGTCGCGTTGGGAGCTGATCGTAAGGCGGGGGTCCACTGTATATACGTACGTATAAAAATACACAATATATCCCTCCAAACTGCCAATATCTCAAACTCCTCCTTTAGAGTGCAGGCATCGTACTTCCCATTTCCAGGACTCAAGTCCAGTTATATAAAATAACCAGTTTCCCTGAATCCCTTCACTAAATATTACCCTGCTCACACTCCAACAGATCGTCAGGTCCCAAATACCATTTGTCTCCATTCACTCCTATCTAACACGCTCACAAATGCTTGCTGGAAGTCCAAACCCCTCGCCCGCAAAATCTCCTTTACCCCCCTCCCTCCAACCTTTTCAAGGACGACCCCTACCCCACCTTCCTACCCCTACAGATTTATATGCTCTCCATGTCATTCTACTTTGATCCATTCTCTCTAAATGACCAAACCACCTCAACAAACCCTCTTCAGCACTCTGACTAATACTTTTATTAACTCCACACCTTCTCCTAATTTCCACACTCCGAATTTTCTGCATAATATCTACACCACACATTACCCTTAGACAGGACATCTGCACTGCCTCCAACTGCCTCCTTGCTGCAGCATTTACAACCCAAGCTTCACACCCATATAAGAGTGTTGGTATTACTATACTTTCATACATTCCCTTCTTTACCTCCATAGATAACATTTTTTGCCTCTACATATACCTCAATGCACCACTCACCTTTTTTCTTTCATCAATTCTATGATTAACCTCATCCTTCATAAAATCCATCCGCTGACAAGTCAACTCCCAAATATCTGAATACATTCACTTCTTCCATACTCCTCCTCCCCAATTTGATATCCAATTTTTCTTTATCTAAATCATTTGATACTCTCATCACCTTACTCTTTTCTATGTTCGCTTTCAACTTTCTACCTTTACACACACTCCCAAATTCGCCCACTAACTTTGGCAATTTTTCTTTAGAATCTCCCATAAGCACAGTATCATCAGCAAAAAGTAACTGTGTCACTTTCCATTTTGTATTTAATTCCCCATAATTTAATCCCGCCCCTCACCCGAACACCCTAGCATTTACTTCTTATACAACCCCATCTAAAAATATATTAAACAACCATGGTGACATTACACATCCCTGTCTAAGACCTACTTTTACCGGGAAATAGTCTCCCTCTCTTCTACACACCCTAACCTGAGCCTCACTATCCTCATAAAAACTCTTTACAGCATTTAGTAACTTACCACCTATTCTATATACTTGCAACATCTGCCACATTGCTTCCCTATCCACTCATCATATGCCTTTTCTAAATCCATAAATGCAATAAAAACTTCCCTACCTTTATCTAAATACTGCTCACATATATGCTTCAACGTAAACACTTGATCTATACATCCCCTACCCACTCTAAAACCTCCTTGCTCATCCGCAATTCTACATTCTGTCTTACCTCTAATTCTTTCAATAATAACCCTACCGTGCACTTTTCCTGGTACACTCAGTAAACTTATTCCTCTATAATTTTTACAATATCTTTTGTCCCCTTTCCCTTTATATAAAGGGACTATACACACTCTCTGCCAATCCCTAGGTACCTTCCCCTCTTTCATACATTTATTAAACAAAAATACCAACCATTCCAACACTATGTCCCCCCCTGCTTTTAACATTTCTGTCATGATCCCGTCAGTTCCAGATGCTTTACCCCCCTTTCATTCTACGTAATGCCTCATGTGCCTCCCCCACACTCACATCCTGCTCTTCTTCACTCCTAGAAGATGGTATACCTCCCTGGCCAGTGCATGAAATTACCACCTCCCTTTCTTCGACATTTAAAAGTTCCTCAAAATATTCTCGCCATCTACCCAAAACCTCCATCTCCCCATCTACTAATTCCCCTACTCTGTTTTTAACTGACAAATCCATACTTTCCCTAGGCTGTCTTAACTTGTTTAACTCACTCCAAATTTTTTTCTTATTTTCATTAAAATTTCTTGACAGTACCTCTCCAGTAATTGTTTTAACACATGGTTAATATTTGCACAGTGTCCTGTACATGTAATAAGCCCACGTGTATATGTGTATGCCCAGTATGTTAGTAGGTTCAAAGGGGGCCTGCCTGTACTCATACCAATGTGCCACCTCTTTACATGCAGCATTTTTTTATAAATAAAATTTTTATTTGATTTTTTAATTCTCTTATGTCCTGCTGTCAAAGCAGTAATGTATAAAAGAAGTAAAAGGCAAGTTACTTTGGACGAGTTGGGATAGTCAACCACAAGACCACCAGTAAATCCTGCACGCATAGCCTGTGACACTATCAGCTCCACTTGCGAGTCGTTCTCAGGGTAGAATTGAAATACAACACGACTTCCTCGAGCCTGTAAGAGAGAAAAAGTAAGCATATGAGAGGTTTTTAAAAAGTAGAAGTGATGCAAGGAGGGAGGAGTGTATGGAGAGAAAAAGAGAGGTTAAGAGAGTGGTGAAGCAATGTAAAAAGAGAGCAAATGAAAGAGTGGGTGAGATATTATCTACAAATTTTGTTGAAAATAAGAAAAAGTTATGGAGTGAGATTAAAAATTTGAGAAAGCCTAGGGAACAAATGGATTTGGTAGTCAAAAATAGGAGAGGAGAGTTATGAAACGGCGAGTTAGAGGTATTGGGAAGATGGAGGAATTGTTAAATGCTGATGAAGATAGGGAAGCTGTGCTTTTGTGTATAGGGCAAGGAGGAATAACATCTTATAGGAGTAAAGAAGAACCAGTTGTGACTGTGGGCGAAGTGCATGGGGCAGTGGGTAGAATGAAAGGGGGTAAAACAGCTGTGATTGATGGGATAAAGACAAATGTTAAAAGCAGGTGGGGATATAGTTTTGGAGTAGTTAGTGCTCTTATTTAATAAATATATGGAAGAGGGTAAGGTACCTAGGGATTGGCAGAGAGCATGCATAGTTCCTTTGTATAAAGGCAAAGGGAACAAAACAGACAGTAAAAATTATAGGGGAATAAGTCTGTTGAGTATGCCGGGAGCAAGGGGCTAGTAACCCCTTTCCCTGTATAAATTACTAAATTTAAGAAGAGAAACTTTTGTTTTTCTTTTTGAGCCACCCTGCCTTGGTGGGATATGGCTGGTTGGTGAAAAAAAAGAAAAAAAAAAGTCTGTTGAGTGTAGGTAGTAGGTTGGTAGACAGCAACCACCCAGGGAGGTA
This sequence comes from Cherax quadricarinatus, assembly GCF_026875155.1. NCBI lineage: Eukaryota > Metazoa > Arthropoda > Malacostraca > Decapoda > Parastacidae > Cherax > Cherax quadricarinatus. Next base: position 6,274,105 of record NC_069429.1, on the reverse strand, counting down.
CTACCATCCTGCCAAGTGAGTGTAAAACAGAATCCTGTAATTGTTTTACATGATGGTAGGATTGCTGGTGTCTTTTTTCTGTCTCATAAACATGCAAGATTTCAGGTACGTCTTGCTACTTCTACTTACACTTAGGTCACACTACACATACATGTACAAGCATATATATATATACACCCCTCTGGGTTTTCTTCTAGCTCTTGTTCTTGTTTATTTCCTCTTATCTCCATGGGGAAGTGGAACAGAATTCTTCCTCCGTAAGCCATGCATGTTGTAAGAGGCGACTAAAATGCCAGGAGCAAGGGGCTAGTAACCCCTTCTCCTGTATAAATTACTAAATTTAAAAAGAGAAGCTTTTGTTTTTCTTTCTGGGCCACCCTGCCTCGGTGGGATACGGCCGGTTTGTTGAAAAAAAAAAAAGTCTGTTGAGTATACCTGGTAAAGTGTATGGTAGAGTTATTATTGAAAGAATTAAGAGTAAGATGGAGAGCAGGATAGCAGATGAACAAGGAGGCTTTACGAAGGGTAGGGAATGTGTAGACCAAGTGTTTACAGTGAAACATATAGGTGAACAGTATTTAGATAAGAGTCAAGAGGTTTTTGTGGCATTTATGGATTTGGATAAGGCTTATGATAGGGTGGATAGGGGGGCAATGTGGCAGATGTTGCAAATGTATGGAATAGGAGGTAGGTTACTGAAAGCAGTGAAGAATCTTTACGAGGATAGTGGGGCTCAGGTTAGAGTATGCAGGCAAGAGGGAAATTATTTCCCAGTAAAAGTAGGCCTTAGATGTGTGATGTCACCATGGCTGTTCAATATATTTATAGATGGAGCTGTAAGAGAAGTGAATGCTCAGGTGTTGGCAAGAGGTGTGGGGTTAAAAGATGAAGAATCTAACACAAAGTGGGAGTTGTTACAGTTGCTCTTTGCTGATGACACTATGCTTTTGGGAGATTCTGAAGAGAAGCTGCAGAGGTTGATTGATGAATTTGGTTGGGTATGTAAAAGAAGGAAATTAAAAGTGAATATAGGAAAGAGTAAGGTGATGAGGATAAAAAAAAATGGAAGATTGGATATCAGATTGGAGGGAGAGAGTATGGAGGAGGTGAATGTATTCAGATATCTGGGAGTGGATGTGTCAGCAGATGTGTCTATGAAAGATGTGGTGCACTGAGGAGTCTGTGGAGACAAAGAACTTTATCCATGAAAGCAAAGAGGGGAATGTATGAGAGTATAGTTACATCAACGCTCTTGTATGGGTGTTAGGCATGGGTGGTGAATGTTGCAACAAGAAGGCTGGAGGCAGTGGAGATGTCATGTCTGAGGGCAATGTGTGGTGTGAATATAATGCAAAGAATTCGTAGTTTGGAGATTAAGAGGAAGTGTGGGGTTACCAAAACTATTATCCGGAGGGGTTATTTAGATGGTTTGGACATATAGAGAAAATGGAACGAAATAGAATGACTTCAAGAGTGTATAAATCTGTAGTGGAGAGAAGACGGGGTATGCGTCAGCCTAGGAAAGGTTGGAGGGAGGGGGTAAAGGAGGTTTTGTGTGAGGGGCTTGGACTTCCAGCGAGCATGTATGAGCGTGTTAGATAGGAGCAAATGGAGACAAATGTTTTTTAGGACTTGACGTGCTGTTGGAGCATAAGCAAGGTAACATTTAAGAAGGTATTCAGGGAAACTGACAGGCCGGACTTGATTCCAGGAGATGTGAAGTACAGTGTCTGCACTCTGAAGGAGGGATGTTGCAGTTTTATAACTGTAGTGTAAGCATGCCTCTGGCAAGACAGTGATGAAGTGAATGATGATGAAAGTTTTTCTTTTTCTGGTCACCATGCCTTGGTGGGAAACGGCCAATGTGTTAATAATAAAAAAAATATATATTTCATAAAATAATATAAATTTCAAGGATACTAGTTGTTTTATCAATTAACGGGTAGAATAGCGACTGTTCTGTCACTTAATAACAGAACACTCACTATTCTATAAAATAATAAGTAGAATACTAACTGTTCTATCATTAAAAATATACTGATTCTATAAAGAAGCACCGTAAGATACTGATCATTCTATCATTCAAGAATACTGACTTACATAAATCAAGAAATAGAATACTGATTATTCTACAAATTAAGAACAAGAATATTAACTGTTCTATAAATTAAGAACAAGAATATTAACTGTTCTATAAATTAAGAACAAGAATATTAACTGTTCTATAAATTAAGAACAAGAATATTAACTCTTCTATAAATTAAGAACAAGAATATTAACTGTTCTATAAATTAAGAACAAGAATAGTGACTTTATAAATTAAGAAACAGAATGTTAACTGTTCTATCAATTAAGAAATAACAATATAATTTTTTTTTTTACCTAAGAAGCCAAAGTTTCAGAATATATTCCAAGCAAACAAGGCTCACAGTTTTTTTTATTATTACATTGATGGTGGAGTGCTAAATCTGTAGGGGTCATACAGTGCCTGAGCAGAATGCGAGGAAATGAGATTTGAACCAAGGAAAGGGAAATCAGGTCTAATTCTCTGGAATAAGGACTCCTCCTCAGCACAGGTTTTGAATGCTGTAGTGAGGAAGCAGCTGGAGGAAGTAGAGATGTCGTGTTTGAGGGCAAAGTATGTGGTGTGAATATTATAAAGGGAATTCAGAGTTTGGATATTAGGAAAGTGGGTTTCAAAGTGGGCAAAAATCATAGTTGCATACAGTGCTCCCAATTTCGTGCCTGTGTAATTCCACAAGTTTTAAATAAAATTTTGTATTTATGGTGTCATTACCTTTAGTAAAATATTATCTACCATTTTAGAAGATATTTTTTAAAGGGCTTTTAATTTCAGGGGTCATGGCAGTGAAAAGGTTAAACATATTCATACATTTCCCTTGACTTCCCTTGCAAACTATATACAGTCCAGTATAATATACAAATAGGGACAGTGCTATCATTTAGCAGCATTTTCTTTACTATGGAGGCATAAAGCAGTTCAAGAAAATACATAGAACGCATGTGCAATGCAGTACAGGTACAACATTGATTTTCTGGACACTGATGGTCTGTAAACTTTTAAAATCCATACAAATTTATGAGCAGGAACTTGAAATTCCTGCGGCAGTGTATTTACCACCCAACTGTACATCACCTATCCAACCCCAAGACAAAGGAATACTGCACTCTCTAAAAGTGGAAATCTCAGTAATCTGGAAAGGCTTTGGAACCAAAAGGTCTGGAAAATCGATGTTGTACCTGTATTTAGATTTAAAGCATGGTAGCAGCTATCTATGAATGCACCTATCTATGAATGTAGATGAATGCACCTATCTATGAATGTAGTTTACCAAGAGCCTGTGTGGTCAGGGACCAAGCAGCAATTAGAAAACAGTAACTATAGCTTCCAGCATACCTTGACCTGACTGACCCACACAAGTTTAGTGTTTCTTATAATACAATACAATATGTACATCTATCAGTATACTACCACAAATCTTACCATGCTTGCAAATAAAGACATGAAGAGCTTGTATAATCTCTTGGCTGGTTTGTGGCTGGCTGAGTTTGCATAGCACAACCACTGGATAGCTGAAATGCTAATGGCTCCATCAAACATACCAGCACGGAAGGGAACCCCTTGACCTATATCTGCAAGCAACATATCTCCTTCTACTTCTCTTTCCAGTGCAGTGTCTGTGGGTAAAATATGTAGCTATGTCCATATTTAATGCATTTTGAGTTTAAGGATCTTAATATGATGAGTACAGTAAATCCTCTCAAAACACACAGATTACATTCCTGAAAATCGGCATGGAACAAGGTGCAGTACAGTACAGTGCAAAGTGAAGAACATATAAGAAAAATACAGTTGCATTCCAGACACCATGAAATTTCTTTAATTTTTTTTAACACACCCGACATCTCCCACCGAGGCAGGGTGACCCAAAAAAAGAAGAAACACTTGATCCCAACATTTTAGATGCCTCTTATGACATGAATGGCTTATGGATGAAGGGTTCTTCTCCACTTTCTCATGGACATTTACTAATGTAAAAATTACTACATTACAAGTTACCTCACATTCTCTCAGTTGTTACTTAAAGTACTGTATTTGGAAATTGTGGGAAGAGTTAACCTTTAAACTGTCCAAACATAGATCTACATTCACATGCATAGTGCTCCAAAAGTAGATCTACATTTTTTTTTACATATTTTCAAATATAACAAAAAAAAAGTAGATCAAAGCTTTTTACACGCTTTCAAATGTAAAAAAAAATCTACGTTTTTTTATGTACTTTCAAGTGTTGAAAACACATAGATCTACGTTTGGACAGTTTAAGGGTTAATGAGGGCCTGCTGAGAAAAGTTGGATTAGCTACTGTATCACAAAACACTAACTACTTTTACAATTCTTAAAATTCTCAGAGTATCCAACTTTTCAAGACACTGTAAACACATCTGATAATCAGTGTTGAGAAACAATAATAAATAATAGGAGGCAGCATCAGCCGAGTTCTACATGTGAGCATCGTCATAATAAAAGCATCATTTCCTTACCAAACAGGAACTCACCATGACTATACCACAGAAACATGTTCAAGATGAATGCACTAGAAACAGTAAAGATCAAATTTCAACACCATAAAAGGGCAAGGATTAATTTTTTTAAGGTTTTTGTTTCCTAGTTATATTCAGGCTTTGATGCTTGGCAATTCTAAAAGAATGAATAATTGTTTAATTTGTTTAAAGTGACTAAATCAGTTTAAGTGTTAAAAACACTAGAACTTACCTAACATTGCTGGAGATATGTCCATGCCAACCCACATGTGTCCATGCTCTGTTATAGCTTCACCAGAGAGTCCAGAGCCACAGCCAAGGTCCAGCAGTAGGGCAGGAGTGTCATCTGGGAGTGCCAGCAATTCCAGAGCTCGTTCTGTGCATTTTTCTTGTACTTCAATTATCCGAGAACTGTTGAAATAAAAGGCTCTTCAGTAATAATTAATTATAATTTTTAAAATTTATTTGCAGTACAGCTTCTGAGGAACTGTGTAATCTGACTAATTGGAACATACAGTGCTCATTAAAGTACACTGGCCCCCTCTAATGCCACGACCATACACCAGGTCGCCTCTTGCACTTCAGGAGATCCTTCAACCATCTAGGAAGTGATTAACACATATTCTTCAAGGTTTCATGGGGTAAATTCTCCCACGACTCACGGTGTCCTAAAGTTGTGGGAGCGGGCTGACATCCTTCCCCTAGTAGATCTCTCTCTACCACTGCCCTGAGGTTCTAAATGGAGTTCAAGTCAGAAGATTTTGTTCATATCATTATCTTAGAGGGTTGACAACCCAGAATAACCCAATAAAGCCGTGGCATCAGACTGACTTATTTACATAATGGTTTTTTAATCCACTCCAGGATGTGACCTACACCAGTTGGCTAACAACCTGGTACAGTACCTCCTCTCTGCTAGGTGAACAGGGATATCATATCAAGGAAACATGCCCAAAGTTTCCACTTGTACAGGAATCAAATCCTAGTTCCTCATTATTTGAAATGAGGCCACTACCAATTGATTCACAAACAATGAGATCCAGTTCAAATCCCTTCAAAGTTATATGAACGACTTGCAAAATAGCAGTAAATCATTACTTTGGAAATTTCAGGACTGTCTCACAAAAGGTTGAGGGCTATAATTTATGACAACTATGCAGCAGAACTTGTGCAAATTGTTAATCTGAGAGATTTTTATTTTTTTTTATTAGCACACTGGCTGATTCCCACCAAGGCAGGGTGGCCCGAAAAAGAAAAACTTTCACCATCATTCACTCCATCACTCTCTTGCCAGAAGGGTGCTTTACAGTACAGTTTTTAAACTGTAACATTAACACCCCTCCTTCAGAGTGCAGACACTGTACTTCCCATCTCCAGGACTCAAGTCCGGCCTGCCGGTTTCCCTGAATCCCTTCATAAATGTTACTTTGCTCACACTCCAACAGCACGTCAAGTATTAAAAACCATTTGTCTCCATTCACTCCTATCAAACACGCTCACGCATGCCCGCTGGAAGTCCAAGCCCCTCGCACACAAAACCTCCTTTACCCCCTCCCTCCAACCTTTCCTAGGCCGACCCCTACCCCACCTTCCTTCCACTACAGACTGATACACTCTTGAAGTCATTCTGTTTCGCTCCATTCTCTCTACATGTCCGAACCACCTCAACAATCCTTCCTCAGCCCACTGGACAACAGTTTTGGTAATCCCGCACCTCCTCCTAACTTCCAAACTACGAATTCTCTGCATTATATTCACACCACGCATTGCCCTCAGACATGACATCTCCACTGCCTCCAGCCTTCTCCTCGCTGCAACTTTCATCACCCATGCTTCACACCCATATAAGAGTGTTGGTAAAACTATACTCTCATACATTCTCCTCTTTGCCTCCAAGGACAAAGTTCTGTGTCTCCACAGACTCCTAAGTGCACCGCTCACCCTTTTCCCCTCATCAATTCTATGATTCACCTCATCTTTCATAGATCCATCCGCTGACACGTCCACTCCCAAATATCTGAATACATTCACCTCCTCCATACTCTCTCCCTCCAATCTGATATCCAATCTTTCATCACCTAATCTTTTTGTTATCCTCTGATAATATCTGATAATATGCTAATATCTCTGAAAGATATTAGCATAAAAAATACATCTGTTGCATGTCTGAGCCAACTAATGATTAGCATTAAGTCGTGTCATGCACCCGGTCAAATATACTTAGAGGGTAAATGTACCAGTACCAACAGAGCAGAGTAAGGTTAAGATATTTTTGGTTGTATTAGGCGAGTTTCACTAGAGTAGGTTATTCATTTTTATTAATTTGCACAATAAAACCCAATTTAATATTATATAACTCAAACTATAATTAACTGCAAAAATCAGCCAAGGAACAGTCACTTATTACCCAGGCTGGGCCTTACTCCATTCCTAAGTTGATAACAATTGTATTAATAACATGAATATTAACTACAGTGACTAATTTAGACATTACTACCTGTAATAATGTTGGTAGAATTACCAACAATATGTAAAGTAAAAGGACACAAGTGCAACTAATGTGACATTTTATTGTGGCAACGTTTCTCTCTCCAGGAGCTTTGTCAAGCCGTTACGGCTTGACAAAGCTCCTGGAGAGCGAAACGTTGCCACAATAAAATGTCACATTAGTTGCAGTTGTGTCCTTTTATTTTACACATTACTATCTCATGTAAAATTTTGACCATGGGAAATGATACTTACTTCTGAGTGTATTTGCGAGCTTCATCGACTCCATAATACTGCAAGGCAAATAAGAAAAAATTAGTGATGTACTTAACCCATCACACTTTCTACACCGTCATATATAACAGTTAAAAGAAAACTCTGTGATGTCTGGGTTAGCTAGAGCAATACAATTAGTCATGATAAATTAGACACATGTACAACACTTGGGTATCTTTTTGGAAATGTTTAAAAACACAGTGGCTTCCTCAGTCCAATACAGAGAAGAATGTTTGAAGATGGGTTTGAGGTGATCAGTCCCTCAGTCTGGAGTCGATGTAATCTGTCCACTGTGTTGCGCATGTGTCTGATTTATCAACTTGTCGGTTCTGTGAACCACTTATATATAATTAGTCTTATGGTGTGTACGAGGAAGTTGTTATTATTATTATTATAATCAAGGGGGAAGCGCTAAACCCGGAGGATTATACAGCGCCTGGGGGGGATGTGGAAGGCATTCAGGCTTAATTCGGGGAACTGGAGCACAGATCCAATTCCCTAAATCAAGAGCCCCTCACCAACATCAAGGAACCTTCCTTGAGGGGGTGTACGAGGAAGGCAAGGTAAGATTCGTCAGGAAACTGGACAAGTTTCCTGACGTGGACCATATTATTATTATAATCAAGGGGGAAGCGCTAAACCCGGAGGATTATACAGCGCCTGGGGGGGGTGTGGAAGGCATTCAGGCTTAATTTGGGGAACTGGAGCACAGATCCAATTCCCTAAATCAAGAGCCCCTCACCAACATCAAGGAACCTTTCTTGAGGGGACGTGGACCATAAAGACCCAAGTCATCTGACTGAGACCTTCCACTGGCTTACCCTTCCACCCCTTTAAAAATGAATATTATTTCATGTGAGGAAGGATATATTACCACTTGTGGTGGTGCTTGCAGTTCTGGCCGCCGAGAAGACATCTTTCTTCACATGCGGTCACTATAACAGAAAAGTTGTTGTTGGGGTTATTAAGGGACACCAAAGCGTAAACCTTATTGACTCCGGCCTCACGGTTAGGTTTAGCGCTTCTTTTTATTTTAATAGTAATAATGATGTCTGGTTAGGTTTAGCTTTTCTTTTTTATTATTATGAAAATAATAATCCTGCCTCCCGGGAGTGGGAGAAAAATGTGTTGCCCTAATATGGGTGGGAATTAAAAAGGAAATAAGGTTTTGTCCGAAAAAAGAATCGGGAACATGAATTTCCCAGGTTAGATCAGTTGAATTCCAGGCCTAAACACTGGCAAGTTCACCACAGTGTCCCGTGACCTGGTACGCAGTACTCTCGCCTAACACAATTTCTTTCGTCTTTATTTCTACAATACGTGTACTACGTATACAGACCATATCTGACATCAGTGACATACTATATAGCGAGCCTCTAGTTACGTAGAGCATTTTGGGCAAATCAGGTTAATTTTGTCCCCAGGATGTGACCCTCACCTGTCGACTAACACTCAGGTACCTACTTACTGTTAGGTGAACATGGAGAGCAGGTATGTAAAGGAAATATGTCCCAATGTTTTCAGCCATACCGGGGATCGAACCATGAACCTCATTGTGTGAGCTGAGTGCGCAACTAACCGAGCTACGGGAAAAGAAATAGGAATATGAATTTATCAAGTTAGAGCAAGTGGATTCCAGGTCTAAACATTAGCATATTCAGGCATCCCACTGTATACCGTGGCCTGGCAGGCAACTCTCTCACCTCACACATTGAGCGTCCTTGGTTCAATCCCCGGCCGGGATCTGTCAAGTTAATCATATTTATGGAGACAGCAACAAAGTCAGTAGAGTGCAAAATTCTGTTACTGCTAGACTAAGGTTAAGCTACAAGTATTTCTGGCAGTACGGTTTGTATAGATGTGTCCATGAGATATCTATACACAGCTGGGAGTAGTTCCCTTGAACGAATCTACCTGGACTTTCTACTCATTTTTGCAACATTGCAAGTTTCTGAAGATGTGCTGATTGCAACACGAAAGGCCTAGAGCCCCGTGGCCTGGTGGCTAAAGCTCTCGCTTCACATGGTGAGTGTCCGGGTTCGATTCCCGGCGAGGGTAGAAACATTGGGAATGTTTTCTTACACCGGTTGTCTATATTCTTCATCAGTGAAATAGGTACCTGGGTGTTTGTTGACAACTGCATCCTGGGACAAAACAAAACTGACCTAATTTGCCCGAAATGCTCAGCATAACAAGCGGCTTTCTATATAGTAGTATATCATTGATGTTGGCTATGGTCTGTATACCTTGTACATGTACTTGTAGAAATAAAGATATTATTATTATTATTAACTCGCTTCTTGGTTGTTTTGCAGCTAGGTAATAGTGTTTCCGTGATTAGGACCATGGGGGATACGGTTTAGTACCCTTAGTGGCCCTATAAACCCCAACAACAACCCTGGGAGTGACGGTATAGTGCCCTTAATGGCCCTATAAACCCCCAATAACAACAACAACCCTGAGAGTGACAGTTTAGTGCTTTCAGTGGCCCTATAAACCCCAACAAGGAGAAGAAGAAGACATTTAAGTGACCCTTAATAATATACACTGCTCGATCTTATCTACAACAAACTCGCCGTTTTGATCAATGATAATGAAATCTGTAAGTTTTGTGAGGTTTTTTCTTTTAATACATGGGTCGTCTCTCCCACCAATAAAGGCTGACCTGAAAAAAAGCCTCAGTAATTCATACTTTTTACTTGTGAAATCTTGGGACCACATCTTTGCCATATTAATACCAAAGATCCTTCGGGAAAGTGTATGCCTCTATTCTGACTTATTAAGGCTCCCGTATTCTGCTTGTTTTGTTACTGCTTACAGGGTGAACATAGGGTTACTCTCCTCTTCCTTGGATCAAACCTGATTACCTCCCATTCTGCAGGTGTTTTATGATCCCCTCTGGCTTTACCACTTCCCCATGACTTTAATGTGCTACTGCTGAATAATTAATGAGATAGCAAAGATAGGTTGGATTGGGAGTTTTTTGGGGGAATCAGATTTCTTTTTTAATTTAGTAATTTACATTAAGCGCTGAACCCATGTGGGTCATTCAGCACAAGACGTAGTGGAGGCTTGATCCTCTTGTCTTCTGAGTGTGAGACAGATGCTCTTCCTATTTGTACTCGCCTAGATTTTTTGGAATCAGAGAAATCAGTAATCCGAAAGGCCCAAGATCCCAGGCATTTGAGTTTAAAGAGTTCAGCTCTACCATTACATGGTGGGTTTATATACTTTAATATACACGAGTGAAACAACCGAATTATTGAAATTTAGGGTTCCTTGATCATTTCAAAGACAATCAATGGCACCTTATTAGGTATATAATTAGTCTAAATTAATCATTTATGAAAGTGATGGAGGCCGCCTGAGTCACTGTTATTAACACCATCCTATGGAAGGTTAACAGTTACAGCACACCCAAACTCTGGACAAACAGGATGATGTCCAATTTGGATACTGCTGTCGTGGTGTATCCACCTACAGCTCGCAACTCTACTACCTTCTTGCTTCATGTCTCCTGCCACTTTATGTTTCCTTCTTAGATTTTTTTGTATTAGCACCAAAGACGCTTCTCATGGCAAAACATTTTCTCTAATAAATAACCTGAACTGGAGATTAGTGTCATTGTCCACATCTTTCTGCCATTGCCATTCCTTTTACAGCTTAAATTTAGTCTTCACGTTTTGAATTGAATCTCTACTATGGAGTTTCTGCATTTTGATTTTTGTATTTCATACATATACAATGGCATATAATAATAATAATAATAATAATAATAATAATAATAATAATAATAATAATAATAATAATAATAATACTGTAATAATAATACTTGTATGTAGGTAGGTAGTAGGTTGGTAGACAGCAACCACCCAGGGAAGTACTACCGTCCTGCCAGATGACTGTGAAACAAAAACCTGTAACTGTTTTGCATGATGGTAGGATTGCTGGTTTCTTTTTCTGTCTCATAAACACGCTAAGATACAGGGATATCTTGCTACTCCTACTTACACTTGGTCACACTTCACAGACACGCACATGCATATATATATATACATACATCTAGGTTTTTCTCCTTTTTCTAAATAGTCTTGTTCTTTTTTTTTTTCTATGTCCATGGGGAAGTGGAAAAGAATCTTTCCTCCGTAACCCATGCGTGTCGTATGAGGCGACAAAAAAAATCCCGGGAGAAATGGGCTAGTAACCCTTCCCCTGTATACAATTACTAAAAAGAGAAGAAGAAAAACTTTATAAAACTGGGTTGCTTAAATGTGCGTGGATGTAGTGCGGATGACAAAAAAAACAGATGATTGTTGATGTTATGAATGAAAAGAAGTTGGATGTCCTGGCCCTAAGCGAAACAAAGCTGAAGGGGGGTAGGAGAGTTTCAGTGGGGGGAAAAATAATGGGATTAAATCTGGAGTATCTGAGAGGTTAGAGCAAAGGAAGGGGTAGCAGTAATGTTAAATGATCAGTTATGGAAGGAGAAAAGGAATATGAATGTGTAAATTCAAGAATTATGTGGATTAAAGTAAAGGTGGATGCGAGAAGTGGGTCATAAAAAGGGTTTTGTATGCACCTGGAGAAGAGAGGAATGCAGAGGAGAGAGAGAGATTTTGGGAGTAGTGTTGTAAATTGTATAGGAGCCTTTGAACCAAGGAGAGAGTAATTGGGGTAGGGGACTTGAATGCTAAAGTAGGAGAAATTTTTAGAGAGGGTTGTGGTAGGTAAGTTTGGGGTGCCAGGTGTAAATGATAATGGGAGCCCTTTGATTGAACTTTGTATAGAAAGGGGTTTTTAGTTATAGGTAATACATATTTTAAGAAAAAGGGATAAATAAGTATACACGATATGATGTAGGGCGAAATGACAGTAGTTTGTTGGATTATGTATTGGTAGATAAAAGGACTGTTGAGTGGGACTTCAGGTGTACATGTTTATAGAGGGGCCACAGATATATCAGATCACTTTCTAGTTGTAGCTACACTGAGAGGTAAAAGGTAGATGGGATACAAGGAAAAATAGAAGATCAGGGAAGAGAGAGGTAAAGGTTTATAAACTAAAAGAGGAGGCAGTTAGGGTAAGATATAAACAGCTATTGGAGGATAGATGGGTAATGAGAGCATAGGCAATGGGGCGAAGAGGTAGGGGGTTAGGTTTAAAAATGTAGTGTTAGAGTGTTCAGCGGGAAGTTGTGGTTACAGGAAGTGGGTGCAGGAGGGAAGAGGAGCGATTTGGGGAATGATGATGTAAAGAGAGTAGTAAAGGGGGAAAAGTTAGCATATGAGAAGTTTTTACAAAGTAGAAGTGATGCAAGGGAGGAAGAGTATATGGAGAAAAAGAGAGAAGTTAAGAGGTGGTTGAAAACAAAAGTAAAAGAGAGGGAATGAGAGAATGGGGTGAGATGTTATCAACAAAAATTTTTTGAAAATAAGAAAAAGTTTTGGGTGAGATTAACAAGTTAAGAAAGCCTTAGGGGACAAATGGTTTGTCAGTTAAAATAGGAGAGGAGAGTTATTAAGGGGGGAGTTAGAGGTATTGGGAAGATGGAGGAATTTTTGAGGAATTGTTAAAAATTGATGGGAAAATGGGAAGCTGGATTTCGGGGTATAGGGAAGGAGGGAATAACATTTGTAGGAGTGAGGAAGACCCGTTGTGAGTGTGGGGGAAGTTGTGAGGGCCAGTAAGGTAAATGAAGGGGGGTAAGGCAGCCGGGATTGATGGGATAAGATGAATGTTAAAGCAGGTGGGGATATGTTTGGAGGTGGTTGGTTTCAATTATTTAATAAAAGTATGGAAGAGGGTAAGGGTACCTAGGGATTGGCAGAGGAGCATAGTTCCTTTGTATAAGGCAAAGGGGATAAAAGAGAGGCAAAAATTATAGGGGGATAAGTTGTTGAGTGTACCTGGTAAGGTATGGTGGTTATAATTGAAAGAATTAAGAGTAAGACGGAGTAGGAGCAGTGAAAGGAGGCTTTAGGAAGGTAGGGGGTGTGGGACCAGGTGTTTACAGTGAAAATATAAGTGAACAGTATTTGGATAAGGTAAAGAGGTCTTTGTGGATTTATGGTTGGAAAAGGCGTATGCAGGGGGATAGGGGGGGCAATGTGGCAGTGTTGCAAGTGTATGGTGTAGGAGGTAGGTTACTGAAAGCAGTGAAGAGTTTTTACGAGGATAGTGAGGTCAAGTTAGAGTATGTAGGGAAAGGGGGAAAATTTTTTTCCCAGAAAAAGTAGGCCTTAGAAAGGGAGTGGATGTCCCCCGGGTTGTTTAATATTTTATAGAGGGGGTTGAAAGAGAAAAAAGCGGGGGTTTTGCAAGGGGGGGTTGATTTAAAAAGATAAAGAATCACACACAAAGTGGGATTTTGTCACGCTGCTCTTTGCTGATGACACTGGCTCTTGGGGATTCTGAAGAGAAGTTTGCAGAGATTGGTGGATAAAATTTGGGGGGTGTGCAAAAGAAAAAAATTTAAAAGGGTGAAACGGGAAAGAGAAAGGTTTGAGGATAAAAAAAGATTAGGGATGAAAGATTGAAAAATCAGTTGGAGGGAGGGTATGGAGGGGTAAACGTTTTCAATTTTGGAGTGGCGGTCAGCGGATGGGTTATGAAAGATAGGTGAATCTGTTTTTGATGGGGAAAAAAGTGGGTGTGCACTTGGAGTTGTGGAGACAAAGAACTTTGTCCCCTTGGAGGGAAAAAGGGGGAAAGTAGAGAGTATATTTTACCAACGTCTTTTTATGGGTGTGAAACGGGGTGATAATGTTGGCGGGGAGAAGGCTGGGGGCAGTGGAGAAGTCATGTTGAGGGGAATTGTGGTGTGAAATTTAAAGCAGAGGATTCTAGTTTGGAAGTGGAGGAGGCGGGGTTACCAAAACTGTTGTCGAGGGGAGGAAAGGGGTTTTTTAGGTGGTTCGGAAAAGTAGAGAGAATGGAGCGAAACAGAATGACTTCAAGAGTGTATCACTGTGTGGAAGGAAGGGGGGTAGGGGGTCGGCCTGGGAAGGGTTGGAGGGGGGGGGAAAAGGGAGGTTTTTTTGGCGGGGGTTGGATTCCAGCAGGCTGGTGAGCGTGTTTGATGGGATGAATGGGACAAATGGTTTTTAATACTTGAGGCTGTTGGAGTGGACCCCAAGAAACATTTATGAAGGGGATTCGGGGAAAACCCGGCAGGCCGGACTTGAGCCCTGGAGTGGGAAGTACAGTGCCTGCATCTGAAGGAGGGTGTTAAATTTTGAGTTTAAAAACGTAGTGTAAAGCCCCCCTTTGGAAAGCAGTGAGGGAGTGAATAGGGTGAAATTTTCTTTTTCGGGCCCCCCTCCCTTGGGGGAATCGGCCGTGTGATAAAAAAAAATAAAAAATATGAAAAGTAAAAGGACACAAGGAAAATAATGTGAATTTTATTGGGGCAACTTTTCACCCCCAGGGCTTTACAAGCCTTTACGGGGTTTGAAAAGCCCCTGGAGATTAAAAACTTTCCCACATATTTAAGAGAAGTTCAGAGATTGGTGGTGAATTTGGTAGGGTGTGCAAAAAAAGAAAATTTAAAAAGTATTAAAAAGGAAAAAGTAGGTTATGAGGTAACAAAAAGTTTAGGTGATGAAAGATTGTATCGTTTGGGAGGGAGAGAGTATGGGGGAGGTGATGTATTCACTATTTGGGAGGGGCGTGTCAGCGGATGGGTCTATAAGAAGGGTGATTCATAGAATTGATGAGGGGAAAAGGTGACCAGAGCACTTGGAGTTGTGGAACAAAGAACTTTTTTTCCTTGGAGGCAAAGGGGAATGTATGAAGTATATGTTTTACCAATGCCCTTTTATGGGGGTAAACATGGGTGATGAAAGTTGAGCGAGGAGAAAGGGTGGAGGCAGGGAGATGTCATGTCTGAGGGCAATGTGTGGTGTGAAAATAAGCAGAAATTCGTAGTTTGGAAGTTGGGGGAGGTGCGGGGGGTTTCCCAAAAAGTTGTCCAAGGGTGAGGAAGGGTTGTTGAGGTGGGTTGGACAGTAGAGAGAATGGACGAAACAGAAGACTTCAAGGTGTATCAGTCTGTAGGGAAGGGGCGGGGTAGGGGTCGGGCCCAGAAGGTTGGAGGGAGGGGGGTAAAGGGGGTTTAGTGTCGAGGGGTTGGACTTCCCGCAGGCATGCTTTTAGCGTGTTTGAAAGGGGTGAATGGAGACAAATTTTTTTAATACTTGACTGCTGTTGGAGGTGGCAAAGAACATTTTTGAAAGGGGGTTTAGGGGAAACCCCGGGAGCCGGCTTGAGTCCCGGAGATGGGAAGTACAGTGCCTGCACTTGAAGGAGGGTTTTAAAAACTGAAAGTGTAAAGCACCCTTCTGGCAAGACAGTGATGGAGTGAATGATGGTGAAAGTTTTTCTTTTTTGGGCCATCCTGCCCTGGTGGGAATCGGCCAGTGTGCTAATAAAATAATAAAATAGTTGCACTTGTGTCCTTTTACTTTACATAGTCGGTAATTCTACCAACACTATTACATAATAATACTTTCCAAAGAAGATATAAAAAAATTTATATGAAAAAGCCCATAGTTATGCAAGGTATTTCAAACATTTCATCAGTCTTGCTTATCTCCAACTATTTCTAAAACAATCTTTGCTGTACTGTTTGTATGTGTGTATATAAGTTTTGTTGTTTCTAGATTAATCTTTTAACCTTTCATAAAATATTCTATTGAAAGCTTTCTTAAATTTTAAATAAAATAAATTTGCTTCTCCCTTTCTTTCTTGATTAATTTTTATGAGTCATGATAACTTAATGATTTGATATACTATACAGGAGTTTGTTAATCTAAGAACTGTTTACTAGGTACAGTACCAGGATTTTTTAATGACTTTCTTCAGTGATTTTACAATAATGTCTATCAGCAAGACAGTCCTGTAATTTGATAGTCTGCCCCATTACCTTTTTTAAATATTGCCATAATATTTCCATTAGTCTTACCAGTTTACCTTGTGGTGAAATCCTAAAAATGTTCCACAAATATTCCCCAAAATTCTGTGGAGCTGTGTATGGTGAATCTGATTTTTAAATGAGTGATAACATTTCAGGTGTAACAAAACTGGGGCAACAAGATGGATGGAGTGTTGAAGAGAGTGCGAGAACTGGACTTGCATGATCAGCGTGATCTCCTGGTAGCCCTGGTGGTGGGACATCCACCAGAGGTACAACAAGCTCTTCTTCTTCCCACTGTAACGGCTGCTTCCAGGTCATCCCTTGATATATGTTTGTTTCTATAAGTGAAGGAAAAATAAGTGTGTATAGAATAGATTTTTTAAATTTAAATGTTATACAGTATGTAGAAGGCAGACTACAGTACATAAAATACAGTAGTGCCCCCCGTATCCACAGGGGATGCATTCCTAGACTTACCATGGATAACTGAAACCGTGGATAGTAACAAACCCTATATATATAAGTCATTTTTCATTTACATACATACCCATGATAAAGTTTAATTAATAAATTATGCAAAATAAGCCTAGAATTAGCTTTTTTTCACTGATGGGAAGCATTTCATGGCTTCTCTTAGGCCTTGAACTGCCAGCATCACTACTTTTGGGCTTAAGGGCCAGTATTAAGCATAATTAAGGGTTATTTTGGGGCCACAGTAAACCCTGGATAATTGAAACTGTGGATAACTGAATCTGTGGATATGGAAAATGAGTAACAGTACTGTAGTGGAAAAGAGAGTTGTTGATTATGTGAATTACAGTAGTACAAAAGATGTGAAGGATTAAATGAGTGAAGAGCAACTGAAAGGATGGGTGCGGTAATGTCAACTTTTTTTTGAGAATGAGAAACAGTTTAGAGGGAGATAACTAAGGAAGAAAATTTTTGTGTTTGCTAAAGTAAAAGTTTTGAGATGTGGGATGAGGAGCTAGACATGTTAGATGAGAAAGTAGTACACCTACCATCCGACTTAAGACCGAGTTCGGTTCCGAGAAACCGGTCGTAAGTCAAAATGGTCGTAAGTCGAACTTTACTACTGAATATCAACAAAACATTTTTGTAATGACTTTATTTTATTGTTTTATTTTGGTATTTCATGTTTTACTTTACTTTTTATGCTGTTAGTACTGTATTTTATACTGCAAGGTTCAGGATAAACACTGTGTACAACACAAATAGTTGTTTATTTCCCAGAAATTTGGCATAAAAAACACGGTCGTAAGTCGAGTGGTCGTAAGTTGAGCAGGTCGTAAGTCGGATGGTAGGTGTATTAGGAAAAAAAAATTGGGACGAGGAGGTAGAGGTGTTAGGAAAGCTGGATAAGGAAGTAGAGGTGTTAGAGAGATGCAAGGTTAAGGAGGGAGAGGTGTTAAGATACTGGATAAGGAACAGAGAATGGAAAGCACTCAGTGTCATTCAAGGCCATTTTCTCTGAGGCATGGGTGTCTGTTAAGGCCAGTTTTTATTGTAATTATTTATCACAAGACCACTCCATTCATACATGTTGGCCACATTACCAATGAATACACTGTAAACACTGCAGGAGTGAGCATATCATTCCATTGAGTTTTCTCTTAGCCACACCAAACACAATATCCCAGTTGAGTACTAGTACAGTTGATGTGCGAGTCAGTGAAATATAGATCACTCTCCTCCAGAATGAAGAGATGAGAAGACAGTCACAGGAATGAGTTAGTTCCAAATGGTGACGCAGTAGTTGGAAGTATTTAACCCTTTCAAGGTCCAGAGGCCAAATTTCAAAGTGCACACCAGGGTCCAAGAATTTAAAAAAAAAAATTTTGTTATTTTTTCTTTTGAAATGGTAGAGAATATTTTTCTGAAGGTAATAAAAAAAGTACGAAATTTGATGGAAAATTTATGAAATTATGCTCTCGCGAATTTTGATGTGTCAGCGATATTTATGAATTGGCGATTTTGCCGACTTTGACTCCCATTTTAGGCCAATTACATTATTCCAGTCTACCAAATTCTTAGCTATTTCACTAGTATTACTTCTATTCTATCGATTGAGTACAAGAAATCGCCAAGTCATCTGTTTCAACTACAAAATAAAATGATCGGAAATTTGGTAATTTGGCCAATTTAACACAAAGTTCAAAATATTCCACTTTCAAAATACGGTCCAGAATAAACAATGTAGGTATTCCTGGCACTAAACTAACATTTCCTCTGTTCATTAGTTACGTTTTGAGGCTTTACAAATGAATTCCATTTTGATTTTGTATTCACATAATGAATTTTTATTCAAACCAAAAAATAGAAGATTTACTGCTATGCAATATTGTAATAATTGTATAAATATCATCACCACATTTGTGAATGTATATTAGACCCACCAGCTGGCATGTATTAGATGTGTGAGGTCGTTTGTTTACTCTTGAACATCGGCAAAAATTAAACATTTCCGCTACTTTGAGCTCAGTTTCAAGCCATTTCCAGTACTAAAACCAATCAAAATCATCACTATTTCTGTAATATGTCTTCCATTCTATCAAATCAGACCAAGAAATTGCAAATACATATATAAAAAACATACGAAAAAACACTGCAAAGTCGCTGTTTTAATCGAAAATCAAGGTCTCAGTTTTTTCTCTCATTATACACTGTGTGCTGCAGGATTTGTTTTATGTGGTGCACACATACTACATAGATGTATTCTCTCATATCTAGGCCTAAATTTACCACTCACAGCTTATCATGGCTCATGGCGTTGATCTACGGTTTGGACCCTTAACGTAAAGCCGTAGATCTACGGCACGGACCCTGAAAGGGTTAAGATAGGTGTTAGAGGGAGCCCTAGTGTGCATGTATATAGGAGGCCTAAACATTCTAACTCAGCAAAAAAAAGCTAATTTGGGCTTTAATACTAGTAATATAGAGGTTATCATGACAGGTAGCTATTGCTAACATGATTCATGCAACCTGCACACAAAAGTATATATGTGTGTGTAAAGGTAGAAAGTTGAAAGTGAACATAGAAAAGAGTAAGGTAATGAGGGTATCAAATGATTTAGATAAAGAAAAATTGGATATCAAATTGGGGAGGAGAGTATGGAAGAAGTGAATGTTTTCAGATATTTGGGAGTTGACGTGTCAGCGGATGGATTTATGAAGGATGAGGTTAATCATAGAATTGATGAAGGAAAAAAGGTGAGTGGTGCATTGTGTATATGTGGAGGCAAAAAATGTTATTTATGGAGGCAAAGAAGGGAATGTATGAAAGTATAGTAGTGCCAACACTCTTATATGGGTGTGAAGCTTGAGTTATAAATGCTGCAGTGAGAAGGCAGTTGGAGGCAATGGAGATGTCCTGTCTAAGGGCAATGTGTGGTGTAAATATTATGCAGAAAATTCGGAGTGTGGAAATTAGGAGAAGGTGGGAAGTTAATAAAAGTATTAGTCAGAGGGCTGAAGAGGGGTTGTTGAGGTGGTTATGTCATTTAGAGAGAATGGATCAAAGTAGAATGACATGGAGACCGTATAAATCTGTAGGGAAAGGAAGGTGGGGTAGGGGTTGTCCTCAATAAGGTTGGAGGGAGGGGGTAAAGGAGGTTTTGTGGGCGAAGGGCTTGGACTTCCAGCAAGCGTGCGTGACCGTGTTAGATAGGAGTGAATGGAGACAAATGGTATTTGAGACATGACAAGCTGTTGGAGTGTTAGCAGGGTAATATTTAATGAAGGGATTCAGGGAAACCGGTTATTTTTATATGGCTGGACTTGAGTCCTGGAAATGGGAAGTACAATGCCTGCACTGTAAAGGAGGGGTTTGGGATATTGGCAGTTTGGAAGGATATGTTGTGTATCTTTATACGTATATGCTTCTAAACTGTTGTATTCTGAGCGCCTCTGCAAAAACAGTGATTATGTGTGAGTGAGGTGAAAGTGTTGAATGATGATGAAAGTATTTTCTTTTTGGGGATTTTCTTTCTTTTTGGGTCGCCCTGCCTTGGTGGGAGACGGCCAGCTTGTTAAAAAAAAAAATTCTTGTCCTAATTTGCAAGATTTAATCCAATATTTCCCCTTTAAGGTACGTGCCCCAGACACTGATGAAGGTTCTTAGTCCAAGGAATTGGAGCTACCCTACCTTTCTGTGGATTGAATGATTGCTCCCATTTCCTAAGACACTGTCTGACTTATGGGTTTACTTCTCCTCCCTCCTATATAATTAAAGAAAAATATCCTACATTTTGACTGATGGGCAGTCAGAGAATATATTATTTGCAGAATATGCAGAGTTATTTGGGCTTGGATATTCATACATTATATACACAATATACCAAACCTGTATGGACCAAAAAATGTATTGGCAAAAATCTGTAATGCCTTTGGATGAAATATTTTTGGTACATTTTTCTTATTTACAATTGAAATTCTAGGGGAACACTTTTAGTGTTTTACTTGTCACAATAAGCCTTTTTTTTTTTTTTTTTCAGTTATGTAAAGTGGCACTTGGTAAGTTCCATTTCTAGTCAAGACACCCCAGACCTGTTGAGACTGCTGCCTCCTGAGTTACAGATAGCAGTGCTCCAGTGTGTTGATGGCCCCAGTCTCTTACGAGCATCTCAGGTCTCAAGAGAATGGAATAGGTATGTATTATGCACTTGCTGTTTTGTCCGTAATGCTCTTTTGTAACAGCTTCTGCAGATAAGTTGTTTTGCTTATAATGGTTAATTATAAATGAGAGAGACTTTTATATGAACATGTGTCTCATTCTTATATATAGGATACTGGCAGAATTACACTTTATTTCTACATATATCTATGAATTTTATTTTTTTGTACTGTTGAATTTTACATCCTATGTTGTTGGAGCATCCTGCCTAGCATAGGGCATTCCCTGAGGTAGGCTAATTCTTTGTGATTACCTACCTGTTTGTACTGTAGTTTCAAGTGCAGACTTATACAAGATGCCCCATCATCAATACAGTATTTAGTCTATCATAAAAGTTCTTTGAAGTTTCCAGTGGTTGTAGTACTTACTACTTTTTGTAATTCATTCCATTGTTGAAGAAATAGACATGTGCAACAACTGGGTTTCTTTATTATGTAGACATTTTCTGGATTTATCAGTACAATGCAAGGACAAGACTTGAGGAATCAGAAGCATAGACAGAAAGATACCTGGTTATATACTGGAGTCAGATGAGGTGCAGCAGATGAAGGCATTGTCACTGGTAGGCAGGATTCCCAAGAGTTAAGCCCGAGGTATAAGTAGGGACCACTAGGACCTAGTGGTCCCTACTTATACCTCGTGACTAGGTTGAGGGACTGATTATCTCATCATCTGCCTCTTCATTCTTCTGTTTTTGCCCCTATATTGATAAATCTTCTGGCTGATGAAACAACATGTCTGATGATTTAACTTGTCAATATTGTATGCCATTGATATTGTGATACATTCCATTCTTCTATTACACTGCAAAGATAAACACTGTAGTGTCTTTCAGGCAGTATTTTAGTTTATATAGCCTCTTGTGCCAGTTGATTGTAATACAGTGGAACCTCGGTTTGCGTTTGTCCTGGTTTTCGTTGAATTCTGTTTTTGACGACTTTTTTCATCAAAATATTGTCCCAGTTTTCGTTCATCACCTCGGTTTTCGTCCGCCGTTCTGAACGTGTCTGTCTGCCCGTGCCCACACAAAGCATCCCACGCACACATTCTGAGTCAGTCTGGCTTTGTTTCTCATCGAGTGAACATTACCCTGCACATTCATATGAAACATTTTGTAATAATCCATTAGTTTTTGTGCTTGTTTATTGAGTGCAGCTGCTAAATAAGTTACCATGGGGCCAAAGAAAGTTCCGAGTGCCAACCCTTTGATAAAGAGGTGAGAAACATGATAAAATTCAAGAAAGAACTGGTAGCAAAGTATGAAAGTGATGTACGTGTGGCTGATCTCACCAAGATGTACGGAAAGTCCTCATCAACGATCAGTTCCATCCTGGTGAAGAAAAAAGAAATCAGTGAATCTAATGTTGCGAAAGGGGTAAATGTGCTAACGAAACAGAGATTGCAAACACTCAGAGATGTTGAGAAGTTGTTGTTGGTGCGGCTCAATGAAAAGCAGTTAGCAGGAGATAGTGTTGTGGAGGCGATAATTTGCGAAAAGGTAAGCATGTGGATCTCGTAAAGAATATGCCTGGAACAAGTGCTGCTGAGGAAATTGCTTCAGAGGAGGAGGATTATTATTATAATCAAAAAGAAGCGCTAAGCCACAAGGACGGAGGAGGAAGAGAAAGGGGAGAATATACCTTCTTCAGTGATTAAGGACATTTGTGCAAAGTGGAGTGAGGTACAAAGTTTTGTGGAGAAATACGACCCTAACAAAGCTGTTGCAAGCCATGTCTGCAACATGTTCAATGACAATGCCATGTCCCATTTTAGGCAAATCTTAAAGAGATGCCAGAAACAGACCTCTGGACAGATTTTTTGTGTGACAAGGGTACAGTGACTCTCAAGCTGGTCCTAGTGCCAGTAAAAGACAAAGAAGGGAAGTAACCCCGGATAGTGACTTGATACCTGAAGTCCTTATGGAAGGGGATTCCCCTTCCAAACAATAAACTCTCCTCCCTGCCCCGTCCTCGCCATCTTCCATACACCAACAAGAGTCTTCAATAAAGGTAAAAGTGATTTAAATGTTCATTTATCATTTCATTTGTGCTTTATATTTATTTCTCATTGTTTTCTGTATGTAAAACTATAGTTATTTTCTATAAAATGCATTTTTTGTTAATATTTTTGGGTGTCTGGAATGGATTAATTGGATTTACATTATTTCTTATGGAAATATTGCTTCCATTTTCATCGAATTCGGTTTTCATCAGACTCTCTGGAACAAATTAAAGACGAAAACCATGGTTCCGCTGTAGGAAATTTTCCTTGTCGGTTCTTTAGTATCCTTTTATAATTTTGAATGTGTGTGGCTAGTAATCTGTGTGACAACCATTGCGTCATTGCCTCACCCCTCAAAGAAGGTTCCTTGATGTTCGTGAGAGACCCTTGATCTAAGGAATTGGACCAATGCTCCATTTCCTTGAATTAAGCCTGAATGCGTTCTATTCTCCAAGGCACTGTATGCCCCCTATGGGTTTAGTGCTCCCCCATGAATGTAATAATTCATTGCTCACCTTTGTAATCTTCTATATAGGGTAATAGTTTAATGATGGTAATTTTTTATTTTCACACCAGGCTTTCGTAATAAAATTATTTTAATGATTAAAATGCATACAATACACATTATTAAGTAAGTAAGTTTATTCAGGTATACACAGATACAGTTACATTATCATACATAGCAGCATATGTGTAGAGAACCTAGGATAACCCAAAAAGGTCAGACAGAGTGACTTATTTCCATTGGGGTCAAGTACATATATATGCCATTTAATCTTGGGTAATATTTCTTATTTCAGAATTGTCAAGAATCATCACAGTATATGGCTCAGGAAATGTAAAGAATTGGGAGTAAATGTTGAAAAAGTCAGTAATGATGCTAACTGGCATGAGGTGTATGTGACATCTCTACGGCAGCAGCTGTCTCTTAAGAATGGAACTGCCTTCAGTGAGCGCTTCATGCAACTTCAAAACTGCAAGAAGGCTGTAAAGGCTGTAGATTATCAGAATGGCTTCCTTTGTACAGGTGTGCTGTGTGTGTTATTACAGCAAGTTTACTTTTTTCACAGCTTCATAGTTTAAGTAAATGTATTTTTTTATACTAAAATGCACACTTTAGGTTGTTCTTAAAAGATTTCAAATGAGCGTTTATAACAACATACAAGATATGAGTACATCATAAAAAGTAAGGTGAGAGTAAATAGGTATACTGTAGCATGGTTCTTTGTGTTTCATTTACTTATTTATTGAAAATCAAAGGGCTTGAGATGTGGAGGTTCAAAGTTCAGCACCTGCATTCTGAAGGATGGGTTGATATATTGTGAATCAGATCATTTGAAATGTGATGTCTGTGAACTCTTGGCAAAACAGCTATTGAATGAGTGATTGTGAATGTCTCTATTTGTGTCACCCTAACTTGGTGGGAAACAGTGTGGCAAAAATAATAATACAGCCGCTTCTCACTTAACGACAGAGTTCCGTTCCTAAGATCACGTAAGTAAACAAATTCATTGCTAAGCAAGGAGAACTGTAATGGTAGTGGGTTTGTGTCAGCCATCTTTGATATTGTTTTAATGTCACCTCTGCACTATTTATAACATTTTCAGTACAGTGGACCCCCGCTTAACGATCACCTCCAAATGCGACCAATTATGTAAGTGTATTTATGTAAGTGCGTTTGTACGTGTATGTTTGGGGGTCTGAAATGGACTAATCTACTTCACAATATTCCTTATGGGAAAAAATTCGGTCAGTACTGGCACCTTAACATACTACTGGAATGAAAAAAGTTCGTTAACCGGGGGTCCACTGTATATTTTTAAATGTTTATACAGTAGTTTTACCGTATATTGTAATAAACAGAATAGAGGAAATCAGCTGTAATATATATTATTTAGATATGTATACTGGTCAGAGAACCCGTCAGAGTCGTCGGTAAACGAGTACGTCACAAAGTGAGAAGAGGCTGTAATGATAATTGTGCAATTATAGCCCAAACATGTTTTTAGGTTACAGTACCAAAGGCAAGGTAGGGGTCATCCTACAAAAGGTTGGCAAGAGAGTAAAGGAGGTTTTTGTATGTGAGGGGCTTGGACATTCAACAGGTGTGTGAATGTGTTAGATAGGAGTGAGTGGAGGCAGATGGATTTTTATGACTTTACATGTGTTGGAGTGTGAGCAAGGTGGGATTTATGAAGGATTTCAGGGAAACCAGTTAGCTGGACTTGGGTCCTGGAGGTGGGTAGTACAGTGCCTGGACTTTCAAAGAGGCTATAATGTCAGCATGCCTCTGGTAAGACAATGATGAGAGTGAATGATGGTGAGTGTTTCTTCTTTTCTGGGTCACCCTTCCTTGGTGGGAGATGGCTGTTGTGTTAAAAAAAGTTTGCATATAAGCAAATTACACTCCAGATAACCTACAACATTTGCTGCCAGTTGTATTTATCAGTGGTTATGATTCATCTGTTGCACAAAACCAATACTATACTACAAACTTACGAATCACTTGAAAGATACACTGTACTTAACAATTCAGCATACAGTAAGGCATATGCCATTTGTCCATCTTGAAAAGAAATGGGAAGACAGATGGTGCAAATAAGAAGAAAGGATGTAAAGAATGGCAAAACTGCAAAGGACGTTACAGAGATGGATAAAATAAAACAGTCTAGCTCATATTGCTACATTAAGAGTTTAGCCAGTCATTATTGACTTTTATGAGAGTAGTACTGTAGTGGTTTGTGGGAGGCCAAGGCCAACAGTTCTGCTATCTGCAAGTTAAATTAAATATACTTTTAAATTTTTTCAACCTTACCACTTTTCATAATTGATATTCAGGTGGAATATTATATGTTAATTGTTTCGTCTTTCTTTTTCAGTGTCAGAGGAAGACTACGTAAATATCTGGCAGCTGGAACTCAACATTCCAGTGCTGACCTTCCCAGTCGAGCGTGCTGTTTCTTGCATTAAGTTCAGATCAAATTCTCTCCTCATCTGTGGCCATTTTGTTGGCATCTTAACTGCTTGGGATGTAAGCATGATGAGTAGACTGTCATGTGTGGTGTATAATGCTGCAGGTGACAATCCTGGTGATCATGCTCTCCTCAGGTGCAAGTTTAAGATGCATGCTGGTCCTGTATTCAGTAGTGACTTCTCCGAAGACTTGGATTTGTTAGTGAGTGGAGGAGCTGATGAGTGCATCAAGTTGTGGGGCCTATCAACCGGGTTACTTATTAAGTCTCTGCCTAATCAAGATCATTGGATTTTGCGTGTTATTCTTTTACCAGATTTATTTTACAGTTCCCACCATGTTGTTATATATATGACAAGAGATAATGTAAATAAAATAAGCTGGCCTGCTAATAACAACAGAAATTTTAACAATGACCTAAACTCTGTGGAAAATATATCCAATGACAATAATGATCTCAATTCTGACTGTGTAATGGACAAACTGGGTAAGGTAGATGAAATCTTATTGAATTCACATATATGCCTCAATGAAGGGAACAATAATTTCTTTACACCAGGTCTTCAGTACAGCAGCAAGTTTGTGGGACTAATCAAACAAGATATTGACGAGAAACATGCAAACTTGTGTGTATACGACATAGATACATTTAAACTCTCGTATAATATCATTTTAAAATTCAAAGTGAAAAAACTTCTGGCTCTTGGGAACAGATATGCCCTACTCTTAACTGTTGGCAATGTTCTGTACTCTTCAACACTAGTGGTTGTGGATGTTGTAACAGGAGAAACTGCTGGCACCCATGCAGTTCCACATTCCAAGTAAGTTATGCAGTTTTTTAATCCACTTTGTCTCTTGTGCCACTTCCACTACTCCCCCTACCTACTACTGCTACTACTACTACTACTACCACCAACCACTGCCACCACCACCGCCACCACTACTACTACTTCCACTACCAGCATTACCTCTACCACTGCTTTCTCCGCCTACTCCTTTCTTCCTCCTATCTTGATCCCATCCCTACCCTACTCTTGTATATATACTGGCTCCTTTACCTTATGATTATTAATCTTAAGTTTTAAAGGAGTGGACCAGTTGTTCGCTTTAGATTTGTTGGTACGTATAATCGCCCGGCCCAGGACTTTTCCAAGAGGTGGTCCAGCCTTGGCTCCCTTTTGTGGAATGTCTCAGACCAACGTCTGCCATAGGAGGAGGTACAAGTACCTCCTAGTCTTCTAGGACCAGCTGTCCCTAGGCCTAGCCCCATTCTCCGCCCCCACGAGGGCTCGGAGGAGAAGCTAGGTACCTTGGGCTGCCACAAACCCTGCCCACACTGGGCTCGAAGGATGTGGCAGCTGCATAGCAGCAGATGATGTCATGAGGTGCAAGGGCAGCAAGCACTACAGGATCCTTTTCGAGCCACACCCCAGCTTTGGGCCGAAGCCCGAGCGCTGGGGAAGCTCAAGAATGCCTCTTGCTATAGTGTTGCTGCTGCTACTTCACTTGTTTACCTGGAGTTTACCTGGAGAGAGTTCCGGGGGTCAACGCCCCCGCGGCCCGGTCTGAGACCAGGCCTCCTGGTGGATCAGAGCCTGATCAACCAGGCTGTTGCTGCTGGCTGCACGCAAACCAACATACGAGCCACAGCCCGGCTGATCCGGAACTGACTTTAGGTGCTTGTCCAGTGCCAGCTTGAAGACTGCCAGGGGTCTGTTGGTAATCCCCCTTATGTGTGCTGGGAGGCAGTTGAACAGTCTCGGGCCCCTGACACTTATTGTATGGTCTCTTAACGTGCTAGTGACACCCCTGCTTTTCATTGGGGGGATGGTGCATCGTCTGCCAAGTCTTTTGCTTTCGTAATGAGTGATTTTCGTGTGCAAGTTCGTTACTAGTCCCTCTAGGATTTTCCAGGTGTATATAATCATGTATCTCTCCCTCCTGCGTTCCAGGGAATACAGGTTTAGGAACCTCAAGCGCTCCCAATAATTGAGGTGTTTTATCTCCGTTATGCGCCGCCGTGAAAGTTCTCTGTACATTTTCTAGGTCGGCAATTTCACCTGCCTTGAAAGGTGCTGTTAGTGTGCAGCAATATTCCAGCCTAGATAGAACAAGTGACCTGAAGAGTGTCATCATGGGCTTGGCCTCCCTAGTTTTGAAGGTTCTCATTATCCATCCTGTCATTTTTCTAGCAGATGCGATTGATACAATGTTATGGTCCTTGAAGGTGAGATCCTCCGACATGATCACTCCCAGGTCTTTGACGTTGGTGTTTCGCTCTATTTTGTGGCCAGAATTTGTTTTGTACTCTGATGAAGATTTAATTTCCTCATGTTTACCATATCTGAGTAATTGAAATTTCTCATCGTTGAACTTCATATTGTTTTCTGCAGCCCACTGAAAGATTTGGTTGCAATGTCCATTGCACTCTGTCCTGAGTGGACCAGTAAGCCAGTGGAAGGGCTCGATCAGATGACCAAAAACTCAAGTGGTGGACCATCATATGATCAAGAAATAGTTGTCCTGTTTCCTGACGAAACTAATGTAACCTAAACTAAATTCCGCTAGTTTATGCATGAGTAATGTTTTCACTACTAACTAAATAAAGCTCAGGTACAGTATTGATTTGATGATGCCAGGGATCAAGAGCTCCTCAGTGCCCTTCAAACCTGTAAGGGTTAATGTATTGTAATGGGATGTATTGCTGTATTTCAGTTGTGGGTTGTAATAGGAACAGTGTTATAGAGAAGTAACCAGTCATTGATACTTGATGTTCCTTTTTTGAAACTTACTGAATGTCTTAATACAAGCTTACACTTCATGTTTTCATTTTAAATTAAAGTTTATTGTTATAAAATGAGATAGTTTACTGAATACTGTATATAAATACAGTAGGTTAAAAAATATAAATTGAACTGATGTGCCCCCTCAATAAAATTTATACGAATTGTGTATATTTGACAGAATGACAACTCCGGATGGTGCGCAGCTTGTGGTGGGTGATGTAGAGTGGCTTGATGGACTTGGAATGCACTTACCAGGGCCATCGGTAATGTCAGTAAGTGCTGAACCAAATTCTGAAAAATCTGACTGCAGTAAAAGTTCTCCAAGTTGCTCTTATACTGCAACAGAAACACAAAATCTCAATAGACCCAGTAGCATAGTGTATAGTGATGTTTGTTACAGAACATATACTCAAAAGGGCAGTCCAGAGTCAGGTGTACAAAAATACTCCACCTATCATGCATGCGTAGAAGGAAATGTTTGGGATTGTCAAGATTCGTCCTCACCTTCTCCTGTTGGTGCTACGGGAGGAGATTGGTGCCTAGGTTATGCACAGTCAGAGCCTCAGTACTCTAACAACAACAGGCCTGTTACTGTCTCTTCAAATGATGTGCCCCTCCAGGTTACAGGGCTTCAGTCTCATGGCATCAACATGACATTCAGTAGTACCAAAGAGAGACATATTTCAGTCAAACTAGAGAGGCCGGGTCACTTGGTGTTGGCTGCAGGAGTGCAGAGTGAGCCTGGAAGGTTGTTCACACTATGGTGGTCTCAGTCTACACTGGCATCAAAATGTAAAGAGGAATAGCAGACTGTGTGAAAGAGTAGACGAATGTATTATAACGTGTGAATTTTAGATCTATACCTGTGTGTCCTTTCTAGGGAAAGTGGGTGTTATGATGCAAGTCAAGGGTCTTGATTCAGCTAACAGGAGCTACCCTTCCCTTCCTCGAATCAAATTTGATTTTCTTCCACTCTCCAGGCACTGTATGACCCATATGGACTTTATGCTTCCCTGTGAACTTTACATATAATAAATTTTTTTTATAATGTATACCTATGTTATAGGTAGTAGGTTGGTAGACAGCAACTGCCCAGGGAGGTACTACCGTCCTGCCAAGTGAGTGTAAAACAAACCTGCAATTGTTTTACATGATGATAGGATTGCTGGTGTCTTTTTTCTGTCTCATAAACATGCAAGATTTCAGGTACGTTTTGCTACTACTTCTTACACTTAGATCACACTACACATACATGTATACAAGCACATATATATACACACCCCTCTGGATTTTCTTTTATTTTCTTTCTAGTGCTTGTTCTTGTTTATTTCTTCTTATCTCCATGGGGAAGTGGAACAGAATTCTTCCTCCATAAGCCATGCGTGTTGTAAGAGGCCACTAAAATGCCGGGAGCAAGGGGCTAGTAACCCCTTCTCTTGTACAAATTACTAAATTTAAAAAGAAAAACTTTCATTTTTCTTTTTGGGCTACCCTGACTTGGTGGGATACGGCCGGTTTGTTGAAAAAAAAACTATACCTATGTGCAACGTGCATGTTTTGCTTCCATTTAATGAAGCCAAACAATATGTTTCAGTAGAAGTGCTAAACCATTAAGGGTCATAGCATTACTGTACGATCCCTTCAGCTTGAGCATTTAATTGGATTACGTATATTATTATTTAAGGGCCATACAGTGCCTCGGAAATGGTGAAGAAGGACGGTAATCAGGTTTGATCTGAAAAGTGGGTGAGTAGGTCAACTTTCCTGTATCAAGAACTCTTCACTGTACCCCCGTCCCCTCTCCTCGAAGTGAAACACTACTGAGAATGAAGAATTAGAAACATGTGCAACATCTGGGTATCTTTATTTTTAGGCATTTTGCCATTCAGTGACTTCATTGATACAAATTCAAGGACATAATGTGAAGACTGTAGAGCTATATACAAAAGACAAGGTAATCAGTCCCTCAGCCTTGGAATTGGTGATGAGCACCATAGTCTTGAAGAATCTGAAGCACAGTCATGAAGCTTGGTGCTTATATACTGGCATCAAATAAGGAATGTTGAGGAAGAAGCAAAAAGTTCAGGAAACTAGGCAGACTGTTTTTAGCTGACTAGTGGTAAATCAGACACTGGCCATAGTGTAAAAAATAGCATGAAAACTTTACAATTAATATAGGAATAATTAAGATGTTTAACAGCCTAACAGGAAGACCCCTGGTTATGGAAAGTATCTTTGAATTAACAAGGAAACTAGGTAAAGATGTACCAATAAGTAAAGCTTAAAGTAACTTTTATTTTGGTATTGAGTTAGATAAGTGAATCACGATTCCCACATCACTACTTTTAAGTGCTTCCTATCTCTCTGATTTATGGACATTTTCTACATGGCAGATGCCATGATGCTGGTGAAGGTTTTTGATCTTAGGAACTGCTGTGGCTCTCCCTTTCCTTGAATCACACTTGATTTACCTCCCATCCCTCAGGCACTGCATGACTCCTATGGATTTACCTCTTCCCCATGAATACAATACCGTAATACTAGACATAATTCTTCACTATGCATTGTGTGCCATCACTGCCATAACATACACAACTGGCATGGTGCACTACACTGACACAGTGCCAGATCATACCATATTATACACAGTACCTCAACACCATATCACATTTGCATGTGCTTTGTTCATTTATACATCTAATGCCCTTCTAGGTAGTTACCTTGACACTGGTAAAGGGTTCTTGATCCAAATAATTAGAGTTACTCTCCCTTTCCTCTGATTGAATCTGATTGCCTCCCATTCCCAAAGTACTGTGTGATCCCTATGGGTTTTATACTCCCCTCCCTCATAAACATGTATCACCCTATACGTATAACCTTCCAGTTGTTCTCTTTTCACCTTGTAAATGACCTATTTTGTTATATTGCATCCTCTTATTTTTACTGCTTTCTCTGTTAAGATTATTGACAGTCTTGCTAGAAGGAGTTCAAACCACAACAGTCTGACTGGAAGGAGTTCAGGCCACAACAGTCTGATTGGGAGGAGTTCAGGCCACAACAGTCTGATTGGGAGGAGTTCAGGCCACAACAGTCTGACTTGAAGGAGTTCAGGCCACAGCAGTCTGACTATGAGTTCAGGCCACAGCAGTCTGACTGGAAGGAGTTCAGATCACAACAGTCTGACTGGAAGGAGTTCAGATTACAACAGTCTGACTGGAAGGAGTTCAGACCACAACAGTGTGACTGGAAGGAGTTCAGACCACAACAGTGTGACTGGAAGGAGTTCAGACCACAACAGTCTGACTGGAAGGAGTTCAGGCCACAACAGTCTGACTGGTCACAGACCAGGCCACAATTAGTAGACATTGGAGTGATCCTTCACCACTCCTTGCACTGAATAACCCACACAGGTTAAGTGGTTCATTAGATGCAATACAATCTTGTCATGCACTTCACACTTGTAATGCTTATGTAAAAAAGGAAAGATTCATGTGTGTCATACAGACAACATGCTGTACAGATAAGCATGTCATATAGACAACAGTATTGTAGACAAGTCCACTGTAAAAACAAGCATGACGTATAGACAAGTATTGTATAGACAAGTGCTGTATGGACAAGTATTGTATAGACTAAGTGTTGTACAAACATATACACTGGAGGCTAATACCCATTTCAAATACCTTGTGGAAGTAGACCTGGAAAACAGCCCAGCATGAAGAAGAAGGAACTATCCAGATTTCAAGATAGAGGACTACGTAAGAATCAAGGAATTCGTAAATACAGTGTAGTGGGAAAGGAGTTGGAAGGAAAGAAGACAAATGAGATGGAGCACATAGCCATAAAGTAAAGGATGAATTCATACCCAGAAGAGGCCAGAAAGAGCTTGTGGTTCACTTGAAGATACAGAAGGGCAATAACAATATGCATTTAAGCATGAAAAACCTACAGAAAGTGAAGGACGATAGAATATAAAGAAGTGATTAAGAGGAAAAGAATGAAATATTAATGGATGAAGAGAGCCTGACAAACAATTTCAGACTGAAATAATAGCAATAGTCTGAATCAAAACAAACACAGCCATACAGAATGATGACAATAAAACATCAGGTGATAAGGTTGAAGGAGAGAAGAGAGATCACAAAGAATGACAAGAAAATCTGTGAGGAACTGAAACTTAAGGAAGAGAATACTTTAGAATCAGGAACAACACTATAAAAACAAAGGATACCAATGAGTAGTGACTCAATTCATGCAGCAGGGAAAGAAGTGACAGTCACCAGGGGTTCCAAGAGGAAGCAGAAGTACAATGTAAACCACTAGCAAAGTGTTATAGTAAGAGTTCATGCACAGGAGGATGATAGGCATCGCATATTAAGATAGGCACATTGGTAAATTATCATAAAGATAACTAAGAATCATATAGTGTTTGGGAACTACTAGGTAGTCAGGCTGGGTACCTCATACAAAAATTAACGTAGTAAAAATTGAATATATATTGAATCATGGCCATAACCTAAAGCACAGTAGTAAATATTAAAGTTATGGTAAATGTGTCTGTCATGTTAATCAACAAACACAAGTAAACAAATATGTCACAAATATTTATTATTAGTCACCAACATATGTACAAATAAACAATGTTAATAATCCAGTATTACTCATATCTTGTAACTTAACAGTGTGTGTAAACAAAACAGTTATTGTAAACACCAGTCTCTACACTATGAATTGTACTTGACTGATATTATTTTGTAATATTTTAAGATGTGATGAAATTTAAACATGCCAAGATATGCAAATTATAAATACACCACCACCTGTCTTGTCTTAAAAAGTATCAGTTTTGGTATAGTAACAGCAATTACAGTCATTGGAATATACAAAAATAAACATTAATAAACTATAATACATAAAATACAATAATAGGAATGTAACTCAAAAACTATGAAACATGAATCTCAGGTGCATCATAAACTTAACATATACAGTATTGTGATTTTAATCACTTGTATTACTTATCTGTTGCAGATAATAAAGTTTCTGTTCATGCAATTTAGCAAGAAAGTTCTCAATTCTCTCCTTCCTGGCTGATGCATGGGCACCAATATGTTCCTGTGAAACCTTGTCACCATATTTAGTATGGCAACATTCTATGTCACTTTCCTCCACCATACATTGCCTCAGTGCCAGGCATTCTTGTCGTGCTGCTGTGAGTGTATGATAATGCCTCTGGTAATAGAATACTGCACCGAAGAGATGCCAAATTGTGAATTCTGGCCATAGAACTTTAGTGAAGAATAAGCAAGAAAACCCACTCTGCCATAGCAAAAAGTCAGAAAGGCGAACCTCCCCAGATGTGCGCACTAAGAGGTCAGGATCGCGCGAGCCTCGAGTATGCAGACATTTTTCTAATAACTCTTCAGAAATGTCACTTGTCATCAGTTGACCTTCAGCTACCCCTTGTGATAACTCATTCATGGCAGAACATATTTCATCCCGCGATGTATACGCTAGAGCCAAGTTTAGAAAACACTTAGTATTATGTCTAGTAGCCAATATTGCCTCTCCTGTAAGCTTCTTGATGCGCTGAGGAAGAAGATTGAGATCACCAATCACTCGTATGCACACTCCATGCTTTTCTAATTTTTCCTTTTCTTCTAACAATTTTGCAAACTTTTCTGCAGCAAGATCCATCAACCCATCCACCTCTTGCTTGGATCGTTTAAAGTTTTCAATACTAAAGGCATATGCTGTAACCTCATTGATTCCTAAATCCCGACACCAACACAACACCTCAGTCAATTTGTGAAATCCTCGTGTGTGACCAGCGAGCGCGTCCTTGTGTTCTTTACGGGCAAATCTGCGATTACCATCCATTATAATTGCTAGGTGATTGGGTACAGGTCCCACACGTAAAATGCGCAGTGCAGCCCATTCTGCCCACGTACGGTCTTGTTCCACAATCCACGTCATCTTCCTGTTAATCCTCTGTGCCTGTTACAGAAATATAAAAACTAATAAACACAGTAACCAATAAATTATATTATGTAAATTTAAGCATTGGACATTATGCTTGTTTAATCCTCTCTGCCTGTTACAGAAATATAAAAACTAATAAACACATTAACCAGTAAATTATATGTAGACATAATGTAAATTAAAGCACTGGACATTATGCTTGTTTAATATTTAAAAGTAAATGATTATGACTAATGAAATCATAACACGATTGCAGACAAACCACGGGTTCAAACCCCACCTGTTCCATGGTTAGTAAATGATTAAATGAATTGTAAGGCAGACAGGAAGAATGGAATGGCGTGGAAGAGACAATCTTGCTCAGGAGAGCTCATCTTTATAATACAGTAATTGTTAATTTTATGACTGTCTCTTAAAGTTTGTGTTTACCCAGATATCATTACTACAAGATACCATCCTACCAAATTATGTAGTACGTATATGTATTCTGAAATTATTATTATTATACATAATCAAAACCAAGTGCTAAACCCACAAGGGTCATACAGTGTATATTTAAAAAAAAAATATGTTAGATTAGGTTAATTTATTTAACCTTAACTGACTATACCTAAATTAGCGTAGTTAAACCTAAGCAGAAGAATGTTATCTTGTACCATTGTCCGGGCAAACAGGGAAGACTGGTAATAATGTTTAAGCATGTAGAAAGACACTGTACTGTTGTAGTATTTCATGAAGCACTAAACCCATGTAGGTCTTTCAGCACAATGAGTGATGGAAACTCGCTCCTCTGTTTGCTAGTCTCAGCCCAGTCACTGACCAGGTGTGCTGTTTAATCCACATTGCTAAATGTGTACATTGTTAAATGTATTGGAAAATATACAATCTCAATATGAAGACAGATTACCAGAGATGAGACTACTATCCACTAGCCTCAGTAGAGGGTTTCAGCACTAGAATACAGGTACTAAATATATAAATTGCCTTGCCAGAAGGAATTAACAACTATATACTATACAAGATAAGCAATAAAAATGGTTGGATAAGCAGGTTGTGTTAGACATATAGCAAATGACATTTATGTTCATTCTTTGTAAAGGAGGTGTGTTTTAACAATGCTGTATTTGTGAAGTGATTGGTAGAAAGGAAACTAAGAATCTTTGTATAGGGAGTGCCATCTTTTTGCAACTTTTATCTGCATGGGGTATCTGCTTAGGTTAGGATAAACATGTGGGATATTAATGACATACAAGACAGTACAGCGGATCCCCGCATAACGATCACCTCCGAATGCGACCAATTATGTAAGTGTATTTATGTAAGTGCGTTTGTACATGTATGTTTGGGGTCTGAAATGGACTAATCTGCTTCACAATATTCCTTATGGGAACAAATTCGGTCAGTACTGGCACCTGAACATACTTCTGGAGTGAAAAAATATCGTTAACCGGGGGTCCACTGTATTTGTTTCCTGTTTTGTGTCAATGCATGCTGCTGTAGCTCTCCAAGAAAAGCTTTAGAACTGAGTTAATATTTCTATCAAGAGTCTTGCACATATACACAATAGGATGCAGAGTAGTGTGTATGTTTTGTCGAGTAAATCAAAATTTTCAAATAATGGGGGCGAGTTGTCTGGAACCTTACTGAGTGAATATTCTAATGGAAGATTTTTATTGAGTTACAATGAGTTTTTGGTGATTTGCTCTTGTAGAACCCCATGCACATATACCATATGTAAGATAAGTATAGATTAAAAACTAATAAAGTGACTTTTTTTTTTTTAGACAGTCCAACTGTTTTAGAAATTTTCTAAGATATGTGTTCGATGTGATTGTTAAATTCTAGTTTCCTGGCAAGGTCTAAGAATTTTCCCATCTTTCAATGGGTGTGTTATTTACCTTTATGTTCAACTGAATCTGTTTAGCTTTATTCCTAAGCACTATGTAGAAGGTTTAACCAATGTTAAGTAGTACAAGTTTGTTGGTTGTTATCCAATAAGATATCTTTATGAGCATCTCATAAAGTTTTCTCAAGGACAACCAGATTTAGATTTGAGATGATAAAATTTGTGGCAACTGCAACCTGTTTAAGTTCCTAGAAGGCATTAGGTAAGTCATTAGTGCAGATGAGAAATATTAGCCCTGTGCTGATGGGTCGAGGTGACAAAATGTCATCATTAGAGATTGTGTGTTAGTGTCTGTGTTTAAGGCTGGACTTCATCATTGGAAGGTTATTATTATTATTATTATTAATAATAATAAAAAAGAAGCTCTAAACCACAAGGGCTATACAGCGCTGTTCATCACTGTAAGAGAATGGTCTCTGATTCCATTATACTCTAGCTTGAGCAGCAGAATGTTGTGGTCTGCTATAACAAAAGCTTTTCTTATATGTATCAGCAAAGAGGCCCATTGGATATTAATTTTTTCCAGAGATGAATAAGTTGAACAGAGTCTTTTTATTTTTACTGCACAATTCTTACTTTTTTTCTAGTCTAAAACCAAACTGACAAGGGTTAAGAATATGAATATTATATTTAGTTATTATTGCATACATTTGTTTATGTATTATTTTTCCATACAGTATTTAGGATAATTGTGGCAAGTTAGAAAATGCCCTGTAGTTATTTATTTATGTTGGGTCTCCACTCTTATGGATTGGTCCAACCAATGACCATAAGGTAAGGTGCTCAAAATTATGTAGGCTAGGAGAAATACCATGCCCTGGCTGAGAGATCCAGTTAAGTGTGGGCCTAGCTGGGGACATACAGTACATTTAAACTTCATGTCAGCTTGAAGAAGGGCCCAGCTTCATGCCCCTAGATAGGCCACAGCCAAGGGTAACCCATGCCCATGGGTAGTAAATTTAACAGGATGAACAGAAGAGGAAAGAAGAGGGCTTACTGCCTCTAAAGTTTGCGCATGAGGGCATAGTGGGAGTCAGCCATACTGGTAGGCAAATTAAGTGCTAGTAATGCCATACTGTATTTACCTTTCACTTGTTGTAACTAAGTGGTATATATTTGAAAAAAAATTGAGATGTCTGATACCTGCTGTGCTGTGCTGTGGGAAGTTCACACAGGTAGCAGAAAAATTAATCTCTTATTGCATTCCTGTTGAAAAAGGTAGTCGAGGAAAGTGGCAAGCAACAATCAAAATACAAAACTGCATGTCAACAGGTTACATGCCTGGGTAGCCAACATTTTGCCTTAGGCAAGTAGTTGACAATTATTCATGTTAACCATACCCTTGAAGGGAAGTGCCTTGATGCCAGTATGGGGCTCTTGATCTAAAGAACTGAACCTATCCTTCCCTTCCTTGGATCAAGCTGACTGCCTCCCATTCTGAGGCAATATATGACTTCTACAAGCTAATGCTTTTCCCTAACTTTAATAATACAGTAATAATAAATTTTTTAACACCGACTGTCTCCCACTGAGGTAGGGTAGCCCAAAAAAGAAGAAACACTTTCACTATCTTTCAGTCACTGTCTTGCCAGACACATGCTGACAAGAAAGCTGAGATGGCCCTCCACACTGCAACATTCCTGCCTCCCTTACAGTGAAGGCTGTATGTTCCCACCTCCAGGACTCTAAATCCCTTCATAAGTGTTTACCATAAAACAAAATGTATAACTTTGAGTAAAGTGGGCAATAGGTACTAAGGCAGAATAATTCTTCCAACAATCATATACTGTAAGTATACAGTACTGCATATCAAGATCATGCATGATAGCTGCAATTAACCAGTAAAGTGTCCAAACGTATATATACGTTTTTTCAACATTTGAAAGGATGTAAAAAAGTAGATCTTTTTTTTTTTTACATTTGAAAATGTGTAAAAAATTTTGATCTACTTTTTTTTTTGTTATATTTGAAAATATGTAAAAAAAACGTAGATCTACTTTTGGAGCACTACACATGTGAATGTAGATCTGCCTGGACTGTTTATGGGTTAAATAACACTTGACATTTACCTCACTAGCTTATTCAGTCTTTTACATCACTAGCTTATTCAGTTGCCACCTCTCTATTGCAATTTAAACCACTTTGTTATGTAGAGAAATTGTTCATACTGAACTGTCCCACAAAACTCAAATTACATGTTATAATCCTTAACTAAGTATGGTACTTGAACTAGCATTAAGTAGTTAGTACGTACTGAACTAGTTTTAGTCTGCCTGAAATGTTTCACAAAATAAGGGTTTTTTCCTAGAAGGTACAAAATGATGTAATACCAGAGATGAAACATGTAATTCTTGGAAATAAAATTTCACTTTTACTTTGACTTTGATTTATGTAAAACTATGAGGAACTACAGTGGACCCCGGTTAACGATATTTTTTCACTCCAGAAGTATGTTCAGGTGCCAGTACTGACCGAATTTGTTCCCATAAGAAATATTGTGAAGTAGATTAGTCCATTTCAGACCCCAAAAACATACACGTACAAACGCACTTACATAAATACACTTACATAATTGGTCACATTCGGAGGTAATCGTTATGCGGGGGTCCACTGTATAATGTAAATTCTGGAGCAGAAAGGTTACTCAGTGTTACAAAATATCACTACAATGTACACTGCATACAAAAATTTAGACAATTAGTCATAAAACAAGACTAAACAACCCATGGCTAACAAAGGTTTTACCTGATTGATTAATAAGAAACCTAAGAAAAAGAAATACAGTGGTACCTCGTTTTACGAACAGCTCAAAACTCAAACAATTATGTGTTTTTATGTAAGTGCTTTTGTAAGTGTACTTTTGGAGGTCTGAAACAGATTAATCTACTTTACATTATTACTTATAGGAACAAATTTGTTCAGTATCGGCACTCGAACAGCCTTCTGGAACGAATTAATTTCATATGCCGAGGTATCACTGTACTGTATAAGCAACTTAGTTCAATATCTTTATTATACACACCAAACCCATCCTTTGGGCATTAGTCAAAAGATTACAAAGTGAGTTTATTTAGGTACATTTACACATGTTTGTAGATGAATGGTTCAGAGAACCGACACGACCTACTTCAACATTGAACAAATGTTACACGACCTATGACTGCTGCACCTCTCCTGCCAACGGTTTATAAGCTCCTTCTCAGCACGTATGCCGTATTCTATTCAAGATTGATGGACTGACCACATCGACTCAAGGTTGAGGGACTGATTACCTCATTCTCCTCCTGTTCTTCAAGATTCTCCTTTGTATGGACTGATGAAGCCACTGTGTGGCGAAACGTTTCCTCAATAAAGATACCCAAGAGTTGCACATGTGTCTAATTTATCAACATTTACACATAAATACAGTTACACAAATCATCATACAGAGTAACATGTGTGTAAATTACCTGGGGATAACCCCCCAAGAAAAAGTTAAGAGTGACACATAATGGGTCCACAGACTGGGCCACAAATAGTATAGTACACTGCAGTCCTCACAAGAAAAGAGTACCGAAGCAAAATTACTGTTCTAATGTAACAGATTCAATGACTCCAAAGGAGATATTAAAGAAAACTTGGAAAAACATACTCCCAAATTCTGGGGTAAAAAAAAAACTACAAAAAAAAAAAAATCCTCTTCCAAAAAAAGGAACCCTTTCTTTCAATTACTGACACAGGAGGACCCTGCTTATACAGCAGGATAGGTCCTGGGCTACTGCTGTAAAATGAAAATCACTGGTATATGTGCATGTTGGTATACCCAGTGGTATACACACTGGTATATACACTGGCTGTAATGTGAATCAGCCTTTTTTTTTCACTTTCAAATACATACATATAAAAGCCTGATAACATGTTTACACTATTATATATTATTAATCAATATAGCTAGGCCTAAAAAATGCATATGCAGCACACACATTACTTACCGTATAATATTTTCATCCTTAGCTTATAGTGAGTGGTAAATACAGTGGACCCCCACAGTTTTGATTTTTTTTTTTTATTCAGCCCTCCCAATGCGACCAATAAGTAAGTGCGTTTGGTATGTGCATGTTTGGCGGGGGTCTGAAATGGTAATCTAATTCACAATATTCTTATGGAACAAATTCGGTCAGTACTGGCACCTGAACATACTTTTGGAATGAAATAATATCGTAAACCGGGGGTCCACTGTATATTTATTGTAGGAAGTCTGAATAAATGAAAAATGGGTATAACTGAAAACTGCCATAACTGCTAAACACTGAAAAAGCAAATTATTGTAAAGTGAGGTCTGTCTGTACTGTGGATAATTTTATCACTCTACATGTGGAAGAAAAGTAACTCAGGATAACTCAATAAAGTCAGGATGCCATCAAACTGTCTCTAATTTCCACTTGGCTAACATAGCTGTAGTCAGGCTAACCTATATAGAAGTCAGGCTAAGATAGTTATAGTTGGGCTAACCTGTTGGGCTGTAGTCAGGCTAACAACCAGCTGTAGTCAGGCTTAAAAACCAGCTGTAGGCAGACTAAAAACCAGCTGTAGTCAAGACAACCAGTTGTAGTCAGGCTAACAACCAGCTATAGTCAAGACAACCAGTTGTAGTCAGCTAACAACCAGCTGTGACAGACTAACAAACACTTGTATGTCATGCTAACAACAAGCTGTAGTCAGGCTAACAACAAGCTGTAGTCAGGCTAACACAGTCTGTAGTCAGGCTAACAACCAGCTGTAGTCAGGCTAACAACCAGCTGTAGTCAGGCTAACAACCAGCTGTAGTCAGGCTAACAACCAGCTGTAGTCAGACTAACAATCAGCTGTAGTCAGGCTAACAACAAGCTGTAGTCAGGCTAACACAGTCTGTAGTCAGGCTAACAACCACCTGTAGTCCCGGCTAACAACCATCGGTAGTCAGGCTAACCACAGT
Organism: Cherax quadricarinatus; assembly: GCF_026875155.1. NCBI lineage: Eukaryota > Metazoa > Arthropoda > Malacostraca > Decapoda > Parastacidae > Cherax > Cherax quadricarinatus. Next base: position 6,232,575 of record NC_069429.1, on the reverse strand, counting down.
CTGTAGTCGGCCTACAACCAGCACTTGTAGTCAGGCTAACACAGTCTGGTAAGTCAGGCTAACAACCAGCTGTAGTCAGGCTAACATAGTCTGTAGTCAGGCTAACAGTCTGTAGTCAGGCTAACACAGTCTGTAGTCAGGCTAACAACCAGCTGTAGTCAGGCTAACACATTCTGTAGTCAGGCTAACAACCAGCTGTAGTCAGGCTAACACAGTCTGTAGTCAGGCTAACAACCAGCTGTAGTCAGGCTAACAACCAGCTGTAGTCAGGCTAACACAGTCTGTAGTCAGGCTAACAACCAGCTGTAGTCAGGCTAACAACCAGCTGTAGTCAGGCTAACAACCAGCTGTAGTCAGGCTAACAACCAGCTGTAGTCAGGCTAACACAGTCTGAAGTCAGGCAAACCACCAGCCTTAGTCAGGCTAACACATTTCTGTAGGCAGGGCTAACAACCACGTAGTCGGCTAACACAGTTTGTAATCAGGCTAACCAACCACTGTAGTCGGCAAACACATTCTGTAGTCAGGCTAATAACCAGCATGTAGTCAGGTAACACATCTGTAGTCGAGCTAACAACCACTGTATCAGGCTAACAACCACTGTAGTCAGGCCTAACAACCAGCTATAGTCAGGCTAACAAACCAGCTATATCAGGCTAACAAACCATTCTGTAGTCAGCTAACCACCACTGTAGTCCCAGTAACACAGTCTGTAGTCGGCTAACAACCAGCTGTAGTCATGGCAACAACCCGCCTGTAGTCAGGCAAACACAGATCTGTAGTCATCTAACATCCACTGTATCTGGCTAACACAGTATGTAGCCAGGCTAACACAGTCTGTAGTCAGGCTAACATTGCCTGTAGCCAGGCTAACATTGCCTGTAGCCAGGCTAACATTGCCTGTAGCCAGGCTAACATTGCCTGTAGCCAGGCTAACATTGCCTGTAGCCAGGCTAACATTGCCTGTAGCCAGGCTAACATGCCTGTACCCCGGCTAAACATTGCCTGTAGCCAGGTTAACAATTGCCTGTAGCCAGGCGAACATTGCCTGTTAGCCAGGCTAAACATTGCCTGTAGCCAGGGCCTACCAAATGCCCTGTAAGCCAGCTAACATTGCCTGTTGCCGCCAGGCTAACATTGCCTGTAGCCAGGCTAACATTGGCCTGTAAGCCAGGTAACTTTGCCTGTAGCCAGGCTAACATAAAAAAAAAGCCCTGTAGTCAGGCTAACATAGCCTGTAGCCAGGCTAACATTGCCTGTAGCCAGGCTAACATTGCCTGTAGCCAGGCTAACATTGCCTGTAGCCAGGCTAACATTGCCTGTAGGCCAAGGCTAACATCGCCTGTAGCAGGCTAACCATTGCCTGTAGCCAGCTAACATAGCCTGTATCAGGCTAACAATAGCCTGTATGTCATGCTAACAAGCCTGTAGTCAGGCTAACAGTCCTGTAGCCAGGCTAACATTGCCTGTAGTCCAGGCTAACATAGCCTGTAGTCAGGCTAACATAGCCTGTAGTCAGGCTAACATTGTCTGTAGCCAGGCTAACATAGCCTGTAGCCAGGCTAACATTACCTGTAGTCAGGCTAACAAACAGCTGTGGTCAAGCTAATAGACAGCTATAGACGGGTTAATAGACTACTATAATCAGGCTGAACAACTCACTAATAACACTGAGGGGGAAGCAATAAACCCGTATGGGGGCCCCATACAAACCCCTGGGGAAATAATCAAGTGTGATCCAGGGACTAAGGCAGGATAAAAAGTGTCTCCAATACCCTGGATCAAGAGCTCCTCGACACCCCCCCCCAACCCACCTAGGAGGTAAAGCTAGCTAGAAAGTACCTTAATAGTTTGTTATATAAGAAGTGTTGCCGGCTGCCACCAGCAACACTGCTAAGCTACACATAATGTCGCTAATGTAGCGCAATATTATATCATATTTAAACTTTATATATAAAAAAATACAAATATATATAATATATAAATATAGTAATAATCTATATCATCTAAATATATAATATATATTATATATATATTTATGTATGTAAATATATAAATCTAGGTATATATATAAATATATATATAAAATATATAAATATATATAAATAAAAATAATATATATAAAAATATATATTATGTATATATATATATAAATATATATATATATATATATATAATATCTATATATAAATATATACATATATATATATATATATATAAAAATATATATATAAAATATATATTATAAATATATATATAATATGGTTTACATTTAATTGGTAATATTTTTTCTACTAACATATGATTTATTTACTTTAATTATGTAAATATTTAACAGAGCGCCGTCTCCCACCAAGCAGGGTGACCCGAAAAAGAATAACTTCTCACCATCATTCACCCAACACTTTTATTGTCAGATGCGCGCTTACACTCAATTAATAAAACAGTAACATTTACACCCCTCCTTTCATAGTGCAGGCACTGTACTTCCCATCTCCAGGACTCAAGTTCCCGGCTGCAGGTTTTCCCTGAATCCCTTCATAAATTTACTTTGCTCACACACCAACAGCACGTCAAGTCCTAAAAACCATTTTGTCCCCTCCATTCGCTATCTACACACTCGTGCCAGCTTGCGGAAGTCCAAGCCCCTCGCCACAAAACACAAACCCTCCTTTAACCCATACTACCCCCCACCCTCCAACCTTTCCAGGCCGACTGTTAACCTTGCTTGCCCTCCACTACACATTTATACACACTTAGTCATTCTATTTGTTGTTCCAACCTGTCTACATGTCCGAACACCTCAAACAACCCCTCCTACATCCTCTGGATAATATTTTTGGTAATCCCACACCTCCTAATTGTTTCCAAACTTACGAACTCTCTGCATTATATTAACACCTCACATTGCCCCTCAGACACGATATCTCCACAGCCTCCAACCTTCTCCTTGTTCAACATGCACCACCAACTGTCACACCCATTTAAAGCATTAGGAATAACTATACTCTCATACATTCCCCTCTTTGCTTCCATGGAAAAAGTTCTTTGTTCCACGATCCCAGTCACCACTCACCTTTTTCCCCCCGTAATTCTATGATTCCCCTCATTTCATAGCCCCATCTGCTCCATGCTCTCCCCCTCCAATCTGATATCCAATCCTTGTTAGCATTTTTTTTTTTTATTCCCTTTACTTTACCTTTCCTTATTCACTTTAATTTTCTTCGTTTACATACCCCACCAAATTCAACCAACCCCAAACAAATTTCTTCAGAATCTCCCAAAAGCATAGTGTCACAGCAAAGAGTAAATGGGGGCAACTCCCTTTGTGTTAGATTTTTTATCTGTTAACTCCACGCCTCTTGCCAACACCCGAGCATTCACTTTTCTTACAACCCCATCATAAATAATTGGACAACCAAAGGGACATCACACATCCTTGCTAAGGCCCTTTTCGGGAAAAAAAACTCCCTCCTCCAAAAAACTCTAAACTGACCTTTCTATCCTCGTAAAAAAACTTTTCACTGCTTTCAATAACCTACTTCCTATTCCATTCATCTGCAACATCTGTCACATTGTGTCCCTATCCACCCTATCATAAGCCTTTTCCAAATCCATATATGTCACAAAAGTCTCTTGACTCTTATCTAAATACTGTTCACCTATATGTTTCACTGTAAACACTTGGTCTACATACCCCTACCCTTCCTAAAGCCTCCTTGTTCGTCTTAATTCTTTCAATAATAACTCTACCATACACTTTACCAGGTATACTCAACAGACTTATTCCCCTATAATTTTTGCACTCTCTTTTATCCTCTTTGCCTTTATACAAAGGAATTATGCATGGTCTCTGCCAATCCCTAGGTACCTTACCATCTTCCATATATTTATTAACTAAAAGCACCAACCTGTCCAGAACTATTTCTCCACCTGCTTTTAACATTTCTATCTTTATCCCATCATTCCTAGCTACTTTACATCATTCCACCAATCGCTCCTCTTCCCTCCTGCACCCACCTTCCTGTAACCACAAACTTCTGCTGAACACTCTAACACTACATTCTTAAACCTACCCCATACATCTTCAGTCTCATTGCCTATGCTCTTACTTGCCCATCTATCCTCCAATAGTTGTTTATATCTTACACTAGCTGCCTCTTACTTTAGCTTATAAACTTTCACCTCTCTTACTTGCTGCTTCCATTTTCCTTGTATCCCATCTAACTTTCACTCTTACTGTAGCTACAACTAAAAAGTGATCTGATATATCTGTGGCCCCTCTATAAACTTGTACATCTTGAAGTCTTTTATCTACCATTACTTAGTCCAACAAACTACGTACTGTCATTACGCCCTACATCATATCCTGTATTTATTTATCCTCTTTTTCTTAAAATATGTATTACCTATAACCAAACTTCTTTCTACAAATTTCAATCAAAGGGCTCCCATTATCATTTACACCTGGTACCCCAAACTTACCTACCACACCCTCTCTAAATGTTTCTCTTACTTTAGCATTAGGTCCCCTACCACAATTACTCTCTCACTTGGCTCATAAGTTCCTACACACTCACTTAACATCTCCCAAAATCTTTCTCTCTCTCTCGTCTACACTCCTCTCTTCTCCAGGTGCATACACACTTATTATGACCCACTTTTCGCATCCAACCTTTATTTTAATCCACATAATCCTTGAATTTATACATTTATATTCCCTCTTCTCCTTCCATAACTGATCCTTCAACATTATTGCTACCCCTTCCTTAGCTCTCTCACAGATACTCCTGACTTAATCCCATTTATTTCTTCCCACTGAAACTCACCTACCCCCTTTAGCTTTGTTTCGCTTAGAGCCAGGACATCCAACTTCTTTTCATTCATTACATTAGCAATCATAAGATAAGATAAGATAAGATTTCGTTCGGATTTTTAACCCCGGAGGGTTAGCCACCCAGGATACCCCAAGAAAGTCAGTGCGTCATCGAGGACTGTCTAACTTATTTCCATTGGGGTCCTTAATCTTGTCCCCCAGGATGCGACCCACACCAGTCGACTAACACCCAGGTACCTATTTCTGCTAGGTGAACAGGACAACAGGTGTAAGGAAACGTGTCGAAATGTTTCCACCTGCCGGGAATCGAACCCGGGCCCTCCGTGTGTGAAGCGGGAGCTTTAGCCACAACATCCACGCACATCAAGCATCCCAGTTTCTTAAAGTTTTTCTTCTCTTTTTTGGTATTTCGTACAGGAGAAGGGGTTACTAGCCCATTGCTCCCGGCATTTTAGTCGCCTCATACAACACGCATGGCTTACGGAGGAAAGATTCTTTTCCACTTCCCCATGGAGAATAGAGGAAATGAAGATCAAGAATCTACAATAACATCAGTTTATCTACTTGTATATGGTTTATGGTATATTGTCAGAAGGGTTTAATTGTCGGATATTTAGTCCTCTAACAATAGATCTTCAGGTAGATTTTAGGAGCTATAAATGAGCGATTTATTATTCTCATTCTCGTTTATGTAAATATGGTTTATTTTGGTTAATTGAATGGTTTATGTTGTGTTTATTATATGTATAACGTGGTTAATGTTTATTCTGGTTTATTTAGCTGATAATGGTTTATTTTATCCTATTTACTTAAATATGGTTTTTTTGGTTATTTTTGAATAATGGTTTATTTGGTTTTATTTATAATGATAGTTATTGTTTTATTCTGCCTATTATTTATATATTATTAAATGTGGTTTATTTTCTGGATATATTTTTATGTATATTGAACTGATGGTTATTCTGCTATATTTTGTAAATAAATGTGGTTTATTTGGCTATATTTATATATTTTAATTAAGTATTAATTCATGGGTTTTATTCTGATATAATAAATTGTTTATTGTATATTATATATATATTAATATATATATTATATATATAATGTATTATTTATATATATATATATATATATTATATATAATAGTATAATTATTAAATATATATATATATTATAAATAATAATATATATATATATATATATATTTATAATAATTAATAATTATTATAATTTATATATATTATAATATATTATTATAGTATATTTCTAATTATTAAAATATTATTAATATTATATTATTATTGTTATATTTTATTATTAACATATATATATTAATATTATTATTATTATTATTATTATTACATTATTATTACCATTATTATTATTATTATTATTATTATTATTATTATTATTATTATTATTATTATTATTGCTATTATTTTTACTGAAATAGTTTTAATACTGCCAAACAACTTACACATTTGCTACTAGAGTAACTATTGCAGTTTATTGTGAAATACGAAATATTCGAATGCTTAGTGAGAGAAAATAAATAATTTATTCTTGATGTCTGGACAAGTTTAGCAAAATTTGCTAAAGTGATAAAATTTGGCAGCAAGTTTGGCCAACTATGTCACTGGAGATTTAAACATGATAAATTTAGAGATTTGTTGTTGAAAGCTGTGCTTGAGGAATTGCATATGTTATCAATGAAATTGATAACGTAATTGAGTAAAGAGTAATTTAGTGTATTGTAATGTGTTATTTTGAGTGAATTTGGGGAATAAATTTAATGTTCATAGGATTGACGCGAAAATAAAAAGCCGCAAATGCTTCGAGTGTAACGTATCCAGGTCCGCGTCATATTGTTCGTTGTAAAATACAATTATAACGTTACTAGAGAAGCCATGATTTGCGTGGGTGAGTTTGTGAATGTAGTGAAGATGTTAGAAGTGCATGAGGGTAGTTAGCGGCGGTGATAATTGAGGTAGTAGTGAGGGACTAGTTTGTGTGTCGGTGTTGATGGTGAGGTGAGGGGTGTTACGCGGCTCACCACAACGCTGAGACTGGAGCAATAATGCTGCTCAACACCACAACACACTGACCCTACATTTTACACAAATTTACCCGCATTCTGCTATGGATGTGGCACCTTCAACCTCACGGGGTAATAGTGCAGTTAATAAGGCATACAGTGCCCTGGAAATCGGTGAGTTATAGGCCAAACAGACGTGGAAAATGATATTTGAAAGTGAAGTGAATTTCGCGGTCTAACTCCGAGTCTTTCTCTGTTGCAGAACTGTATTATTTGATGGTCAAGTACTTATCATCAGGTCCTTGCAAGAAAGCTTACCAGGTAAGTGAATTAGACGCTGGGGGTGACACACACCGCCTCAAACCCGCCCCATCTGACACCCTCCTCTCTCTTTTGCAGGCGCTGAGAGCAGAAATCGAGGAAAATGAGGTAAGTTGTGTGATGTGGTATCTGTCAGCTGGTGAAGCACGTGGTTGTGTGTACATGTCTGGCTGGGGGGCTACCCCCCCTTTAACCCCCCTTCCCCACACTTACCCCCCCCCCTTCTATCACCCCCTACAACTATATTATTTTATTTTTTCCCCCCATACAGTTGCTGCCCACTACATGTGACTGGCTGGGACGAAGTTACAGTAAAACTTTTCAACAAGTGGTAAGTTGTGATGTTATTTTTTTTAAATGGGGGGGGATGTTGTGATTTAGGTGGGTTGTTATCCGGGGTGTATAGTGTGTTTGTGGTGTTTTGTTGGTAATTGAGAAAGAAGTATGGTAGTGAGGGAGATAAGAGGGAGAGTGAGAGAGAGAGAATAGTGATGATGATGGTGCTGGCTACCTCACCTCACCACCATCTACCATCTTTCTTCTCCCCTCCTTCTTCACCTCCCTTCTTTTACTCTCCTTCTCTCACTCTGATCTGTCCTTCCTTATCTAGTGTTTATTATTGACTCGCCAGATTTTGTGAAGTGTTTTTCCTAGGTGTTAGAAAAAGTGGAAATAAAAAGTGAGTTGGTAGCAGGGTTGGTGGGTGGGTGGGCAGCCAATCAGCGAGGAGTGGTGAGGGTGAAGAGCCAATCAGCGGGCGAGGAGCAGTGCTCTTGCTGGCCTCTCATTGGTGGGGCAGGTGTGGTGGGCGGGGCCTGCTGTAGGGATCAATATTGTGCAACACTGAGACTCACAAAGACATCACAACCATCTCTGTTCTTCCTTCTGCCTTCCACTTCACTATCTCCTTCGTGAAGGGTTCTTGGCCCCATATACTTATGCTATCCTCCCTTTCCTCGGATCAAATATATTATCTTCCCATTTATCAGGCGCTTTTGATCCTTATGGCTTTCCCATAATCCTCATAATTTAACCACATTACCATTACTATTGAAATTTCTGAGCCACATTACCATTATTATCGATATCTAATAACATCAATAACATTAAGGTGAGGGGAAAATGCTCACATTTGCCAGAATAGAGCAACAAATACGGATATATCAAGATATATTTACGTTACCTTTCTCGACGACCTCAATGGAAATGTCTGACCTTTTTTGGGTTATCCTAGATAATTTTCACAATGTATAATAATTGTACTTGTGTGTACCTCTACATAAACTTACTCTCAAAATTTGACCATTGATTTAATCCAGTCAGGTGCAAGGTGTGGAGCCTGGTTAATGACCCGTGGAGATGATATTGCATATTTGTCGTTAATTCACGTCTATATCTCACTTCCTCTGGAAGAAAAAATAGAGTAGAAGCAAAGGAAAGGATTAAATATGAAGATGTGTTAAAATCACTGAATTTAATCTTTGGAAAGACAGTGTTAGGTGGATATGAATGAAATTAGGAATAGCAAATTTGTTAAACTATACGAGTTGGTGAGAGTATGTCAAGATAATCTTCGGTGAAGAATTTAAAGTTAAATAAACTTCAGATTTTTTCAAGGAAATGGGAGAGAGTTGGTTTGGCAGTATAGTAGTAAATGAGAGGAACAAATTGATAGGTATAATAATAATATTTATTATTTCTACAAGTACATATGTACAAGGTATACAGACCATTGCGGACATCAGTGACTTACTACTATATAGAAAGTCCCTTGTTATGCTGAGCATTTCCAGCAAATTAGGTCAGTTTTGTCCCAGGATGCAACCCACACCAGGAGGCCTGGTCACAGACCGGGCCGCGGGGGCGTTGACCTCCGGAACTCTCTCCAGGTAAACACCAGTCCACTAACACCCAGATACCCATTTTATACTGATGGGTGAATGGGACAGCAGGTGTCTTATGGAAACTCGTCCCTAATGTTTTTCAGCCGTACCAGAGATTCGAACTCCGGACCTCAGTGTTTTAACGTTAAAACATAGGTCAAACAAATATGCCAGTGATAATAGCTGGGTGGAAATAGAACTTGTCAGATATGGGCTAGTAGGTGTACAACAGCTTTTCTCTGGTTTAAAATATCGACACAATGGTAAGGGAGAGAGAAGTATAGTATACTGGCATATTGCTACAGGGAATTATCGTCTCCAACTCTTGCCCTGTGACCCTCGTGGGTTTAGTGCTTCTTTTGATTATAATAATCCAACACTTGCCTAACCTGTTGGTATGACCTTTGTTCGAGGGGGAAGGTCATGCTCTTGATCCAAGGCACTAGAAGGGTTCCCCTTGTATTGAACTTAAATGCCTTCTAGGCACTGTATGACCTATGTGGGTTTAATTAAAATGGATAAAATGACATGACCTGTTTCCACTTGTGAGTTCCACCCACCTATGATGCCATCTGCAAATGCTTTACCTCTTACCTGGAGTCTACCTGGAGGGTGTTCCGGGGATCAACGCCCCCGTGGCCCGGTCCACAACCAGGCCTCCCAGTGGATCAGGGCCTGATCAACCAGGCTGTTAGTGCTGGCCGCACGTAGTCTAGCGTACAAACCACAGCCCGGCTGATCTGTCACCAACTTTGGTATCTGCCCAGCTCCCTCTTGAAGGCAGGCAGGGGCCTATTGGTAATTCCCCTTAAGCATGGCGGGAGGCTGTTGAACAGTCTTGGGCTTCGGACACTTGTTGTGTTTTCTCTTAGTACGTACCCAAGTGCTGCACGTCTCTTTCCTCTACTTTTAGGTTTTGTAAACAATTTTATTATAACAGGATCTGTTATTGTGTCCACAGTAGACTTCATCAAGTCATAGATAAACCTGACCTCATGACCATGAGGTGGATTGTTAGGTGTGTGGCAAGTGCTGGGTGTGGTGTCTGGCTTGGATCAGTTTTTTGCAGTGTTCCTCTGAACTGTTGCTTTATGGGAAAAAATCTAGGAACTTCCTGATGAGCAGCTTGGCTGTGCTGTAGTAACCATTGTATTGTTCAAAATGGTTGAATATGCTGTTGAGTGCTCATTCTAAGGTCTACTTCTCAGGGTGTTCCCAGAGAAATACTTCTCTGGGTGCTCCCATGTAATTAATAGTGTAGTTGTCAGAGCTTGTGTGAAATGCAGGCATTATCCAAGTCGTCAGTTCTACTGGTGTAGTGATGTTTCACTCGTTTATATTTTGTCGGTTATTCCAAGAGTTCTTGTATGATCCAGTGGTTTTGTTCTGCTGGTGGTTACCCTTACTGGTGATATCATTGATCATAGCAGAAGACATTAGTGACTAATTGGAATATGGTATTGGAGAGAATATTGGAGATATGTTTGGCAGTAGTTATTAGGGAGGACTATGTTTGATAGCTATACTATCAGATATACTTCTGATATTATCTCCAATATCAGATTCAAAATAACCACCACTACTTTTGTGATCAAGGATGTGCAGGGGTGCACACAGTCCCTTGGAATGACTGTGAAGAAACATCCAATATGCCTGTATTGCATTAAACATCAAAACTTCCACAACCACTTGATTTAATTACAAATTTGCACTATTCATTATGAAGGAAGAACCCTAATCACTTGTCTGTCCATACAACAGTTTCAGAACAATAACTTGTACAATATAGTAGTCTCTTTCTAGGAAACTGCAACAGCTTGGAGGAATACTGCAGTAAGTTTGCTAGGACACTGCACCACCATTTGCCTCATACCTAACCCTACTCCTCACCTCACTGTTCATATATACTCAGCCTACTTATGCAGGTTTATCTCTTTGATATAATAAAGCCCACTATGTGGGTGAAATATCATCCCATTACACTTTTCCCCCCTTTCCTCTATACTTAAGTAAACATAACTGCATCAGTCAGGTCTCACCTCAGAGCTCAATAGTAAACCATCATGCTCGCATCCAAAAAGGACTAGGATTCAAGCTTGGATGGGGTGAGGTATATAGACAAGACTGACTTCTGTTCACCCATCTGTTCACCTATGAATTAGTCCACTTATGGGTTTCATCCTGGGGGAGAACCTAAGAACCCCAAAGTAAACTGTACCTCTTGACTTTCTTGGGTTATTAACACTGGGGCTAATAATCCAAATAAAGTTTCCAACAATTCTCACTTGTGTATCCGTCGAGTCTATTTTTAAGCTCCCCTAAGCATTTGCTTCAGTGGCACTGCTTGGCAGTTTGCTCCACTTCAGCACTAGTGCCAAACCTGTGCTTTTTATATCTTTTAAAAATCTAAATTTGTACACTTTGAACTGATGGTTAAACTTTTTATTTTGGTTTGGAATTTTTTAGCACCTTGCATTCCCTGAAGAATAAATACATAAATCAACTTAATTTTGCAAAGGTACAGCTGCCCTTTTTTAGGTTACCAACTGAAGGATGCCATTTATATAGTACTGAAGACAAATTAAAAACATCTTGTAGATGTCCCCTCGAAAATGACAGACCTGCAAACCTCCATTACATGAACTCCTGAGAGCCTGACGGTGTATGTACGAACTTGCTTACACAATTGCATTCGTATGACAATACACGCATTTAGAAATACACTGGTTAGTCGATCTCGTGAGCTTGGAAATGAGTGATTTTTAACATATAATATATCATTGATTAGAAGTCTCCACTTCTAACCCACAATATATTACCTACTATTGTTGATGCTCTGTGCCACCCTTGTAAATCTGTTAGACACAGCCATTATACCTTTATCATATTTTCTTACATATACAGTACATAGTTTTATCTTCAAAATAAAAATACTAATCAATCGGGATACTTCCTTCATTATTCAGGTGTTGCACATGTGTAATTCTTTATCAAATGATATTGCCCAAAACATATTTAATGTAAAACCCTAAGTAATAAATACATTACAGTATATGTATATAAGATGTTGTAGATAAAACTATTTTAGTACAGATGGTTGTAGTGACATGTAATGAAGGTTCTCATTATTTCAAATGCTTGATTGCAAATGTACAGTAATTCTTTAATTACATTAAATTTTAAATAGTCTTGCATATAATTTGTGCGCTACCATGTATTTTTTTTTAACTTAATCCTTAAAGCCCTGAGAATAAAATAGTATCAATAACCAAGATTTGTCAGCAGGGCTGTGGAGTCGGTACATAAAACCTTTGACTCCAACTCCTTTGATTACAGTTTACTGACTCAGGTAACCCAACTCCTACTCCAGTAGCCCAAGAATTGCTTCCGAATCCACGACTCTGACTCCATAGCCCTGCTTGTCAGGGATACCAGTTCTTATCTCTTCCCTTGATACTGGTTGTCTATTTTGCGTATATTTTTGGAATGTGACTCGGATGGTCTATGAGATTATTGCAGGGTGTAGGGACCTGAGAAGATTAGTGATAACAACCAACTATAAGGAATAATTTACAAGATTCCTCATGGGAAAAATTTGTTGGGTACTCCAACAGCCTTCTGAAACAAATTAAGTTTGAGTACCGAGGTACTATTGTAGTTCTTCTGAAAACTTGTTTTTGTAGTGTGCTCTTACTAGTCATGATGCCCCATCTTACATCTCTTGTTATTGGTTATCCATCTGAAAATATATTATGGGATAAATTGTGCTGTACTTGTTCAAAATGGAAACACACTAAATACACTTTTATTTTTACAGGATGAGCAAAATATACACATCAAGAATGATCATTTGCTGCAGATGGTGGCACGTCTGGGGCCAGCTATCAACCAGCTAGTAAGAGTTCCATATCCTACAGCTTCCACACTTCTAGGTGCTGGAGCACAATCACTTTTACGAACAGAACAAGGTACACCTATATTGGTATTGGTATATCTTCTACCAGTGGTGGTTAGGTTTGTCAGGAAATAGGACAAGTGTTTCGTGATGTGGGTTTTAGTCATGTGATGACACGCATCTGGAGCTTTTAGTCATCTGACCAAGGCCTTTCACTGGCTTACTGGTCCACCCCTTAAATTTAATTTTTTAAGTTGTAGTATGTATTATTAGTTGTGGGGAGGGGAAATTGTACCTAGAACCCAGGTGGTGGTTGTACAAATGGAAATATTTGAAATCTGAATTTTATGATGTTGATCCTATTTCTTATATTATTAGCCTTTACCTTTTACCTTTCATGAGTTTCAAGTCTCACTACTCTCAAAGTTTGCCTGGTCCAGTTTCCTCTTGAATGCTTCTACACTTGTCACTTGGGTAGTAATGATAGTTCCAGTGATGGCTCTTGTGCAGTGGTGATGGTCCCAGTGCAGTGATGGTTCTTGTGCAGTAGTGATGGTTCCAGTGCAGTGATGGGGTTTGTGCAGTGGTGATGGTTCCAGTGCAGTGATAGGGCTAGTGCAGTGGTGATGGTTCCAGTGCAGTGGTGATGGTTCCAGTGCAGTGGTGATGGTTCCAGTGCAGTGGTGATGGTTCCAGTGCAGTGGTGATGGTTCCAGTGCAGTGGTGATGGTTCCAGTGCAGTGGTGATGGTTCCAGTGCAGTGGTGATGGTTCCAGTGCAGTGGTGATGGTTCCAGTGCAGTGGTGATGGTTCCAGTGCAGTGGTGATGGTTCCAGTGCAGTGGTGATGGTTCCAGTGCAGTGGTGATGGTTCCAGTGCAGTGGTGATGGTTCCAGTGCAGTGGTGATGGTTCCGTGCAGTGGTGATGTTCCGTGCAGTGGTGATGGTTCCTGTGCAGTGGTGATGGTTCCTGTGCAGTGGTGATGGTTCCTGTGCAGTGGTGATGGTTCCTGTGCAGTGGTGATGGTTCCTGTGCAGTGGTGATGGTTCCTGTGCGTGGTGAGTCCGTGCAGTGGTGATGGCTCCTGTGCAGTGGTGATGGCTCCTGTGAAGTGGTGGTGGCTCCTGTGCAGTGGTGGTGGTTCCTGTGAGGTGGGGATGGTTCCTTTGCATGGGGGTGATAGTTCCTGTGCAGGGGGCGATGGTTTAGTGTAGTTAGTGGCAGTGGTGTTGGGTAATTGCCTGGCAGTCCTTAACTGGTATTGTATAATGCAGGAATAGATAAGCTAAGCAGGGGTGAAGAATAATCTTGGATAACTTGTATGTATTGGATGAGTTATCACATAGTGGATGAGAGTCCAGATGAGGCATTGTCAACAGTATGACTGGGAAATAAATGAGAGAGAAGTAAGGTAGCAAGTACTCTACTGAGTATTCTGACCACAGCAGCAGACTAGACTTGAAGGCAGATATAAAAGGCTTATAAAACATACTTAAACTAGTTCTTGGATAGCAGCAATGGTGCTTGTGTAGTGGCAGTGGTGCTTGTGTAGTGGCAGTGGTGCTTGTGTAGTGGCAGTGGTGCTTGTGTAGTGGCAGTGGTGCTTGTGTAGTGGCAGTGGTGCTTGTGTAGTGCGGTCAGTGAGTGCTTGTGTAGTGGCAGTGGTGCTTGTGTAGTGGCAGTGGTGCTTGTGTAGTGGCAGTGGTGCTTGTGTAGTGGCAGTGGTGCTTGTGTAATGGTAATAGTTCTTGTGTAGTGTCATTGGTTCTTGTGTACTACTGTGGTAGTTCTTGTGTATTGAAAATAGTTCTCATGTAATGGTGGTGTTCATGTGTAGTGGAGATCATTTTTTTTTTATTGCTGAGATGGTTGTACAGTAGTGTTATACAGAGTATATTTTTGTAGCATCATGTAGTGGAGAGGGTTGTAATGTTATGTATTGGAGACAGTTGTAATGTCTTTAATTGAACTGCACTTCATTTAATAGCTTCCTTTCTATGTACTAATCTGTAAAATTATGGCAGTGCACCAAGATTACACCTTAATGATTCAACTGTTGTCCTCAGATCTGTGGAAGCAATACAAGAGCCTGTTAAGCTTGGTGGTACGTCGTCATGGCAATCCTCCTCTGGAACCTGTTAAAGTGCGTGGACCTCCATGTCTCACCCAAGCTATATTGGGAAGAGAGCTCATGGGCAATGCCAACCGCAAGCACTTGGTTACTGATAAATTCTACAGTCGTATGCAGTTGTTTCTGCGTTCCGTTGGACACTTGTCTGCTGTCTACTGCATGCTGTTTGACCGGTCTGGAAAGTATGTGGAATTTGTTTACAGTAGTTCATTGGCAGTGTTGATGAATGTGACTGTTTTTTTTTTACATTGCTATTTTTCTACTAATGTTACATTTATTGTCTTTTATGATATTGGATAATAGATTTTAATCCATAATGAACTATCAACTGTGTCTACATATCTTGTACCCAGTAGTTTTAGGTCAACTTTCAAAGGCAAATTCCTTCTCTTTTTTTTTCATATCAGTTGTCTCCTACTAAGATAGAGTAATCCAAAGAAGGAAACGGTTATCATTTAGTTTTTTTTTTAACACTGGCTGTCTCCCACTGAGGTAGGGTCTTTCCCCCTCCCCTGACAACAAAAAAAAAAAGAAATTTAGCTGCCTTTCTAAACTGAAAATATTCCTACGCCTCCTTCAGACTGCAGGCACTGTACAGTGGAACCTCAAAAATCGAACTGCTCCCAACACACCCAATTATGTAAGTGTGTTTTTGTAAGTGCTTTTATAAGTGTATTTTTGAGGGTCTGAAATGGACTAACCTAATTTACATTATTCCTCATGGGAATAAATTCATTCGGTAAAGGCACTCGAACAGCCTTCTGAACCAAAGAAAGTTCGATATTTGAGGTTCCACTGTACGTACTTCCTACCTCCATGAACTCAAGTCTGGCTAACTAGTCTGTCCCCTGAATACCTTCATAAAATTTTACTTTGCTGACACTTCAGTGAGTGCCAAGAAACGGCTAATAAAACAACTAATAACTGTCCTACAAAAAACACCTCAAAGGCACTTACCCCATCATGCACAATGTGGGGGGGGTGCAGGATTTTTTTTATAATGTACTATTTGCTGCACTAACCCATTTCACTTCTATGCCAAAATTTTCTGCTCGCAGCATATTTAAAGACATTGTGTTTTAAATGTTGATCTACATGCACAATGCTGGCATCAGTTACATGAATCTACACAAGTGTGAGAAAGTGTTAAAACTGTTCACAAATCATTAGCAATAAATTATGCTTTTTTTTTTTTTTTTTTTTTTTTTTACATTTAGCAATTTACACACAAGGTGTTGCTAGCCCCGTGCTCCCAGTATTTTAGTTGCTTTTTACAACACATTTGGCTCTGGAGGAAACCTCCATTTCCACTTCCCCCATGGAATTGAAAAGAAAAAAAGAACTACTATTAGGTAAATAGAAAACTTATGTGGGTGTGTATACATATACATGCATGTATAGTGTGACCCAGGTGTAAGCAGAAGAAACAACATGTGCCTGTTATCTTGTTTGAGACAGAAGGAAAAGACCAGCAATCCAACCATTGCGTAAAGCAATTACGAGTTTCCATTTCACACTTGTTTGGCAGGACTGTAGTACCTTTCTGTCTTGAATATGGTTATTGACAAATACCTGAACCGTATACTGGTTTATCTTAATTATTCTTCAAAAAATTTTGGAAGCTGTATTTGGTATACATCATTACTGGGGCAAAACTTTGCTTAATTTCATAATCATTAAATCATATCATTCTAATAATATTAAATTAGAATACCATTGAGTAACTTATCTCTCATTGGCCACAGTCATTGTTGAGCCTTATTTGAAGTGTTTCACCTTGAGGATACTGTTCAATTATTGGATTTGCATTCTTCAAGCACAGAGACTGTTATACTTTTTGAATTTGTTCTCTTTGATTTGTCAACAATTTCACTAGTATGATGTGAAAATGATGCATTTCTTAGTGTTATAAAGGAATCAAAGAACAAGTGGGGTTTGAATCCATGGTGAGGAAATCTTAAAACTCCAGGCCAGTGCATAAGCCACTGAGCCATCTAGCTACAATACGATTCATCCAACTAGGTATTGTAGCCACCTGGCCCAGTGGCTTACACAATTCCTAGAGTTTTACTACTTGTTAGCCATGGGTTAAAATCCCCACTCATTCCGTGGTTTTTCCAATCATGTTATTACGATTGCATGAGTTCTTCGTGATATGATTATTTGATTGACAATTTTTCCCTTTCCACCTCCCTATTATAACTCCGCCTCCCTATTATAACTCGCCTCCCTACTAGACTACAGTTTTGACCAAGTCTGTCAGCTGAAAGAGTTGCTAGGTTATAAAATCATGGGTCTCTTAGTCATATATTTACTCTATCAGTTGTCTTCAGCAAGTCGTATCTTAGTGTTAGTGCATTAAATTTCTGGGACATAGTGTTAATAGGAATCTTTACTGTGTTAAAGAACACAAAGGCACAATACCATGACTGGAACAATACATAAATAACCCGCAAATAGGAGGAACTTTGACATTTCGGTTCGACTTAGACCATTAACTGTGACTAGTTAATGGTCTAAGTTGGACTGAAACTTAGTTTTTCTCCTATGTGCAGATTATTTGTGTATTTACTGTGTTAGTACCACTTGTGAATCAGTCACATCAGTACCCATTGTTATCCCCATGTTGGTGATTTTATGCAGCTTTGCCATGAATTTGATGGAAAAAGGTTCATCTTCAATGTTTCATTAAAAACAAAATGTACAGTAACCCTACAGCTTATTTACTTACCAAGTTTTGCAATTTTTTTTCTCTCTCTTCTAGGAAACTTTATAAAGTTTTTCAATGCTTATAATGGATTATTTTGTCTTGTCGAATTGTTTGACCTAACTGAAAAGATGTTTGTCACACTCAGTCATGCTAGTGTAGTGAAATGTTAAAATTTGAATATTTGAAATTAGTGTGGAAAAAATCCTGAACCAAAGTGATATATTCCACATCACTAGGTTGTGTAATTACAGTATAATATGAAGAAAACTTGAAGCACTTCAGTTTACTAAACGTTGAGACTATTCTGGGCCACTAGAGGCAAGTATACTGAATGAAGTAGTAACAATAAATTTATTTCTTTTCTGGCCCATGGCTGGGCTCCAAGAGTAATTAAACTCTTCAAAGGTATATCAGAGGTATACAGGTAATGTAGTCTACATGTAATAAAATATTGTTAGGCACAAAAGAAAGCTTCTTTTATCAGAGTAAAATATGAGAGGAGATGTGGCAATTTAAAGTATCATTACTAATTGTTATGAACCATTGGTTTCCAGATATATCATCACCGGTGCAGATGATACGCTAGTTAAAATTTGGAGTATTCTCGATGGGCGGTTGCTGGCGACCCTGAGAGGAGCATCTGCCGAGATATCTGACCTAGCTATTGACAGTGAGAATCGACTCATTGCTGCTGGCTCCTGTGATAAGATTATCCGAGTATGGAATCTCCAAACGCTTGCGCCGGTCAGTTCCAAGTATAAGTTGGTGTTTTATTTGAATGAGAAGAATCCGTTGGGTGACATTGTTGTCAACACAGTCTCAGACAATTAGGAAATTCATTTTACAATGAGTGCTGTTTATTTTGTTTCCATCTGACAATGTTGCTGGTTTTTCCTTTGTCTCAGGAGCATTAAGATACTCATCTTAGCTCTGACATATTCTTAATATGTTTACCCTGTTTATTCTCCTTCAGTCTTCTTAATCTATTTTTGAAATTCTGAGTAAATTTTCTCATTAAGCCTCAAAGGAAATGTGGGGCAGAACACTTTCCCTGTATCTTTGCACTTCTTAAGTGACTGAATTGCCAGAAGGGGTTGATTATTTCTTCTAAAATGAATAACCTAAATGGCAGTGCTAGTGTGGATCAGAGGTTTGTTGATATGGGAGGGTAGGTGCAGGGAACAACAACATTGATAGATAGATAGTTATATTAGTGGTAAAGAAAATAAAGTTCTTTCTTTCAACACACCGGCTGTATCCTACTGAGGCGGGGTGGCCCAAAAGGAAAAACGAAAGTTTCTCCTTTTACATTTAGTAATATATACAGGAGAAGGGGTTACTAGCCCCTTGCTCCCGGCATTTTAGTCGCCTCTTACAACACGCATGGCTTACGGAGGAAGAATTCTGTTCCACTTCCCCATGGAGGTAAGAGGAAATAAACAAGAACAAGAACTAGAAAGAAAATAGAAGAAAACCCAAAGGGGTGTGTATATATATATATGCTTGTACATGTATGTGTAGTGTGACCTAAGTGTAAGTAGAAGTAGCAAGACATACCTGAAATCTTGCATGTGTATGAGACAAAAAAAAGACACCAGCAATCCTACAATCGTGTAAAACAATTACAGGCTTCAGTTTTACTCACTTGGCAGGACGGTAGTACCTCCCTGGGCGGTTGCTGTCTACCAACCTACTACCTAGAAAAATCAAGTTGGTGTTGGATTATTTTTTGCTATTAAACTGCTTTATACAAGGCAGACTAAAATATATTGAAAGAAAACAGCTTAAAAGAATGCAAAAGAACAAGTGAAAGAAAGTGTGAGATACTGGTTTGTTTAACGTATTTTGCTGAGAATGAGAAAATTTTAGGGTGTTAGTGTGAATGATGGTGAAAGTGTTTCTTTTTGGGGTCACCCTGCCTTGGTGGGAGACAGCTAGCATGTTGAAAAAATAAGAAAGCATATAAATAAATGATAGATAAGAAAACAGAATTATTTCATTCTGATGGGCAGAGGAAGAGAGGATATGGTGAAGGGAAGTGTCTGACTGCAAAAGGTCTGTTAGGTGACAGGAACCATTCTATAGTAGAGGACTGTGCAACAGAGTGCCACTGTATAAGCCTTCAACAATTACATATCAAGTTGGAATGAAAGAGTATTTTACCTAGACATGCTTCTGGTCCATGGTAGTAGGTTGGTAGACAACAACCACCCAGGGAGGTACTACCGTCCTGCCAAGTGAGTGTAAAACGAAAGCCTGTAATTGTTTTACATGATGGTAGGATTGCTGGTGTCTTTTGTCTGTCTCATAAATATGCAAGATTACAGGCATGTCTTGCTACTTCTACTTACGCTTAGGTCACACTACACATACATGTACATGTTTATTTATACACACTCATCAGAGTTTTCTTTGATTTTATCTTAATAGTTCTTGGTCTGATTACTTTTCCTTTTATATCCATGGGGAAGTGGAATAAGAATCTTTCCTCCGTAAGCCATGCGTGTTGTAAAAGTCAACTAAAATGCCGGGAACAATGGGCTAGTAACCCCTTTTCCTGTAAAGATTACTAAAAAGAATAAGAAGAAGAAAATTGTCAAAGTGGGAAGTCTGAATGTGCGTGGATGTTGTGCAAATGATAAGAAAGAGATGATTGTGGATGTTATGAATGAGAAGAAGCTGGATGTCCTGGCTTTAAGTGAAACAAAGCTGAAGGGGGTGGGAGAGTTTCAATGGAGAGGAATAAATGGGATTAGGTCAGGGGTTTCAAATAGAGTTAGAGCTAAAGAAGGAGTAGCAATAATGTTGAAGGATAAGCTATGGCAGGAAAAGAGGGACTACAAATGTATAAATTCAAGGATTATGTGGAGTAAAATAAAGATTGGATGTGAAAAGTGGGTTATAGTAAGCGTGTATGCACCTGGAGAAGAGAGAAGTGTAGAGGAGAGAGAGAGATTCTGGGAAATGTTGAGTGAATGCATGGGGAGTTTTGAATCAAGTGTGAGAGTAATGGTGGTTGGGGATTTCAATGCTAAAGTGGGTAAAAATGTTATGGAGGGAGTAGTAGGTAAATTTGGGGTGCCAGGGGTAAATGTAAATGGGGAGCCTTTAATTGAGCTATGTGTAGAAAGAAATTTGTTAATAAGTAATACATATTTTATGAAAAAGAGGATAAATAAATATACAAGGTATGATGTAGCACGTAATGAAAGTAGTTTGTTAGATTATGTATTGGTGGATAAAAGGTTGATGGGTAGGCTCCAGGATGTACATGTTTATAGAGGGGCAACTGATATATCGGATCATTTAGTTGTAGCTACAGTTAGAGTAAGAGGTAGATGGGAAAAGAGGAAGGTGGCAACAAGAAGTAAGAGGGAGGTGAAAGTGTATAAACTAAGGGAGGAGGAAGTTCGGGTGAGATATAAGCGACTATTGGCAGAAAGGTGGGCTAGTGCAAAGATGAGTAGTGGGGGGGTTGAAGACGGTTGGAATAGTTTTAAAAATGCAGTATTAGAATGTGGGGCAGAAGTTTGTGGTTATAGGAGGGTGGGGGCAGGAGGAAAGAGGAGTGACTGGTGGAATGATGAAGTAAAGGGTGTGATAAAAGAGAAAAAGGTAGCTTATGAGAGGTTTTTACAAAGCAGAAGTGTTATAAGAAGAGCAGAGTATATGGAGAGTAAAAGAAAGGTGAAGAGAGTGGTGAGAGAGTGCAAAAGGAGAGCAGATGATAGAGTGGAAGAGGCACTGTCAAGAAATTTTATAGGAGTGAAGAAGAGCAGAATGTAAGTGTGATGGAGGTACGTGAGGCATTACGTAGAATGAAAGGGGGTAAAGCAGCTGGAACTGATGGGATCATGACAGAAATGTTAAAAGCAGGGGGGGATATAGTGTTGGAGTGGTTGGTGTTTTTGTTTAATAAATGTATGAAAGAGGGGAAGGTACCTAGGGATTGGCAGAGAGCATGTATAGTCCCTTAATATAAAGGGAAAGGGGACAAAAGAGATTGTAAAAATTATAGAGGAATAAGTTTACTGAGTATACCAGGAAAAGTATACGGTAGGGTTATAATTGAAAGAATTAGAGGTAAGACAGAATGTAGGATTGCGGATGAGCAGGGAGGTTTCAGAGTGGGTAGGGGATGTGTAGATCAAGTGTTTACATTGAAGCATATATGTGAACAGTATTTAGATAAAGGTAGGGAAGTTTTTATTGCATTTATGGATTTAGAAAATGCATATGATAGTGGATAGAGGAGCAATGTGGCAGATGTTGCAAGTACAGTGGACCCCCGGTTAACGAACTTTTTTCATTCCAGTAGTATGTTCAGGTGCCAGTACTGACCGAATTTTTTCCCATAAGGAATATTGTGAAGTAGATTAGTCCATTTCAGACCCCCAAACATACACGTACAAACGCACTTACATAAATACACTTACATAATTGGCAGCATTTGGAGGTGATCGTTAAGCGGGGGTCCACTGTATATGGAATAGGTGGTAAGTTATTAAATGCTGTTAAGAGTTTTTATGAGGATAGTGAGGCTCAGGTTAGGGTGTGTAGAAGAGAGGGAAAATACTTCCCGGTAAAAGTAGGTCTTAGACAGGGATGTGTAATATCACCATGGTTGTTTAATATATTTATAGATGGGGTTGTAAAAGAAGTAAATGCTAGGGTGTTTGGGAGAGGGGTGGGGTTAAATTATGGGGAATCAAATTCAAAATGGGAATTGACACAGTTACTTTTTGCTGATGATACTGTGCTTATGGGAGATTCTAAAGAAAAATTGCAAAGGTTAGTGGATGAGTTTGAGAATGTGTGTAAAGGTAGAAAGTTGAAAGTGAACATAGAAAAGAGTAAGGTGATGAGGGTATCAAATGATTTAGATAAAGAAAAATTGGATATCAAATTGGGGAGGAGGAGTATGGAAGTGAATGTTTTCAGATACTTGGGAGTTGACGTGTCGGCGGATGGATTTATGAAGGATGAGGTTAATCATAGAATTGATGAGGGAAAAAAGGTGAGTGGTGCGTTGAGGTATATGTGGAGTCAAAAAACGTTATCTATGGAGGCAAAGAAGGGAATGTATGAAAGTATAGTAGTACCAACACTCTTATATAGATGTGAAGCTTGGGTGGTAAATGCAGCAGCGAGGAGACGGTTGGAGGCAGTGGAGATGTCCTGTCTAAGGGCAATGTGTGGTGTAAATATTATGCAGAAAATTCGGAGTGTGGAAATTAGGATAAGGTGTGGAGTTAATAAAAGTATTAGTCAGAGGGCTGAAGAGGGGTGGTTGAGGTGGTTTGGTCATTTAGAGAGAATGGATCAAAGTAGAATGACATGGAAAGCATATAAATCTAGAAGGGAAGGAAGGAGGGGTAGGGGTCGTCCTCGAAAGGATTGGAAAGAGGGGGTAAAGGAGGTTTTGTGGGCGAGGGGCTTGGACTTCCAGCAAGCGTGCATGAGCGTGTTAGATAGGAGTGAATGGAGACGAATGATACTTGGGACCTGACGATCTGTTGGAGTGTGAGCAGGGTAATATTTAGTGAAGGGATTCAGGGAAACCGGTTATTTTCATATAGTCGGACTTGAGTCCTGGAAATGGGAAGTACAATGCATGCACTTTAAAGGAGGGGTTTGGGATATTGGCAGTTTGGGGGGATATGTTGTGTATCTTTATACGTATATGCTTCTAAACTGTTGTATTCTGAGCACCTCTGGAAAAACAGTGATAATGTGTGAGTGTGGTGAAAGTGTTGAATGATGAAAGTATTTTCTTTTTGGGGATTTTCTTTCTTTTTTGGGTCACCCTGCCTCGGTGGGAGACGGCCGACTTGTTGGAAAAAAAAAAAAAAATATGCTTCTGGTTCAAGTTTTCCCAGAATTAAAATTTCTATGTATAGTGTGATAGTGTTTGAGATATTGCCCTGTAAAAAAAGTGCATTAGATGTCTCCAGAGGTAACTTAGTGCTACAGCTAATCAGTTAAAATATATGGATTTGTCAGTTAAAAATAGGAGAGGAGAGTTATTAAATGGAGAGTTAGAGGTATTGGGAAGATGGAGGGAATATTTTGAGGAATTGTTGAATGTTGATAAAGATAGGGAAGCTGTGATTTCGTGTATAGGGCAAGGAGGAATAACATCTTGTAGGAGTGAGGAAGAGCCAGTTGTGAGTGTGGGGGAAGTTCGTGAGGCAGTAGGTAAAATGAAAGGGGGTAAGGCAGCCGGGATTGATGGGATAAAGATAGAAATGTTAAAAGCAGGTGGGGATATAGTTTTGGAGTGGTTGGTGCAATTATTTAATAAATGTATGGAAGAGGGTAAGGTACCTAGGGATTGGCAGAGAGCATGCATAATTCCTTTGTATAAAGGCAAAGGGGACAAAAGAGAGTGCAAAAATTATAGGGGGATAAGTCTGTTGAGTATACCTGGTAAAGTGTATGGTAGAGTTATTATTGAAAGAATTAAAAGTAAGACTGAGAATAGGATAGCAGATGAACAAGGAGGCTTTAGGAAAGGTAGGGAGTGTGTGGACCAGGTGTTTACAGTGAAACATATAAGTGAACAGTATTTAGATAAGGCTAAAGAGGTCTTTGTGGCATTTATGGATTTGGAAAAGGCGTATGACAGGGTGGATAGGGGGGCAATGTGGCAGATGTTGCAGGTGTATGGTGTAGGAGGTAGGTTACTGAAAGCAGTGAAGAGTTTTTACGAGGATAGTGAGGCTCAAGTTAGAGTACATAGGAAAGAGGAAAATTATTTCCCAGTAAAAGTAGGCCTTAGACAGGGATGTGTGATGTCACCGTGGTTGTTTAATATATTTATAGATGGGGTTGTAAGAGAAGTAAATGCGAGGGTTTTGACAAGAGGCGTGGAGTTAAAAGGTAAGGAATCACACACAAAGTGGGAGTTGTCACAGTTGCTCTTTGCTGATGACACTGTGCTTTTGGGAGATTCTGAAGAGAAGTTGCAGAGATTGGTGGATGAATTTGGTAGGGTGTGCAAAAGAAGAAAATTAAAAGTGAATACAGGAAAGAGTAAGGTTATGAGGATAACGAAAATATTAGGTGATGAAAGATTGGATATCAGATTGGAGGGAGAGAGTATGGAGGAGGTGATTGTATTCAGATATTTGGGAGTGGACGTGTCAGCGGATGGGTCTATGAAGGATGAGGTGAATCATAGAATTGATGAGGGGAAAAGGGTGAGTGGTGCACTTAGGAGTCTGTGGAGACAAAAAACTTTGTCCTTGTAGGCAAAGAGGGGAATGTATGAGAGTATAGTTTTACCAACACTCTTATATGGGTGTGAAGCATGGGTGATGAATGTTGCAGCGAGGAGAAGGCTGGAGGCAGTGGAGATGTCATGTCTGAGGGCAATGTGTGGTGTGAATATAATGCAGAGAATTCGTAGTTTGGAAGTTAGGAGGAGGTGCAGGATTACCAAAACTGTTGTCCAGAGGGCTGAGGAAGGGTTGTTGAGGTGGTTCGGACATGTAGAGAGAATGGAGCGAAACAGAATGACTTCAAGAGTGTATCAGTCTGTAGTGGAAGGAAGGCGGGGTAGGGGTCGGCCTAGGAAAGGTTGGAGGGAGGGGGTAAAGGAGGTTTTGTGTGCGAGGGGCTTGGACTTCCAACAGGCGTGCGTGAGCGTGTTTGATAGGAGTGAATGGAGACGAATGGTTTTTAATACTTGACGTGCTGTTGGAGTGTGAGCAAAGTAACATTTAGGAAGGGGTTCAGGGAAACCGGCATGCCGGACTTGAGTCCTGGAGATGGGAAGTACAGTGCCTGCACTCTGAAGGAGGGATGTTAATGTTGCAGTTTAAAAAACTGTAGTGTAAAGCACCCTTCTGGCAAGACAGTGATGGAGTGAATGATGGTGAAAGTTTTTCTTTTTCGGGCCACCCTGCCTTGGTGGGAATCGGCCAGTGTGATAATAATAATAATAAAGTTCTAGAGTGGCTTGATGGCTGGAGGTTTATGCAGTGACCTGCTGTTTTTCCTTCCCTGGTTTAGATATTTTGCAGTCGGATTTTTTTTTCTTTCATCTTGGCTGACTGCCTAACATTCCATTGATGGTTGTTCTGATTGTGACTTCCTAGACCATATAGTTTACAAATAGTTAATTAGCCTGCATTTGCAGTATAATAATTTTCATAAAGTTTATACTTAAGTTAAATATGTAAACATATTTAACTTAATTTCCATGGGGAAGTGGAACAGAATTCTTCCTCCGTAAGCCATGCGTGTCATAAGAGCGACTAAAATGCCGGGAGCAAGGGGCTAGTAACCCCTTCTCCTATATATATTACTAAATATAAAAGGAGAAACTTTAGTTTTTCCTTTTGGGCCACCCCACCTCAGTGGGATATGGCCGGTGTGTTGAAAGAAAGATTTAACTTAAATATAAACTTATGAACATTCACTATGCAATTTTCATTTGTACGTTACTGTATAGTCATCATCATTGAATACATTTTTTTTTTTTTTTTTTTCAACAAGTCGGCCGTCTCCCACCGAGGCAGGGTGAATACATATTTACATATAATATTTTTTCTTTTTACATTGTCTAGAACTTATTTCATTTCAATTTTTTGTGTATTTGTCACAAGTAATGAATAAAAGATTTTAATAAAAATGCTATATTCAGATTGCAGTGTTAAGCAGCCACACTGGGATGATCACAGCCCTGCAGTTCTGTCCTGCTCCTGACAGTGAAGGCGTTCTAGTCTCTACGGGCGGTGATGGTTGTGTTGCATTTTGGACCTATGTTCGCAGAGGTATCGATGTCAAGTTTGAGTAAGTTTTGCTTTTTTTTTTTTTTTTTTTTTTTTTTTTTAAATTTTATTTTATTTGATTTTTTTTTTTAAATTGATTAGGTAGGATGTTGCAGTTGAGAAATATACAGTTGCGGAGAAGATGACTGGGGAAACGCATGTACCCAAGGTGTACTGGAAAAGCAATGGTTTCTCTGATGGTAAAATAAAAACACAACAGGAGTTTTTTTCCTTTGGAATTTCAGACTGGAAATAGACCTTACAGGGAACAACGACAATATCTCAAGAGTACTTTTGGTTATCTACAAATAGCTTGGTACACCCCATACATATGTGGCCTTTATGGGAAGTAATATATTACTCAGTGACCTGTTTCTGACACTGGAACTGGTTACAACATGCACTCTACAAAATTGTTTTTGCTTCTGCCAATTTTTTAACATTTTTAACTTTGACAACCTTTTGCACATCTTTAAAACTGGTCAATAACTTTATTTTTTATATGTATAGCTTAGATTTTTTTTTTTCAATGAACTGTCCGTATCCCACTGAGGCAGGGTGACCTAAAAAGAAAAATGAATGTTTCAGTCCTTAAATTTAGTAATGTATACAGGAGAAGGGGTTACTAGCCCCTTCTCCCAGCATTTTAGTCGCCTCTTACGACATGCATGGCTTATGAAGAAAGATTTCTGTTTCATTTCCCCATGGTGATAAGAGGAAATGAGCAAGAACTAGTAAGAAAATAGAAGAAAACCCAGAAAGGTGTGTGTATATTTCTTCGTTTTTTAGCACGTCTGGCATTTCTTACCGAGGCACGGCGACCCAAAAAGAAAGAAAAAACTTTCATCATTGAACACTTTCACCATCACTCATACATAATCACTCTTTGCAGAGGCGCTGAGGTACGACAGTTTAGAAGTCCCTCCAAACTGCCAGTATCCTAAACCCCTCCTTCAAAGTGCAGGCATTGTATTTCCCATTTCCAGGACTTGAGTCTGGCTAACCGATTTGCCCAAATTCCTTCACAAAATATTACCCTACTCACTCTCCAACAGCTCATCGGGTCCCAAAAACCATTTGTCTCCATTCACTCGTATCTAACATGCTCACATACACTTGTTGGAAGTCTAAGCCCCTTACCCACAAAACCTCCTTTACCCCTCTCCCTCCATCCTTTTTGGGGACAACCTCTACCTAGCCTTCCTTCCCCAACAGATTTATACTCTCTCCAAGTCATTCTACTATGTTCCATTCTCTAAATGACCAAACCACCTCAACAGCCCCTCTTCAGCCCTCTGACTAATACTTTCAGGAACTCCACACCTAATTTCCACATTTCCAATTCTCTGCATAATATTTACACCACACATTGCCCTTAGACACGACATCTCCACTGCCTCCAGCCACCACCTCGCTGCAGCATTTACAACCCATGCTTCACACCCATATAAGAGTATTGGTACCACTATACTCTCGCACATTCCCTTCTTTGCCTCCATGGATAAGGTTGTTTGTCTCCACAGATACCTCAACACACCAGTCACCTTTTTTCCTTCATCAATTCTATGATTAACCTTGTCTTTCAGAAACCTATCTGCTGACAAATCTACTCCTAAATATCTGAACACATTCATTTCTTCCATACTCCCTCTCTCCAGTGTGATATCCAGTTTTTCTTTACCTAACTTGTTTGATACCCTCATCATCTTACCCTTATCTATGTTCACTTTCAACTTTCTTTACACACCCTCCCAAATTTGTCCACTAACCTTTGCAACTTCTCTTTAGAATCTCCCAAAAGTACAGTATTATCAGCAAAAAAGTAACTGCGACAACTTCCATTTTGTATTTGATTCCCCATACTTTAATCCCACCCTCTCCCTAACACCCTAGCATTTACTTCTTTACAACTCTATCTATAAATAAGGTAAACAACCATGGTGACATTACACATCCTTGTCTAAGGCCTACTTTTACTAAGAAGTAATCTATCTCCTACACACCCTAACCTGAGCCTTACTATCCTCATAAAAACTCTTTGCAGCATTTAGTAACTTATTACCTATTCCATACACTAGTAGCTTACTACAGTACCTATACCATACACTTGCAATATCTGCCACATTGATCCCCTATCCACCCTATCATATGCCTTTTCTAAATCCATAAATGCAATAAATTTTTATCTCAAATTCTCAATTTTCAGAGCTAATTGTCATATTATTGACTAGTCAAACCACCTGCCCCAAGAAGGTGTCCCAAATCATGTTTTTGACAGGCCATGATAAAAAAAAATTTAACATACCTTCAGTCCACCACCGAGATAGGGTGTCCCAGAAATAGAAGAAATGTTTTACTATCACTCAGTCCATTACTGTCTTGCTAGAGGCATGCTGACATTGAAGCTCAGATGTTCTTCTAAAGTGCAGTATCCCCAGCCTTCAGAGTGCAGGCACTGTACATCCCACCTCCAGGACTCCAGTCTGGCTAATGGGTTTCCCTGAATTCCTTCATAATTGTTATCTTGCTCACGCTCCAACAGTATGTCAAGTCATAAAAATCACTTGCCTTCACTCACTGTCTAACACGCTCATACATGCCTGTTGGATGCCTAAGCCCCTCATATACAAAGCCTCCTTTACCCCCTACAACCTTTCCTAGGATGACTTGTGCCTCGCCTTCCCTCCACGATAGATTTATACACCCTCCAAGTCATCCTATTGTACTTCATCCTCTCTAATTGTCCAGACCTCCTCAGTAACCCCCCTCCTCAGCCCTCTGGATAATACTTGTAGTATCACCAGACCACCACCTAATCTCCAAACTATAAATTATCTGCATAATATTCATATCATATATTGTTCTGATATATAAAGGGCTTGCAATAACACTGTTGAGATTCCTGAAGGTTACTCATAGATTTGCCAGATGAGTTTTGGCTGCAGATGATGTGGACCTCTGGAGGTATACTGTATCAGGTGCTGTACTCATCCCTAGGTTTTTCTTTTGGTGGGAGGTTTACAGCCCCTTCCCCAGTCTATATCCTGTACCTGGTCTATGGTTCTTCCTCAATCTTTATTACCTTATATTTATTGGGGTTGAATTTAAGTAACCACTTACATGACCAATCTTGCAGTTTGTCCAGATCTACTTGGAGTATGTACACACAAGCATGTGCACATACATACAGGAAGGTCAGGGGAGACATAACGTAAAATACTGCACGGAATAGACAAGGTGGGCAAAGACAGGATGTTCCAGAGATGGGACACAGAAACAAAGGGTCACAATTGGAAGTTGAAGACTCGGACGAGTCAGAGGGATATTAGGAAGTATTTCTTCAGTCATAGAGTTGTCAGGCAGTGGAATAGCCTAGAAAGTGACGTAGTGGAGGCAGGAACTATACATAGTTTTAAGACGAGGTTTGATAAAGCTCATGGAGCAGGGAGAGAGGACCTAGTAGCAGTCGGTGAAGAGGCGGGGTGAAGAGCTATAACTCAACCCCTGCAACCACAAATAGCCGAGTACTGTATAACGGTGCATTTTATTAGCGTATGAATGAATACTGTAATGTAAAGTAAGCGTCTAAAATGATTAACTGCATTTAGTAAATATTCATTTCTGTATTTTAATTTTCAGTTCCAAGCCTCTAAAAGTGAATGAGAGGGTTCGACCTGGCAACGCCCAACTTATTTGTGCATCATTTAGTCAAGGTGGAAATTTTTTAGCTTTGGGTGGAGCAGACCATTATGTTAGGTGAGTTAATTTAGTCTAAGCTTGTACTGATGTGTCATATTGTAACTTTGGAAATGCATTAAGCTAATGTATACTGCACTGACTGCTTATTCATACCTGCAGTATATACTGCATTAACTGCTTATTCATACCTGCAGTATATACTGCACTAACTGCTTATTCATACCTGCAGTATATACTGCACTAACTGCTTATTCATACCTGCAGTATATACTGCACTAACTGCTTATTCATACCTGCAGTATATACTGCACTAACTGCTTATTCATATCTGCAGTATACTTTTAACAAGTGCTAAAATTTGTCTTAGCACTTTGGCAGCTATTGAGTATTTTAGTACTATACATGTTCAGTGGTCTAATAACCATAGGCCATTGGACTCTTTCAACCAAATAATAATCTACCTAGAAGCTATAACCCTTAAGCCCAATAATAAACAAAATGAGATACCTCTCTTGATATTTTGATAATTTTTCATGTTTTTGGTGTACTCATGAAAGTGAAGGGGTTTCTGCTTGTAACTCTTGATATTTTGATAATTGTTGGTATTTTTTGTGTTTGCACTCATGAAGGGGGAAGGGGGAGTATTCTTGTATTAAACAGTGCCCCTCTCTGATGATGAGAGGGAGGCAGGATATGTTTAATGGGATATGATATCACTCCTCTCTGACTCTATCAGACCCTATCAAATCTTTTGACAAGGAATATCATCTTGGTCTCCATTTCAAGTTAAAACTTGCAATTCAATGGAAAATGTGCTTTACCTAATGTATTTTTTGCCTAATGAACTATTTCTTCAGGCCCTATCTAGGTCATTAACCCTTTGAGTGGCCGTCACATAGATTACATTATTGATGCCAGGGTCCTTCATGGAGATCTTTGTTATAAGCACAGCTCCTTCATAAGCTGAGCTGGAAATTTTGGCTTAGATTTGAGAGAATGCTGCATAATGAGATAAGTAAAAGTGACCATGTGTGGTTTAAAAGAATGACTTAGAAGTGTTTTCTAGGTATTATTTCCTGTTTTTTTGGTACCATTTGATAGAATGGTAGATATCTACTGAAATAAATATGATTTTGGGTGGTTTCAAGACTGGAAGTAGCTTGAAATTGGGTTCGATGTAGCTGAAATACTGGCTTTTTGCTAAACTTCCTGAGAATGGGTAAGGCCCCATACTCCCCCAGTCCATTCTATAGATTTTTAATATTACAGTATCTGACATGTAGAGTAAATTTCAATTTTTGATATGATATGAATTCAAAATGGAAAGGCAAGTGTAATATAGAGGCCTGAGGATGTGATCAATGAACAGAGGAAATGTTTTAGTGCCTGGAATATCTACATTGTTTATTTTGAACTTGATATCTGTGCACTTTATAGGTTAGTTGTAATAGTTGAATGGGCAGTTTCTTGTGCTCCATTGATAGAACAGAAGGCATACTAGCAAAATTGCTAAGAATTTGATTGACAGAAGCTATGTAATTTGTTTAAAATAGGACTCGGTGTGGGTAAAATTGCCGAGGTGTAAATAGTGCCCAGACTGCTTATTTTGTACTTGCATAATTTCGCAAGTTTTTCATCAAATTTTACACTTTCGGCATCATTACTTTCAGAAAGATTCTCTACATTGCAAAAGAATTTTTCTTTAAATGTGGACACTGAGACCAATATTAATTTTGGGAGTCTGGACAATGAGGGTTAAGCTGCTTCATGTATATGATGCAGGATTGCATCTTCACTTAGTTAAAAGATGAATAAATTGGTATTGCTACTCATTTTCCTATTGTGAAAATAAAGTGAAAGTATTTTTTCTTAGGGTGTATCATCTTGGAGGTAAGGATGGGGTTGAAAAGCTGATAGAAATTGAGCGCCATCATGATCGTGTGGATAGCATTCAATGGTGCCATAGTGGTCTCAAATTTATATCTGGGAGTCGGGACGGCACTGCACTTGTATGGTATTATGAGTGCCAGCTGTGGAAAAATATTGTACTTAACATAACCACTTTACTTCCTGGGTAAGTAGATTGTTAAATATTGTTAGTCTTCTATGCACAATAATTATACGTACTCTTTAAGCTTGAGAAATATAGGTGTTGATATTGAGAACAATATCAGTTGAAACAAATAGTAATACAAGGAAGCATTTGAAAACTTGACAGGTGTAAGAATGAAAATTTTTACATTTAATAACTGATACTGTTATTAATAGTTTTGATGTTGTGGTGCATGTGTGTGTGGGGGGGGGGGGGAAGGCTGGGGAGAGGATAGGTTGATTCAAGTAACCACACACATACTGTACAGTGATATTAACAATTTAGCAGATGTATGTTAGTAAGGTTAGAAAGTGTAAGCAGTCAGATAAGTTTCACATTTGCAGACCTTTTTGATGGTGACTAGTTGCACTACATTACAGTTGTCGCATACAATTTTTTTTAACACTAGTCGTTTCCCACTGAAGCGGGGGTGACCCAAAAGAGAAGTAACACTTTCCCCATCATTCACTCTGTCACTGTCTTTCCAGAGGCATGCTAATACTACAATTCAGATGCCCCTCCAAACTGCAAATAATCCCATCCCACCAGTCCTTCAGAGTGAAGGCACTGTATTTCCCACCTCCAGGATTCAAGTCCAGCTAACCAATTTAACTGAATCCCTTCACCAAAGTTACCTTGCTCTCAAATTAACAGCTTGTCAAGACCAAAAACCATATGCCACCACTCGCTCCTATCTAGCACACTTATACATTCCGTCTGGATGTGTAAGCCCCTTGCAGACAAAACCTTCTTTACCCCCCTCCCTCCAACCTTTTCTAGAGTGACCCCTACCCTGCCTTCCCTCCACTACAGATTTATGCACTCTCGAAGTCAGCCTATTTTGTTCTATTCTCTAAATGTCCAAACTACCTTGACAACCGCTTCCCAACCTTCTGAATAATACTTTTAGTAACCCCACACCTCCAAATCTCCAAGCTGTGAATTCCTTGCATAATATTTACAACATACATTGCCCTCTGATATGACATCTACACTGCCTCAAGCCTCCTTGCTGTAACATTCACAACCCATACTTAACACCCGTAAAAAAGTGTTGGTATCATTATACTCGCATACATTTCCCTTTTCCTCCATGCATAACATTGTCTTCGCAGGTGCCTCTATGCACCACTCGCATCCCCCCCCCCCATGCATTAATTCTAGAGTTCACTTCATTTTTCATAAACCTATCTGCCAATAAGTCCATTTTCAAAAATTTGAATACATTCACTTCATATTCCATCCTTCCACTCTGGTATCCAATCTTTCATTACCTAAATTGTTTGTAACCCTCATGACTTTCTTTTCTATATTCTTTTATAATTTCCTTCTTTTACATACCCTCCAAAATTCATCCACCAAACATTGCAACTTCTCTTCAGAATCTCCCAAAAGCATAGTGCTATTGAAAAAAGCAACTGTGATGACTTCCATTTTGTATTAGGTTCTCCATACTTTACTCAAACACTCTTCCTAACACCCTGGCATTCACTTTTACAACCCCCATCTATAAATATGTTAAACATTCATGGTGGCATCATGCATCCCTGTCTGAGGCCTACTGTTACTGGAAAATAATCTCTTCTCCTATGTACCTACCCCTAGACTTGAGTCTCACTATCATAAAAACTTAACTACTTTCAGTAACCTACCAACTATTTCATACACTTGCAACGTTTGCCACATTGTCCCCTATCATATATCTTTTCTAAATCCATGAATACAATGAAAAGTTCCTTACCTTTATCTAAATATTGTTCACTTGTATGCTTGTTCTACAAATCCCTTACCCGTCCTAAAGCTTCCATGTTCATCTGTGATCCTACTCTCTGTCTTGCCCTTAACTTTTTGAGTATTAACTCTACTATACACTTTACCTGTTATACTCAACAGGCTGGCTCTCTCTCTCTCTCTCTCTCTCTCTCTCTTTCTCGTCTGCTGTCTCTCTGTCTGTCTCTCTGTCCTCTCTGTCTGTCTCTCTGTCTGTCTCTCTGTCTGTCTCTCTGTCTCTGTCTCTCTGTCTCTCTGTCTGTCTCTCTGTCTGTCTCTCTGTCTCTCTGTCTGTCTCTCTGTCTGTCTGTCTGTCTTCTCTCTGTCTCTCTCTGTCTCTCTCTGTCTCTGTCTGTCTCTCTCTGTCTCTCTCTGTCTCTGTCTCTCTCTGTCTCTGTCTCTGTCTGTCTCTGTCTCTGTCTGTCTGTCTGTCTGTCTTTGTCTGTGTGTGTGTGTGTCTGTCTCTGTCTTTCTATATCTCTCTCTCTCTCTCTCTCTAACAAACCACCCATATCCCACTGGGGCAGGATGCCCTGAAAAGAAAAACGAAAGTTTCTCCTTTTAAAATTAGTAATGTATACTGGAAAAGGGGTTACTAGCCCCTTGCTTCTGGCATTTTAGTCGTCTCTGGCGGCATGCATGGCTTACTTAGGAAGAATTCACTCAACAGGCTTATTCCCTATAATTTTTACACTTTTCTCCCCCTTTTCTGTATACAAAGCAACTACGTGCTCTCCGCTAATCCCTAGGAACTTTCCTGTCTTTCATACTTTTATTGAACAGAAATATGTTATTCACCTCCACCATTCACATCTGGCTCTTCCTCACTCCTATAGGATATTATCTGTCAAATCCATTTGTTCCCTAGGCTTTCCTCGATCTATTAATCTCACTCCCAAACTTTTTCTTATTCTTAGCAAAATCTGTTGACAGAACCTCACCCACTCTCTAGTTTTACACTTTTTCACCTCTGTCTTAACCTCTCTCTTACTCTCCATATACTTCACCCTCCTTATATCACTTCTTCTTTGTAAAAACTTCTCATGTGCTAATTTTCTTCACTTACCACTCTGTTGACCTCATTATGCCACCAATCACTCCTCTTCCCTCCTGCACTCACCCTCCTGTATCCACAGACTTTTGTTGCTCACTCAAGCACTACATTCTTAAATCTGCCCCATACATCTTCAACCTCATCATTACTTATACTCCCACTAGCCCATCTTTCTCCCAGTTGTTGCTTATATAATACTCTAACTACCTCCTCTTTCAGTTTATAAACTTTCACCTTTCTCTTATTTGCTGATGCCATTCTTGTACCTCATCTACTTCTTACTCTCACTGTAGCTACAGCTAAATAATGATCTGATATATCTGTTACCCCTCTATAAACATGCATATCCTGAAGTCTGCCATTAACCTTTAATCCTCCAATACATAGTTCAACAAACTATTCTTATTATGCCCTACATCATATCTCATTTACTTATTTATCCTCTTTCCTAAAACATGTATATTACTTATTACCAAAATCTTTCTATACAAATTTCAAAGGCCCCCCATTATCATTTACCCCTGGCAGCTCAAACTTACCTACTATGCCCTCTACAACAGTTTCTTCCACCTAGTATCCAAGTCCCTCCACAATTACTCGCACTTGGTTCAAAACTCCCTAAACACTCAACCTCTCCCAAAATCTCTCTCCTCTACACTCCTCTCTTTTCAAGATGCATAACCCACTTTTAGCAGCTGACCTTATTTTAATCCACATAATCCTTGAATTTATTCATTTATATTCCATCTTTTCCTTCCCTAACTGTTCCTTCAACATTATTGCTACTCTTTCCTTAGCTCGAACTCATATACCCTTGACCTAAACCCATTTATTTCTCCCCACCGAAACTCTCCTACCCCCTTCATCAGTTTTTGAGTCATGTCGTTGTTGTTCCTCAGTTGTAAAATTTAGCAGTTAAATGAGAGTTTAGACTCTGTCACAGGTAGCCTAAATTAAAATGTTGACCATCTTCATGCATCCAAAAAGATCCATATCTTGTTTGGGTATTTTGAAAGTCTCTCCTTACTTAAAGAAAAATTAACAATTTTATTCAGAGACAAGTTTCTACCCTCATTGATTTTAACTTGACCACTACTTTCATCCTGTTTCCGTATATACTGTAATTGTACTAAGTAGATGTTATTTGAGCTTTACTTTTATTGTGCTTATTTTCTCCCAGAGTTAGTCCTCCTCCTGAAGAAATTCGTCGGTTACAAGTGACAATGGTTGGATGGAACCAGTCAGATGAGTATGTTATTACTGCCAGTAATGACAAGTGGCTTCGAGTTTGGGATAGCACCACGGGAGAACTGAAACATATACTCCAAGGTCATGAGGATAATGCTTATGTAATTGAAGCCCATCCTCACGAGCCCAGACTTATTATTTCTGCGGCACATGATGGTAATAATGGCAGGATCTTCTGTGTACCTGTATTCATTGATAGAGATTTTAATCATTTTTTTCATTTGTATTTATACATTAACCGATTCATATAGAAGGATAATATAAAATGAGGGGGTATAAGAAAACAAAGAACTGGTATTTAAATACAACGGGAAGAAGAGAAAGAGAGGCTCAGGCTTAAATAATTATGCTTTGTTGGTCAAAGGCAATATAAAAAATAGGAAATACTGTGTAAAGCATTAATTGATACCCAGGAGGTGTTTTCTTTCAGAATTATGCAAATCATTTTATCATTTTTGCTTGTTTTTAACCTTTAATATAACTGCATATTCCTGTTGTTTCAGTACCAGAAAATGTTCACCATTTTGCAAATGTGTTAGAAAATGTTTCAAAAATTAGCATATGGACTGAAATGATCATATGAAGGTCTCAACATTTGTAAATGGCTAGATTGTTCAGGGATTGTAGAATCTGGAGGCACCCATACCCCAGTTACCTGACACTTCTTCAGTTATGTCTTATGAAGTTATAGGGCACAATTTTCTGTTTCTGAATCCATATTGTTCTCTGAACAATTTATTGCTATCTAGATATTTAAGTCTTATTTTTATTAGCAGTATGTAAGACTTTGGGACAAAGTTTGTAGTTCAGGGCTTTCTTTGTATTTCCCTTCTTAATATTATCTATTTATCGCCTTTGAATTGTCTGGCATTTCACTAGACAGTAATGATTAGTTAAAATCTGTGAATGACTTAATATTTCACTTCGTAGTATCTGTGGTGATACTCCATTTGTGTATAATGTTTTTAATGTGTCAAGCTCCATCAGGAATCCTCACTTAATTATTGGTTCAATTCTTGATGGTTGTTCTTGGTTTGTCAGCTCTATTTTTGGTACTGGCTGTTGCTGACTTCAAAAGACATTATTTTTGAGCTCACTTTACACTTTCTTGCTTAATGTGAGTTGTTCCCTTTTTTTTATTATTACTCGGTCCTTTAACGCTTTTCTGTCTTTCCTCGGCTGCTATGCCCAGCTCATTTTTCTACCATTTTTTACTTATGTTGCAGTTCAGCAGTTGTAAGGCTGATTGTTTAAAAAAAAAAAAATGCCCTGCTCATAACCAGGAGCATTTGTAAGTTGAAATTTTATATTCTTAACCTTGTTAGTTAGTTTTCATGCATGCATTAAGTTTCCACAAAATTTGTTTTTTCGGCAGGTCAGCTGATGATATGGGACATTTTTACGGGTGCCTTGGTGTGGAGCTTTAAAAATACTATTGAAGGTCAAGGCTATGGTGCACTCTTCGATGCCAAGTGGTCCCCAGATGGCTTCACTATAGCTGCCACGGATTCTCATGGACACTTGATACTGTTTGGAATAGGCCATAATGAAAAATATCAACAGGTGAGTACTGCACAGTACACTCTAATTTTGAGAGGTGGCATAGTTAAAATAAGTGTTTAGTTTTTCTTTCCTCTCCTCTACCCTTTCCCTCCCTCCCTTTTCCATCTCTCCCTTCCCCTTCTCTTTTCCCTTTTCTCCAGTTTTGTTCATCTATAACATATATACACTATGTACAAATACTGTACGCAAATAACACGCACATAGAAGAGAGGAGCTTACGACGACGTTTCGGTCCGACTTGGACCATTTACAAAGTCAGTGTGACTTTGTAAATGGTCCAAGTTGGACCGAAACGTCGTCGTAAGCTCCTCTCTTCTATGTGCGGGTTATTTGTGTATCGTTCCAGTCATGGTATTGTGCTTTTCTTTTTTTTTGTTATTTACAAATACTGTGTTAGCATTGTGGAGATCTTGTGGTGTGAGTACACATATTACATCTCTTTAGTCTTTTTCCTCCTCCTCAGTAGGAAGAATTAGTGCTAAATAGTGACCAATTACCAGATTTTAGACTGGATGGAATTTGTTACTATGGTAGCAGTGTGGTGCTGTAGTTGTAACTTAAATTTTTGTATTGTCTTTTGACAGACATATTGCAGTCAGCATATATGGTCTGTGTCAAGTCTTGATTTAGTATAGTATATTATAAGTAGGCATTCAACATTACAATATCATCCAGATGGAAAAAAGTTTTATGTATCACTTGAAACTTTCTTACGCAATCAACAAACCCAATTTGCATGTCAGATTTGTTGATTAAATGCTTATTATTTGTATAATTGATAACAGCTGCTTTTTTTTTTTTCAGTGGGTTCATTTGTTTTTCTCCACCTTTTCCAGGGTATTTTATTTCATGAAAGTTGAAAGGTTGTAAACAATATAACATCACATTAATTATGCCAATGAAATATTATGATTTTATTGGCATGAAATACTTCCACTTGAATATCACCAATTCCTGCATTGAATTGTCATGTTTCCTTGTCATATGTCTCCTTTTCATATGTCATCTTCAGTCCTAGAACTTGCAGGCTAATGCATTAACCACTTGGTCAGCTGGCCATTGGTTCAAGTCCCACTCATTCTGTGATTTATTTGCAATCGTGTTATTACAATTTTGTGATTCAGGATCACTATCCTCGCTACCAGCACTGTTGGAATTAAGGGATTCACACCTGCACACCATAGTCATCACACTGAGAGAGTATTTGCACCCATCGTGCCTTGGGTGGGGCAGGATTTTTTTTGTATTCTGCACATTCTCTCGTGTCTGCCTAAATGTCATTCGTGCAAATTTAGGCATAGAAATTCTGCTCCCAGCAAATTTGGGGGCTCTATGAATTAGGATTACTTGTGCATCACTCGCATAGACCCCCGGGACATACCAACATCATGGACAGCTGTGTTACAAGAAATTAGGCATGACCTTGTACAGTCATGCTTTGTACAATCTTTCTACTATTGACAAAGAAACATGTAAATGCTTAAAGTAAACACTTCAAACATGTCTGATATTAAACCATGTGAAACAAATCAGTTTCTCCATAACTATATATAGATGCTCATAAAGCTACAAATGTTCAAGAAGCAAAGTGAGTTCTATAAAATATTTTTTTTTGCTATTGTCATGTATGCAAGACCATACATATTTCCGAACACTAGAACCACGAACTGCTAACTATGGCAGAGGAAGGGTGGATGAGTATTAAATGTGTTTAGATGGCTAAATTAAAAACTAAGGCTTGTCTTATGAATATGTGTGTGCAGACACATGTGAGGGAGCTTGGCAGATGGAGTGGAGCAGAGTACAAGGGAGCACCATTCTTTCGGCTCGTAGGTTTGCGACCTCAAATGATAAGCGAAAATGGCTTCGGATGGAAA
The DNA here is from genome assembly GCF_026875155.1 of Cherax quadricarinatus. NCBI lineage: Eukaryota > Metazoa > Arthropoda > Malacostraca > Decapoda > Parastacidae > Cherax > Cherax quadricarinatus. The sequence goes on along the minus strand of NC_069429.1, from coordinate 6,192,682 downwards.
AGAGCCATTTTTTACACAAACAACCCGCACATAGAAGAGAGGAGCTTACGATGACGTTTCGGTCTGACTTGGACCATTTACAAGGTTAGTGTGACTTGTTACGGTCAGACTAGGACCATTTACAAGTCATAAGCTCCTCTCTTCTATGTGTGGGTTGTTTGTGTATTGTTCCAGTCACGGTATTGTGCCTTTTTTGTTATTAGCCATTTTTCCATTGTTGAATGTGTCTAAAATGCTGATAACATGTTAACACTGCGCTCAATTCAGCTAGGTATTAAAAAAAGATAAAAATAGTAAAATAAATACACATACAATACTTGCCTTAAAATATGGCGCCGGTCGTCCTTCCCTTGTGCAACTGTTGTACGAAAGTAGCGATAACAGTGGAAAAATGGTAAAAGCTCTGAACATAATGAACAATGGCTGTTGAAAACCGCCGAAATAGTGGGACTCCAGAAAGAGGGAGCCAAAAATGCAGTGCCGTCCTGTACAGGATATTAGAGGATGTTGGCAAGGAAAGTGGCTTGGACAGCCACTCTTCTCACTACCTGTATGTTTGAGTGATGTTATTATTGAATCTCCTGCAGTGGCTCTTGTTAGTGATAATTGCTGGTATAAGGAATCGGGGTAGTTATTAGTGATAGTTAATAATATTGGGTTGGATCTCGGATATGTCATTAGTTAGGCTGAATTGGGACTTCATATGATACTTCTTTATTAAAGTCTGTAAGTCATGTTGTGCAGTAAGCTCGTCTTCATTTTTACTATTATTCAATACAGCTTTCTATTAGCTTGCCAAAAAAAATTAGGAATTTTGATTACATTAGTCATCCTTTTTCATACAGTATATATATTGTACTGTAATAAATCTGTAAAGTATACTTCATTAGTGTGGACGTTAAATTGTGACTTTTATGTTGCAGATACCTAAGGAGTTATTCTTCCACACTGATTATCGGCCTTTAATGCGTGATGCCAACAACCATGTGCTAGATGAACAAACACAGATGGCTCCTCATCTGATGCCACCTCCATTTCTTGTTAATATGGATGGCGATCCTTATCCACCCGAGTATCAGCGGCTTGTACCAGGACGGGAGAACTGTCGACATGATCAACTCATACCTAACGTTCTCTTGAATGCCAATGGTAATTGAATATACTTCAGTACTGTAGTGTTCTGTATAACTGTATGTTATAGAGAAGAGGATAGAAAATTAGAATAGTTTAGATTACAGTAGAAAGTTTGTAGAAAGTGACTGTACTGACTTGGGACTTTCTCTCATTTTCTCAAGCACTTTCCACTTGACTATTTCAGGTTGGACCAAAATGTCTTCTAAGGTTTCCTGTCTCTATTGTAGGCTGGTGAATTGGCAAATGCATTATATTCCTGTGGTTTTCAGAGTATATTTGTGCACTAAAAGTTAATTAATCCTCTCACTGTCGGTCCCACAATTTTACGGCTTGCAAGCCAGTGTTGGTCCTGTAATAGTATGCCAAAATTCTAGCAGCTTCCAATCTTGTAGGAGAAAGCTGGTTGGTCTACATATGAGAGAATGGGTCTGACTGGTCAGACCCGGTGCATAATGAGGAAAACTGGCCGTGTTTTTCGGTTAAAACGGTGACCTTGCAGTGTATTTTCATGTGGTATATATGGTTGTATTCTTGTTTTTTTGGGGGGCTCATTTGATAGAATGGAAAATATATTACAGAACTAGAGATGATTTTGAATGGTTTATGAACTAAAAATACCTTGAAATTGAGCTCAAAGTAATGGAAATGTTCGATTTTTGTTGATGTTTAAGAGCAAACAAATCATGTCATGCATCCAATATACGTCATCTGATGGGTCTAATATTCTGTAACCAATGTGCTGATATTATTTATACCATTTTTACAATAATGCACTAGTCTGTATAACATCAAATCTTCTAATTTTTTGTGTGAATAAAAATTCAAAATGGAAAGCAAGTGTAATATAAGAGGGTCCTGGAGATGTGACTAATGAACAGAGAAAATGTTATTTTAGTGCTAGAAATGTTTGCATTGTTAATTTTGGACCCTATTTTGAAATTGGCCTTTTTTTGTTTTAAAATAAAAAGGGCCCAAATTTTCCAATTTTTGATGTTTTTTGGGCTTTTGAAAAAAAATTTTTTTCTTTTTTGATTTTTTTTTTTTTTCCCCAAAAAAATCCAAAAACCCCCCCCCCAAAAAATTTTAAATAAATTGACGGGAGCAAATTGGGGTTTATTACTCCCCCATTGTCTATCGACCATTGTTTTTTTTTTTTTTTTTACAAGGGCCTTTTTTTTCCCCCAAACAGGGGGGAAAAAAAAAATTTTAAACATTAATAAAAAGTCTGAAAAAGTGTTTAAACAAAAATTTTTTTAAATGCAAAAAATTTTGCATTTTAAAAAAACTTTTTTTAAAAACCCCTTCTGAAAAGGGAGGAAATTTGGGGGGAAATTTTTCTTTGGGACCCCCCGGGGGGAATCCCCCATTAAAAAAAAAAAAAAAATTTTAAGGGTCTCAAACACTAATAAAAAGTCACCCCCCCAAATTTTGTGGGTAGATTTCAGCCTAAAAAAAAACTTTTAACCCCAAAAAAAAATGGGAGTTTTTGTCTGGGGATAGAACAAAAGAGTTCTAGCAAAAAACTACATAAAAATACAATACTTACAAAATAATGGGTCCCCTTTAAAAAGGGTTTTTTGAAAACGGTGGGGAATGACAAAAGCCCCCAAAAAAAAAGAACATGGCTCAATTGAAAGCTAATAAAAAGTGGAACACCGAAAAGAGGCGTTTCTTTATATTGTTCTTTTATTTTTCCCCCCATATAAATTTTTGATTTAGAAGGGTGTCTTTTTGGGGGGGGTCAGGTTCTAAAATATTCTAAAAAATTAACAATAAAAAAATTGCCCCGGGTTTTCAATTTTTTTGGCCCTTTTTGGGGGTCAACTGCTCTTTTTTTCACATTGACATGGGAAAATTGTCCCTTTTTAATTTTTTACGTGATGGTTTTTAATTTTGTTTGTGTGCTTATTAGTGTAAATGATTGTTTTTTGTTATATTTATATGAATGGTACACAAAACAGACAAGATGAAATTTTACAGTATTGCTTTGGGTTGTGAATGGTAGCATTAAAGGTGTTATAAATTTATTGTTAAAAAACTTTTAATGACCTCATATTCAAAATGCTTTTAAATAACTTACAGCTCCCCATCTTCCCTTTTTTTTTCCTTGATCACCTTTTTTCATGCCACAAATTGATTCTCATTATTCCCAATATTGCCCCCAAATTTTCACATCAAGAACAATGACATTCTCTCTCTCCTCTCTCTCTCCCTCTCTCCCCTCTCTCCTCCTCTCTCTCCCCTCTCTTTTTTTCTCCTTTTTCCCTTCCCTTTCCTCTCTCCCCCCCTCCCTCTTTCTCCCCTCTCCCTCTCTCTCTCTCTCTCCTCCCCCTCTTCCTCTCTCTCCTCCCTCTCTCCTCCCTCCTCTCTCTCTTTTCCCCTCTCTCTCTCTCTCCTCCCCTCCCTCTCTCTTCTCCTCTTCTCTCCCCTCTCCCTCTCTCTCTCTTTTCCTCTCTCTCTTCCCTCTCCTTTCCTCTCTCTCTCTCTCTCTCTCCCTCTCTCTCTCCCCTTTCTCTCTTCTCTTTTCTCTCTCCCTTCTCTCTCTTTTTCTCCCCCCTTTTTCCCTCTCCCTCTCTCTCCTCTTTCTCTCTCTCTCCTCTCTCTCTCTCCTTTTCTTTCTTCTCTTCTCTCCCCCTCTCTCTCTCTCTCTCTCTCTCTCTCTCCTCTTTCCCTTTTCCCTCTTTTTCTCTCTCTCCTCTCCTCTCTCTCTCTTTTTCCCTCCTCCTCTTCTCTCTCTTTTTCCTCTCCTCTCTCTCCTCTCTTTCCCTCTCTCTCTCTCTCTCTCTTCTCCTCTCTCTCTTTTTTCCCACTTCCTCTCTCCTCCCTTTCTTCCCCTTTTTTCCCC
>NC_069429.1:6170716-6188203 GCF_026875155.1 Cherax quadricarinatus | reverse complement strand
AAAAAGAGAAGAGGGAAAAAGGAGAAAAAAAAAAGGGGGGGGGGAAAGGGGAAAAGGGAAAAAGAGAGGAGGAGAGAGAGAGGGAGGGGAGGGGAAAAGGGGAGGAGGGAATAGGAAATGAGAATCAATTTGTGGCATGAGAAAATGGAGATCAAGGAAAACAAAGGAGATAGGGAGCTGTAGAGAAAAGAAGTTAAGAATTTAGACAAGAGAGAGAGGTGAGAAGAAGATGTCATATCCTGTACTGCTACATGTGCAATCAAGCAATACTGAAATTAATTTGGGCTGTTTTGTCTTCATAAAATAAACAAAAAAGAAGATGGAGCTAATAAGATTAGAAAAGATTAAAACATCTGTGGTAATTAATGTTTTAACATAATGAATTATAAAAGCAGTTGCTACAAAAATGCAAAACAACACCCTGTAAAATTTTCATCTTCTGTATTGTTACATTTTTATTAATATTTAACGAACCGTCACTTCCCCTAATTTAGCACACACTAAATAAAACCATCAGTGAAATTAGACAATTTACATCCTCAATCGGAGAAGAGCATTTTCACCAAAGTATGTTCAAGTCCAAGATCCTGCCAAACTTCCCATGGCACATTGTAGTTATCTTTATTTGTTTAGACCAAATTTCACAAACCCAAACGCACTGCCGATATACAGCCTTCTAAACTGCAAGGTGGAAATTATTTGAAAGAGAAATACAAAGAAACAATATAAAGAAACGCCTCTTTTCGGTGTTCCACATTCTCATTAGCTTTCAATTGAGCCATTGTTCTTTATATTTGGAGCTTTTGTCACTTCCCCACCGTTTTCAAACAACCGTTGTGTAAAGGGTGACCAACACTTATTTTAAGGTAAGTATTGTATGTACTTTATCGTAGTTATTTTGCTAGAACTGCTTTTGTTCTATCGACCGAGTACAAGAAACTGCCCACTGACCCTATTTCGCGGCTTAAAAGATTTGTTTTAGTTTCAATGGCTTGAAGATCGTGACGGGAGCTACAGTTGGACGCGAGATTAGCTCCCAGTTACGTCTTCAGTTTAATTTTATTTTGTTTTTTTTGATACACTTTTATGGGAAAAAAAAATTCATCTCATTCAACCGCATATGTTTTCCAGAGGTCTTTCACTCCAGTTTTTTTTTAAACTGAACAGGAGTGGTTAATTTGCCAATTTAACACAACTGTATGTAAAGAGGCACAGTTTCATAATGAGGTCCAAATTAACTTTTTGGCACCTTCTTGGATCGGCCATGTGAAATAAAAAAAAAAATTTTCTCTGCATAGTGCTACTAGCTCAGTCACCCCATACCCACTTTGCTGTCATTGATTTGTTTAAAAAAAATTTGGATTTGTGTTTAAGACATTTTATGGGAAAAAAAAATGCATCTAATAAGCCGCAAAATATGGTGCTGATTTCAACTGCCCAATAAACTTATCAGAAATTGGTAATTTGGCCAATTTCATACACAATTCAAGAAAGGCCAATTTCAAAATAGGGTCCAAAATTAACAATGCAAACATTTCTAGCACTAAAATAACATTTTCTCTGTTCATTAGTCACATCTCCAGGACCCTCTTATATTACACTTGCTTTCCATTTTGAATTTTTATTCACACAAAAAATTAGAAGATTTGATGTTATACAGACTAGTGCATTATTGTAAAAATGGTATAAATAATATCAGCACATTGGTTACGGAATATTAGACCCATCAGATGACGTATATTGGATGCATGACATTGATTTGTTTGCTCTTAAACATCAACAAAAATCGAACATTTCCATTACTTTGAGCTCAATTTCAAGGTATTTTTAGTTCATAAACCATTCAAAATCATCTCTAGTTCTGTAATATATTTTCCATTCTATCAAATGAGCCCCCAAAAAAACAAGAATACAACCATATATACCACATGAAAATACACTGCAAGGTCACCGTTTTAACCGAAAAACACGGCCAGTTTTCCTCATTATGCACCGGGTCTGACCAGTCAGACCCATTCTCTCATATGTAGACCAACCAGCTTTCTCCTACAAGATTGGAAGCTGCTAAAATTTTTGGCATACTATTACAGGACCAACACTGGCTTGCAAGCCGTAAAATTGTGGGACCGACAGTGAGAGGATTAATTAACTTTTAGTGCACAAATATACTCTGAAAACCACAGGAATATAATGCATTTGCCAATTCACCAGCCTACAATAGAGACAGGAAACCTTAGAAGACATTTTGGTCCAACCTGAAATAGTCAAGTGGAAAGTGCTTGAGAAAATGAGAGAAAGTCCCAAGTCAGTACAGTCACTTTCTACAAACTTTCTACTGTAATCTAAACTATTCTAATTTTTCTATCCTCTTCTCTATAACATACAGTTATACAGAACACTACAGTATGAAGTATATTCAATTACCATTGGCATTCAGAGAACGTTAGGTATGAGTTGATCATGTCGACAGTTCTCCCGTCCTGGTACAAGCCGCTGATACTCGGGTGGATAAGGATCGCCATCCATATTAACAAGAAATGGAGGTGGCATCAGATGAGGAGCCATCTGTGTTTGTTCATCTAGCACATGGTTGTTGGCATCACGCATTAAAGGCCGATAATCAGTGTGGAAGAATAACTCCTTAGGTATCTGCACATAAAAGTCACAATTTAACGTCCACACTAATGAAGTATACTTTACAGATTTATTACAGTACAATATATATACTGTATGAAAAAGGATGACTAATGTAATCAAAATTCCTAATTTATTTTTGGCAAGCTAATAGAAAGCTGTATTGAATAATAGTAAAAATGAAGACGAGCTTACTGCACAACATGACTTACAGACTTTAATAAAGAAGTATCATATGAAGTCCAATTCAGCCTAACTAATGACATATCCGAGATCCAACCCAATATTATTAACTATCACTAATAACTACCCCGATTCTTATACCAGCAATTATCACTAACAAGAGCCACTGCAGGAGATTCAATAATAACATCACTCAAACATACAGGTAGTGAGAAGAGTGGCTGTCCAAGCACTTTCCTTGCCAACATCCTCTAATATCCTGTACAGGACGGCACTGCATTTTTGGTCCCTCTTTCTGGAGTCCACTATTTCGGCGGTTTTCAACAGCCATTGTTCATTATGTTCAGAGCTTTTACCATTTTTCCACTGTTATCGCTACTTTCGTACAACAGTTGCACAAGGGAAGGACGACCGGCGCCATATTTTAAGGCAAGTATTGTATGTGTATTTATTTTACTATTTTTATCTTTTTTTAATACCTAGCTGAATTGAGCGCAGTGTTAACATGTTATCAGCATTTTAGACACATTCAACAATGGAAAAATGGCTAATAACAAAAAAGGCACAATACCGTGACTGGAAAAATACACAAAAAACCCACACATAGAAGAGAGGAAAGGGTATGGACTTGTAAATGGCCCTAGTCTGACCTTTAAAAGTCCCCAAAAAAACCTTTGGGAAAAATTTGGCCCAATTTCAGACCGAAACGTCATTGTAAGCTCCCCCCTTTCTATTTTTGGGGTTTTTTGTGAAAAAAAAGGCTTTTTTTCCACCCGAAGCCATTTTCCCCTTATATTTGGGGGGTCGAAAACCCTAAAAGAAAAAAGGGAATGGGGGCCCCCTTGTATTTGGCCCACTCCATCTGCCAAGTTTCCCTAAAAAGGTTTTCTGCACACACACATTCATAAAAACAAGCCTTAGTTTTTAAATTTTTTTGGCCATCTAAACACTTTTTAATACTCATCCCCCCTTTTCCTCTGCCATAGTTCAGTTCGTGGTTCTAGTGTTCGGAAATTTGTATGGTTTGCATACATGACAATAGAAAAAAAAAATATTTTATAAAAACTCACTTTGCTTCTTGCATTTTTTAGCTTTATGAGCATCAATATTATTTTATGGGGGAAAATTAAATTTGTTTAAACATGGTTTAATTTTCAGACCTGTTTGAAGTTTTTTATTTAAAAGCATTTACATGTTTTTTGTCAAAGTAGAAAATTTGTACAAAGATGACTGTAAAAGGTCTTTCCCTTTAATTTCTTGTAACACACCCGGGTCCATGATTTTGGTATGTCCCGGGGGTCTATGGAGGGGATGCAAAAGGAATTTCCAAATTTAATAGAGCCCCCAAATTTGGGGGGAGCAAAATTTTCTATGCCTAAATTTGTCACGAAAAAACTTTTAGGCAGACACGAGAGAATGTGCGGGAATAAAAAAAAAATCCTGCCCCACCCAAGGCACGTTTGGGGGGCAAATACTCTCCAGTGTGAGGACTATGGGGTGCGGGTTTGTGAATCCTTAATTCCAACATTTGGGGTTTTAGCGGGTTTGTGATCCTGAAATCAAAAAATTTTGTAATAACCGATTGCAAAAAATCACGAATGAGGGGACTTAAACCCAAGGGCCCAGCGGGCCCAAAGTGGTTAATGCATTAGCCTGCAAGTTTAGGACTGAAGATGCCCATATGGAAGGAGACATTGACAAGGAAAAGGGACAATTCAATGCAGGAATTGGGATATTCAAGTGGAAGTATTTCATCCCAAATAAAATCATAATATTTCTTTGGGCCCAAAAAATTAATGTGATTTTTTATATTTTTTTAAAACCTTTCAACTTTCATGAATAAAAATACCCGGGAAAAAGGTTTAAAGGAAAAAAAACAATAAAACCCACTGAAAAAAAAAAAAAAAAAAAAAAAAAAAAAAAGATGCTATCAATTTAAAAATAAAAAGCATTTAATCAAAAATCTGAAATGAAAAATTTGGGTTTTTTGTTGGGTTTAAAAAAGTTTTCAAGTGATACATAAAATTTTTCCATCTGGTTGATATTTAATTTTAAATGCCTATTTTATAATATACTATCCCTAATTTCAAGACTTTGGCCCACAGACCCTTATATGCTGGAAAAATTTAAGTCTGTCAAAAGACAATAAAAAAAATTTAAAGTTACAACTCAGCCCCACCTCAAACCATAAAAAAACAAATTCCACCCAGTCTAAAATTTTGGGTAATTGGTCCCCCTTTTTGGGCATTTAATTCTTCCTATTTGAGGGGAGGAAAAAAAAACAAAAGGAAATGTAATTTGTTACTCACACCACAAGATCCCCACAATGCTAACACAGAAATTTTGTAAATAAAAAAAAAAAAAAAAAAAAAAAAAAAAAAAAAAAAAAAAAAAAAAAAAAAAACAAAATTTCCATGACGGGGAACGATACACCAAAAACCCCGCACATAGAAGGAGGAGCTTGCAAGCCTTTGGGGTCTGACTTGGACCTTTTTCAAAGTCACACTAAATTTTTAAAATTTGGTCCAAGTTGGGACCGAAACGTCGCCGAAAGCCCCTCTCTTCTATGGGGTTTTTTTTGGGTACAGAAATTTGTAATAGGGTTAATGTTATGGGATGAAAAAAACCCGGGGAGAAAGGGGGGGGGAAAAGGGGGAAGGGAGAGAGGGAAAAAGGAGGGGGGGAAACGGGTTAGGGAGAGGAAAAGAAAAAAAAAAACACTTATTTAACTAGGGGCCACCTTCAAAATTAGAGTTTTACTGTGCATTTATCACCTGTTGATATTTTTCCCTTTTGGCCCTTTATTCCAAACAGTATCAAGTGCCATGAGAATCCGTGGCGCTATAGTGAACCTTCTGGGGACATTGGCATCAAAAGAGTGCCCCTTAGCTTGCCCTTAAATTTGTTTTTTTTAAAAGCCCACCCCAAAGGCCCCCTTTAAAAATGCCCATATCATCAGCTGCCCTCCCGGGAAAAAACAAATTTTTTTTTTTGGAAAAAATTTAAAAGGCATGCATAAAAACAAAATAACAAGGTTTAAGAATAAAAAAATTTAAAATTTTTAAAAATGCTCTGGTTTTGAGCAGGGATTTTTTTTTTTTTAAACAATCCCCCTTAAACAACTGCGGGCCCTTGAAACATAAGAAAAAATGGTAGAAAAATGAGCTGGGCCTAGCACCCCGGGGAAAAGGGAAAAAAAGCTTTTAAGGACCGAGTAATAAAAAAAAAAAAGGGAAACCAACTCACAAAAGGGCAAAAAAGTGTAAGGGGAGCTCAAAAAAAGTCTTTTAAAAAGTAAAAGGCAACGGCCGGGCCCCAAAATAGAGCTGTCAAACCAAGAAAAAACCATAAGAATTGAACCAAAAATTTAAAGTGGGTTTCCCTGATGGAGCTTGACCATTAAAACATTTTTTAAACAAATGGGAATCCCCACAGATATACGAAGGGGAAAATTTAAGTCTTTACAATTTTAACTAATCATTACTGTCAAGTGTATAAAATTTTTTCCCAAAAAACCAAAAGGGCCGATAAATAGATAATATTAAAAAGGGAAAAAAAAGAAACCCCTGAACTACAAACTTTGCCAAACGTCTTACATACTGCTAATAAAAAAAGGGTTTAAAAAATTTCCAGATGGGCAAAAAAATTGTTCAGAAAAACCCAATATGGATTAAGAAACAGAAAATTGTCCCTAAAACTTTTTAAAGACATAATGAAGAAGTGTAAAGGAAAACGGGGGTATGGGTGCCTCCAGTTCTACAACCCCTGAACAATCAAACCCATTTACAAATTTTTTGAGATTCATATGTTTTCATTTCAGTCCTTATGTTTAATTTTTTAAAACTTTTTCAAAACACATTTGCAAAAGAGTGAACATTTTCTGGTACTGAAACAACAGGAATTTGCATTTTATTTTAAAAGGGGTTAAAAAAAAGGGAAAAAGGGAAAAATTATTTCTTTAATTTGAAAGAAACACCCCCGGGGGTATCAATTTTTTGTTTTACCGTTTTCCTATTTTTTGTTTTTTGCCTTTGACCAACAAAGCTTTAAATTTTTTAAACCCTAAAGCCTCTCTTTCTCTTTTCCCGTTGTATTAAAAACCAGTTCTTTGTTTTCTTATCCCCCCTTTTTTAATATTATCCTTCTTATGAATCGGTTAATTTATAAATACAAAGAAAAAAAATGTTTTAAAAACTCTATCAATGAATACGGTACACAGAGTTCTGCCTTTATTACCATCATGTGCCGCAAAGAAATAATAATTTTGGGTTTCGTGAGGATGGGCTTAAAATTACAAAATTTTTTTACCTCATGCCCTTTGGGGGTTTTATATGTTTCGTTTCCCGGGGTGCTATCCCAAACTCAAAACCCCACTTGTTTTAAATGGAAAGAAATTTAAAATACTCTTTGATGGTTCCCACCCAAATTTTTCACTTGAAACCCGGGACGAATTTCTTCAGGAGGAGGACTAACTCTGGGAAAAAATTTAAGCACAAAAAAATAAAGTAAAAAATAAAAATTATTTATTTCAATTACAGTATATACGGAAAACAGGATAAAAAGTAGTGGTAAAGTTAAAATCAATGAGGGTGGGAAACTTGTCTTTTGAAAAAAATTTTTAAATTTTTTCTTTAAGTAGGAGGAGATTTCAAAATCCCCAAACAAGTTATGGATTTTTTTTGGGATGCAAGATGGTAACATTTTAATTTAGGCTACCTGTGACAGAGTCAAAAACTTCATTTAACTGTTTAAAATTTTAAAAAACTGGGGAAACAACAACGACTCCCTCAAAAATGATGAAGGGGGTAGGAGAGTTTGGGGTGGGGAGAAAAAATTTGGGTTTAGGTCAAGGGTATTTGGTTAGAGCAAAGGGAAAAAGAGTAGCTAAATTTAAAGGGAACAGTTGGGGGAAGGAAAAGAGGGAATATAAAGAAAAAATTTCCCAAGGATTATGTGGTTTTAAAAAAAGGGTCAGCTCCCAAAAAGTGGGTTTATGCTTTCTTGAAAAAGAGAGGAATGTAGAGGAGAGAGTTTTTTGGGGATTGGGGTTGGGGGTTTTTTTGGATTTTTTGCCCCCAAGGGCGAGTAATTGTGGAGGGAGGGGATAGGGGGGAAGAAACTGTTGTAGAGGGATAGTAGGAAAGGGTTTGAGCTGCCGGGGGAAAAATTTGATAAGGGGGGGCCCTTTAAAATTTTGTATAGAAAGATTTTGGTAAAAGAAATTAACTGTTTTAGGAAAGAGGAAAAATTTAAGAAAATTTTGAGATATGATGTGGGGCTAAAAAGGGAATATTTTGTTGAACATGTATTGGGGTTTAAAAGGTTAATGGCGACTTCAGGAATGCTTGTTTATGGGGGGGGTAACAGATATATAAAGTCATTATTTAGCGGTGGGCTACAGGGGGAAAGGGGGTAAAAAGGGTAGATGAGGTACAAGAAGGGGCATCAGAAAAATAAGAGAAAGGTGAAAGTTTAAAAAACTGAAAGAGGAGGAAAGGTTAGAGTATTTTTTATAAGAAAACAAGGGAAAAAAGAGGGGGTAGTGGGAGTAAAAAGTAAGTTTGAGGTTAAAGATGTATGGGCAGATTTAAAAAGGTGGGTGCTTGGTGAGCAACAAAAGTCTGGGGATACAGGAGGGTGAGTGCAGGAGGGAAAGGGGGAAGTGATTGGGGGCAAAATTGGGTAAAACAGAGTGGTAAGTGAAAAAATTAGCACTTTGAGAATTTTTTTAAAAAGCAAAAGTGATATAAGGAGGGTGAAGTATTTGGAGGAAAGAGGGGGGTTAAGACAGAGGTGAAAAGTTTTAAAACTGAGAGGGGGGTGGGGGTCTCGTCAAAAATTTTGTTTAAGAATAAAAAAAATTTGGGGGAAATTTGAGATTAATAGATCGGGGAAAACCCTAGGGAAAAAATGGATTTGGGACAGATAATATCCTATGGGGAAGTGAGGAAGAGCCGGGAATGTGAATGGTGGAGGTGAATAACTATTTCTATTCAATAAAAGTATAAAAGACGGGAAATTTCCCCTGGGGAAATTAGCGGAGAGAACGTAGTTGCTTTGTATACAAAAAAGGGGGAAAAAAAGGTGAAAAAATTATAGGGGAAAAAAGCCTGTTAAGTGAATTTTCTAAGAAAACCCATGCATGCCCCCAGGACGATTTAAAATGCCAAAAGGGCGGGGGCTAGTAACCCCTTTTCCGTATACATTACAAATTTTTAAAAGGGGGAAAAGAAACTTTCGTTTTTCTTTTCAGGGCTCCCCCCCAGTGGGATATGGGGGGTTTTTGTTAGATGGGAGAGAGAGGGGCGAGAAAAATTTAAAAAGAAAGAGAAGACCCCCAAAACACACACAGAAAAAGAAAAGGCAAAACGGGACAGACAGAGGACAGAGACAGACAGGGGACGAGACAGGGGAGAGACGAGACGAGAGGGGACGGAGAGGACAGACAGAGACAAAAGGGGACGGGACAGAGGGGGCCCAGACGAGAGACAGACAGAGAGACGGGACAGGGAGACAGACAGAAAAGAAGACAAAAGAGACAGAGACAGGGGAGACGGACAGAGGACAGAGACAGAGGGGACAAAACAGAGGACGGGACGGGAGGGGCAGACAGGAGACAGGACAGAGGGGACGACAGAGAGACAGAGAGAGAGGAGAGAGCGGGGAGGGAGAGAAGAGAGACCAAAGCCTGTTGGTATAACAGGTAAAGTGTTTAGTAGATTTAATCCCTAAAAAAAGTTAAGGGAAAAGAAGGAGTAGGATCAACCCCCATGAACATGGAAGCTTTAGGACGGGTAAAGGGGTTTGTAGAACAAGCAACAAGGGGGAACAATATTTAGAAAAAAGGTAAGGAACTTTTTATTGTTTTTATGGATTTGGAAAAAATATTTTTAGGGCAAAAGTGGCAAACGTTGCAAGTGTTGAAAAAAGTTGGGGAGGTTTTCTGAAATAGTAAGTTTTTTTGATAGTGAGACCCCAATTAGGGGGGTAGGTAATAGGAGGGAAAAAGATTATTTTAGTAAACCCGTAAAGGGGGCAGACAGGGATGCATTTTATGCCCCCATGGAAAGTTTAACATATTTATAGAAAGGGGGGGTTTTAAAAGTGAAAGCCAGGGTGTTAGGAAGGGTTTGAAATAAAAATATGGAGAAAAACCCATTCAAAAAGGGGAAGGGCTTTACAGTTGGGTTTTTTTTAATTTGCACTTATGCTTTTGGGAGGGTTCTGAAGAGAAGGTTTTCAATGTTTGGTGGATGAAATTTTGGAGGGTTTGTAAAAAAAAGGAAAATTTTTAAAAGAAAATTTGAAAGGGAAAATCATGAGGGTTAAAAAAATTTAGGTAATGAAAAATTGGATACCAGAGGGGGAAGGATGGAATATTTTAAATGAAATTTTATTCAAAAATTTTTTTAAAAAGGACTTATTGGGGGAGTTTGGTTTATGAAAAAAAAGAAGTGAACTCTAGAAAATAATGCCCCGGGGGGGGGGGGGGTGCCCAAATGGGAAAAAGGGCAACCCGCGAAGACAAAGTTATGCCCTGGAGGGAAAAAAGGGAAAAATATGAGGTATAATTTTATACCAACACTTTTACGGGTGTTAAGTATGGGTTGTGAATTTTTACAGCAAGGAGGCTTTAAAGGGGTGTTTGATGTCAGATCGAGGGCAATGTATGTTGTAAATAAATGCAAGGGAATTTACAGCTTGGAGTTTGGAGGTGTGGGGGTTACTAAAAGTATTATTCAGAAGGTTGGGGAAAAGGGGTTTTCAAGGTTTGTTTGGGGCATTTAGGAAAAAACAAAAAGGCTGACTTGGAGTGCATAAAAACTGTGTGGAGGGAAAGGGGAGGGGGTTTTTTTGGGGTCACTCTAGAAAAAGGGTTTGGGGGGGGGGGGGGGTTAAAAAAGGTTTTTGCCCGCAAGGGGCTTAAACATCCAGACGGAAAAGTATAAGTGTGTAGATAGGAGCAAGTGGTGGCATATTTTTTTTGGTTTTACAAAATGTTAATTTTTAGGCAAGGTTTAAATTTTTGGGGAAGGGGTTCAGTTAAAATTGGGTTTTGGGGACTTGGAAAAACCCGGAGGGGGGAAATACCCGTGCCTTCACTCTGAAGGACCCGGTTTGGGGGGGGATTTTTTTTTTGCCCGGTTTTTGGGGGGGCATCTGAATTGTATTTTTAGCATTTCCTCTGGAAAAAACAGTGACAGAGGGGAAATGATGGGGGGGGAAAATGTTAATTCTCTTTTGGGTCACCCCGCTTTAGGGGAAAAAGGGGCAGTGTTAAAAAAAATTTTTATGCGGAAAAACTGTATGTAGTGCACTAGTCACCCTCAAAAGGTCTGCCCAAAAGTGAAAATTTTTCTGGGCTGCTTAAATTTTTAAAATTTCTAACATACTCTGCTAAAATTTTTAAAATTTAAAAGTCCGGATGTGTGTGGTTTCTTGAATCAACCTATCCTTCCCCAGCCTTCCCCCCCCCCCCCACACAACCCCATGCACCACAACATCAAAATATTAATTTAAAAGTATCAGTTATTAAAAGTAAAAATTTTCTTTCCCTTTAAACCCGTCAAGTTTTCAAATGCTTCCTTGTATTACTATTTTTTTTCAATTTAATATTGTTCTAATATAAAAACCTATATTTCTTTAAGTTAAAGAGTACGTATAATTATTGTGCTAGAAGACAAAAAAATATTTAACAAACTTCCTTTCCCAGGAAGTAAAGTGGTTATGTTAAGTACAATTTTTTTTCCCCAGCTGGCACTCATAATACCCTTCAAGTGCAGTTGGGCCCTCCCCACCCCAGATATAAATTTGAGGGCCCTATGGCACCAAATGAATGCTTCCAACCCCGATCATGATGGGCTCAATTTCTATCAGCTTTTCAACCCCTCCTTACCTCCAAGTTTATACACCCTAAGAAAAAAATTCTTTTACTTTTTTTTTCCCAATAGGAAAATGAGTTTTGCAATACCCAAATTTTTTTCATTTTTTTAAATAAAATGAAAATGCAATCCGGGATCATATACATGAAGCAGCTTAACCCCCTTGTCCGGATCCCAAAAATTTAAAATTTGGGTTTAGTTGTCCACATTTAAAAAAATTTTTTTGCAAAGTAGAGAATCTTTTTGAAATAATATGCCCAAAGTTTTAAAAATTTTATGAAAAACTTGCGAAATTTTGGGAAGTACCCAAAAAAAGAGTCTGGGGGGAAAAATTTAACCCCGGCAATTTTACCCCCCACCGAAAATCCTATTTTAAACAAATTAAATAGCTTCTGGGCAAAACAAATTTTAGCAATTTTTTTAGTATGCCTTCCCGTTCTTTTCAAAAGGGCCAAGGGAAAATGCCCCTAAAAATTACAAAAAAACCTATAAAGTGCACGGGTTCAAGTTCCCAAAATTTTTCAATGTAGATATTTCCCGGAAATAAAAAAATTTTTCCCCTGTTCATTGATCACATCCTCAGGCCTCTATTTTTACACTTGCCTTTTCCATTTTGAATCTTTATATATCCAAAATTGAAATTTTCTCTCCCGGGAGATATGTAATTTAAAAATCTTAGAATGGAAATGGGGGAGTATGGGGGGCCCTTTCCCATTTCAGGAAAGTTTTTGCCCAAAAAACCCGTATTTCCAAATAAATCGAACCCCAAATTTTAAGCTACTTCCAGTCTTGAAACCACCCCAAAATTTTTTTTATTTCAGTAGGATATTTTCCAAATTTTATTAAAAGGTACCAAAAAAAGGAAATAATACCAGAAAAAAAACTTCTAAGTCATTCTTTTTTTAAAACCAAAACCCTGGTTTACTTTTTTTTCTATTATTTCAGCATTCTCTCAAAAACTAAACCAAAATTTCCCCGTCGCTTATGAAAGGGGCTGGCTTATAAAAAAAGATCCTCCCTGAAGGGGCCTGGCTTAATAATGTAACCCATGTGCCCGGGCCCCTCAAAGGGGTTTTTAAAGACCTTGTTTGGGCCTGAAGGGAAAAAAAGTTCATTAGGGAAAAAAAAAACAAATTTGGTAAAGAAATTTTTCCCTTGAAATTTCAAGTTTTAAACTTGAAAAAGGAGACCAAGATGATATTCCTTGTCAAAAAAATTTTATAGGGGGCTGATAGAGTCAGAGAGGAGTGTTTTTCATATCCATTAAACTATCCTGGGCCCCCCTTCATCATCAGGAGGGGCACTGTTTTTAAAACAAAAAATACTCCCCCTTCCCCCTTTTTGAGTGCAAAAACAAAAATTTCCAACCCAATTTTTCAAAATATCAAGAGTTACCCAAAACCAAAAAAAAACCCCTTCACCCTTTTATGGGTTTTTCCAAAACATGAAAAAAATTTTCAAAAAAATCCCAAAAAGGTATTTTCCCCTTTTTGGGTTTTTTTATTGGGCCCTTTAAGGGGGTTTTAGCTTCTTGGTTTGGGTTTTTATTGGTTTAAAGAAGGTTTTAATGGCCCAGGGGTTTTTAGGGCCATGAAAAATGTATAGTACCCAAATACTCAATAGCTGCCAAAATGCTAAGACAAATTTTTTTGCCTTGTTAAAAGTTTACTGCAGATATGAAAAAGCAGTTTGGGCCCGTAATTTCTGCAGGTTTGAATAAGCAGTTAGTGCAGTTATACTGCAGGTTGAAAAAAGCAGTTTGTGCAGTATATAATGAGGTATGAAAAAGCATTTGTGCAGTTATACTCAGGTTTGGGTAAGCAGTTAATGCAGATATACTCAGGGATGAATAAAACGTCCCCCTGCAGTTTTCATTTTGTTAATTGCATTTCCAAAGTTACAAAAATGACACATCATTTCAAGTTAGACTTTAAAATTAAATCACCTAAAAAAAATGGTTTTGCTCCACCCAAAAACTAAAAAAATTTCCAAAATTGACTAAAAGATTTCACAAATTTGTTTGGGGGTTGAAAGGGCGAAAACCCCCTCTTCACTTTTTTGAGGCTTGGGAAAATGGGAAAAATTTAAAAAACAAAATGAATAAATTTTCTAAATTTCAGTTTAAACTTTTAGACGCTTACTTTACATTACAGTATTCATTCATACGTAATAAATGAGTTATACTACTCGGCTATTTGTGGGTTTCAGGGGTTGAGTTATGGGTTTACCCCGCCTCTTCCCCCGACTGGGTTTCTAAAGGGCCTTCTCCCTCTCCATGAGGGTTTATCAAACCCCGTCTTTTAAAAAATGTAAGTTTCCCGCCCCCACTACGTCACTTTCTAGGGCTATTCCAAAATGCCCGACAACTCTAAAGACTGAAAGGGAAAAACTTTCCCAAAATCCTCTGATCGTCCCAGTCTTCAACTTCCAATTGTGACCCTTGGGTTTTTGTGGCCCATTTTCTGGGAAAATCCTGTCTTTGCCCACCTTGGGGCTATTCCCCTGCAGTATTTTAGTTATGTCTCCCCTGCCTTTTCCCGTTTGTATGTGCACATTTCTTGTGTGTACATACTCCAAGTAGGGCTGGACAAAATGCAAGATTGGTCATGGGAAGTGGTTACTTAAATTCAAACCCCCTTTAAAAATTAAAGGGAAAAAAGGGTTGAGGAAGAACCCATAGACCAGGTACAGGATTTTAGACTGGGGGAAGGGGGGGTTTTAAAACCCCCCACCAAAAAAAAAACCCGGGATGGGGACAGCCCCCTGATACAGTATACCCAGAGGTCCCCTCATCTGAAACCAAAACTCAACTGGCAAATCTAGGGGTAACCCTTTAGGAATCTCAACAGTGTTTTTTGCAAGCCCCTTTTTATTTTCAGGGAAAAATATTGATATGAATATTAGGGAGTTTAAATTTTTTGTTTGGAGATTAGGGGGGTTTGGGTTTGGGGATACTACAAATTTTATCCAGAGGGTGGGGGAAGGGGGGTTTCTGAGGAGGTTTTGGACAATTTGAGAGGATGAAGTACAATTGGATGATTTGGGGGGTGTATAAATTTTATTTTTTGGGGGGAAGGCGAGGCCAAAAAGTCTCCTAGGAAAGGTTTTTAGGGGGTAAAGGGGTTTGTATATGAGGGGCCCTTTGGCATCCAACGGCAAAGTATTTAGCGTGTTAGACAGTGGGGTGAAGGCAAGTGATTTTTATGACTTTTAATACTGTTGGAGCGTAGCAAGATTAAAAATTATGAAGGAAATTTAAAGGGGAAAACCTTAGCCAAAAATGGAGTCCGGAGGGGGATGTAAAAGTTGCCTGCAATTTTGAAAAGGTGGGGGTTTCTTTCACTTTAGAAAAACATTGGGGCTTCAATGTCAGCATTTCCTCTAGCAAGACGTAATGGGATGTGTGATAGTAAAAAATTTTTCTATTTTTCGGGGGGAAAACCCCACTGGGTGGGGGGGCTGAGGTATGTTAAATTTTTTTTTTAATTTATGGCCTGTCAAAAACATGAAATTTTGGGGCACCTTCTTGGGGCAGGTGGTTTGGGTTTTCAATAATATGACCAATTTGCTCGAAAATTGAGAATTTTTAGATAAAAATTTATTTCATTTATGGATTTAGAAAAAGGGTATGATAGGGGGGAAAAGGGGATCAATTTTGGAGAATTGCAAGTGTTTTTGGGTTTTTGGGACTGTAGTAAACCCATAGTTTTATGGAATAGGGTTTTAAAAAGTTAATAAATGCTGGGAAAAAAGTTTTTATTAGGATAGTAAGGCTCAGGGTTTGGGAGGGGTAGGAGATAGTTACTTCTTAGTAAAAGTAGGCCTTAGACAAGGATGTGTAATGTCACCATGGTTGTTTACCTTTTTTTAAGATAGAGTTGTAAAGAAGTAAATGCTAGGGTGTTAGGGAGAGGGTGGGATTAAAGTATGGGGAATCAAATACAAAATGGAAGTTGTCGCAGTTACTTTTTTGCTGATAATACTGTACTTTTGGGAGATTCTAAAGAGAGTTGCAAAGGTTAGTGGACAAATTTGGGAGGGTGTGTAAAGAAAGTTGAAAGTGAACATAGATAAGGGTAAGATGATGAGGGTATCAAACAAGTTAGGTAAAAAAAACTGGATATCACACTGGAGAGAGGGAGTATGGAAGAAATGAATGTGTTCAGATATTTAGGAGTAGATTTGTCAGCAGATAGGTTTCTGAAAGACAAGGTTAATCATAGAATTGATGAAGGAAAAAAGGTGACTGGTGTGTTGAGGTATCTGTGGAGACAAACAACCTTATCCATGGAGGCAAAGAAGGGAATGTGCGAGAGTATAGTGGTACCAATACTCTTATATGGGTGTGAAGCATGGGTTGTAAATGCTGCAGCGAGGTGGTGGCTGGAGGCAGTGGGATGTCGTGTCAAAGGGGCAATGTGTGGTGTAAATATTATGCAGAGAATTGGAAATGTGGAAATTAGGTGTGGAGTTCCTGAAAGTATTAGTCAGGGGGCTGAAGAGGGGCTGTTGAGGTGGTTTGGTCATTTAGAGAATGGAACATAGTAGAATGACTTGGAGAGAGTATAAATCTGTTGGGGAAGGAAGGCTAGGTAGAGGTTGTCCCCAAAAAGGATGGAGGGAGAGGGGTAAAGGAGGTTTTGTGGGTAAGGGGCTTAGACTTCCAACAAGTGTATGTGAGCATGTTAGATACGAGTGAATGGAGACAAATGGTTTTTGGGACCGATGAGCTGTTGGAGAGTGAGTAGGGTAATATTTGTGAAGGAATTTGGGCAAATCGGTTAGCCAGACTCAAGTCCTGGAAATGGGAAATACAATGCCTGCACTTTGAAGGAGGGGTTTAGGATACTGGCAGTTTGGAGGGACTTCTAAACTGTCGTACCTCAGCGCCTCTGCAAAGAGTGATTATGTATGAGTGATGGTGAAAGTGTTCAATGATGAAAGTTTTTTCTTTCTTTTTGGGTCGCCGTGCCTCGGTAAGAAAAAGCCAGGACGTGCTAAAAAAACGAAGAAATATACACACACCTTTCTGGGTTTTTCTCTATTTTCTTACTAGTTCTTGCTCATTTCCTCTTATCACCATGGGGAAATGAAACAGAAATCTTTCTTCATAAGCCATGCATGTCGTAAGAGGCGACTAAAATGCTGGGAGAAGGGGCTAGTAACCCCTTCTCCTGTATACATTTTCTAAATTTAAGGACTGAAACATTCATTTTTCTTTTTAGGTCACCCTGCCTCAGTGGGATACGGACAGTTCATTGAAAAAAAAAAATCTAAGCTATACATATAAAAAATAAAGTTATTGACCAGTTTTAAAGATGTGCAAAAGGTTGTCAAAGTTAAAAATGTTAAAAAATTGGCAGAAGCAAAAACAATTTTGTAGAGTGCATTTTTGTAACCAGTTCCAGTGTCAGAAACAGGTCACTGAGTAATATATTACTTCCCATAAAGGCCACATATGTATGGGGTGTACCAAGCTATTTGTAGATAACCAAAAGTACTCTTGAGATATTGTCGTTGTTCCCTGTAAGGTCTATTTCCAGTCTGAAATTCCAAAGGAAAAAAAACTCCTGTTGTGTTTTTATTTTACCATCAGAGAAACCATTGCTTTTCCAGTACACCTTTGGGTACATGCGTTTCCCCAGTCATCTTCTCCGCAACTGTATATTTCTCAACTGCAACATCCTACCTAATCAATTTAAAAAAAAAAATAAATAAATAAAATTTAAAAAAAAAAAAAAAAAAAAAAAAAAAAAAGCAAAAACTTACAAATTGACATCGATACCCT
>NC_069429.1:6123706-6170216 GCF_026875155.1 Cherax quadricarinatus | reverse complement strand
CGAACCCAGAGGTTCTAAAGACATTAAACAGTCTATAGAAAGACGAAGACGTTTAGGAGAAATAGAACTTCAATTTTACGAAGAAGAAAGTAAAAAAAAACCAGAACCAATGCGTTCACCAGTTCAGCCACATCATGAATCTGAAAAGAAAATACGCAAGAAACAAAAGAAACAGACTCACTCTTATTCTACCCGATCAGTGAGAGACACAGAAAGAGGCCCTATGATCATCAGGATTCTGAGGTTATTATTAAAGCATATTTGGTTAACAGATGGTATAGATTGCAGATTTGGCCCTTGAAAGGTGCTATCATTAAACTATAAATATTCAAGGGTAAAATGTGAAAAATAGTTCCAAATCTTTTTTATTTCCCTAGATACACTGGTTTCTGGTTTTTCTTTAGTTCAAATTATTAGCCTTTCCCAGTTTGGTTTGCAAGTACAAGTAAGTAGGTAATATATAGTCTGAAGCACAGTGGATTAATTTAGCTACAAATAAAAATAAAATTTTAAGTAGTCTATACTTTTATGACTTACAAAATCGTAATGACACGATTGCAAACAAACAATACCACGGACAGGGATAGAACCCGCGATCAGAGAGTCTCAAAACTCCAGACCGTCGCGTTAGCCACTGGACCAGCTAGCCACAATAAGATTCGTCCAACTAGGTATATTTCTACACCATAAGAAGGTTATCACAGGCACCATTGTGACCACAAATACAAGTTTTTACAGACGAATCTCCAGCTAGCGTGGCCAGGACGAACTCTAGCTCCAGTCCCCTCAAAACCGTCACAGTGGTGCCTAGGTAACCTTCCTATGGTGTAGTGAAATAACCTAGTTGACGAATCTTATTGTGGCTAGCTGGTCCAGTGGCTAACGCGACGGTCTGGAGTTTTGAGACCTCTGATCGCGGGTTCTAATCCCCATCCGTGGTATGGTTTCTATACTTTTGTACGTGTATTTAATTTAGTTTGATGTGTCCCTTAGACTAAATAATCATGTGAAATAATCTGTGCACTGAATTGTTAGCAAGAGGGTACAATTGAAGTAGACCTAGTAAAAACCCAGGAGGATGGCAGAACCCCTACTCTTCCTTCGGAAAATTGCCCAAAAATTTAATATTTCCTCCATTACCCCTTTTTAAGCCATTTCTGGCCTGAAACAGACCAAAATCATATTTTCGCTAGTATATCTTCCAGTCTGTTAATTTAATACCAAGAAGCAGCAATAAGCCTGCGAAAAGCGCCATAAAACATCTCAAAGTTGCTGTTTTAAATCAAATGAGCTCAGAGGTTAGCTGTTCTATCGTGCACTGCATGACCAGAATCTTTTTTATACTGTGCACACCCATCACATGTACCCATTCTCTCATGCTTAGGCCAAAATTTACTGATCACAGCATAATTGAGGGCTGGGTGATTATAACATAGATCTGTGAGACAAAGGTTAAAATCATTTTGGAAATATTTATTAATTATGCTTTTATTTCAGGATGGAGACCATGGTGGTCAGTCTAGTAGCTCAGGAAGTTCTTCAGGCTCAGAAGTGGTCAATGAGGAACTGCAAGAATCATCAAGTTCTGATGAGCAGTCCACAGATTATTCTGACTGGACTGCTGAAGCTGGTATCAATCTGGAACCTCCCAAACGAACCGCTCACAAACAGAAGAAAAGTCCCGTAGAAGGAAAAGAAAGGAAAAAGTGGCAGTGAAAGAAGATACAAAGCAGAAAGAAAAGGATGAGGATTTGATGACGATGATGATGATGATGACAAAAACAAAGAAAATGATCCCAAAAAACATATGGACTACGCCTCGTTCACAAAGAAAGGTGCGAAATGGGATTTTATATACATCCTCTCCTCACTTAAGGGACTGGGTTCCATTCCTAAGAGTAGGTGGTAAGCAAATTGGTCATTAAGAAAGGAGCATACTATACTTGTAGTGGATTTGTGTCAACCATCTTAGATATTTTTTAATGTCACCTTGCACCATTTATAACATTCCTAGAAATATTTTTAAATGTTTATACAGTAGTGTACTGTTTACTGTAATAAAAAAGGAAAGCAGCTCTAAATACATTACTTAGATTTTGCATCCTGGTTGGAGAACTGGTTTTAAGTCTGAGTGGTCGGTAAGAGCACATCACTTAGTGGGGAGAGGCTTATTGGGTGGAATGGACCCAGGATTTGGGGAGGTACGCAGTCCTGTCATAAAAAATGAAATGGAAGTCAGTTGAATGTTTTGCATATTCTTTCTCATTAACATGCTAGATGATGGGTAAGTTTACAAGCTGCTACTTACTTTAATACACTTTATACTTTGCTTTTCTTTTTGGATTATCCCCAGAACAATTAATTGATTAACCCCTTTTAAATGGTCCAAACGTATATATACTTTTTTCAACATCTGAAAGTATGTAAAAAATGTAGATCTTCTTTTTTGTTTTACATTTGAAAACGTGTAAAAAAAACTTTTATCTACATTTTCTTTTTTTTTATATTTGAAAATATGTAAAAAAAAGTAGATCTACTTTTGTACACTACGAATTTGAACGTCGATCTGTTTGGACCGTTTAAGGGTTAAAACAAAAAGTGAAATATCTTAGCTACACTTAATTTTTAAACATTATCAAGTTATTATTCCTAATTTTTCATGTAAGTCTGCTTCTTTTTCACTGACTTTCTCCAATATAAAGTGACCATTTTGATAAGTCAATAATTTTTTTTTTTTTTTATCATCACACTGGCCGATTCCCACCAAAGGGGGGTGGCCCCAAAAAGAAAAACTTTCACCAAAATTCACTCCATCACTGTCTTGCCAGAAGGGTTCTTTACACTACAGTTTTTTTAAAATGCAACATTAACACCCCTCCTTCAGAGTGCAGGCACTGTACTTCCCATCTCCAGGACTCAAGTCCGGCCTGCCGTTTCCCTGAATCCCTTCATAAGTGTTACTTTGCTCACACTCCAACAGCACGTCAAGTATTAAAACCCTTTGTCTCCATTTACTTCTATCAAACATGCTCACGCATGCCTGCTGGAAGTCCAAGCCCCTTGCACACAAAGCCCCCTTTACCCCCTCCCTCCAACCTTTCCTAGGCCGACCCCTACCCCGCCTTCCTTCCACTACAGACTGATACACTCTTGAATCATTTTGTTCGCTCCATTCTCTCTACATGTCCGAACCACCTCAAAAACCCTTCCTCAGCCCTCGGACAACAGTTTTGGTAATCCCGCACCTCTCCCAACTTCCAAACTACAAATTCTCTGCATTATATT
This sequence comes from Cherax quadricarinatus, assembly GCF_026875155.1. Lineage (NCBI taxonomy): Eukaryota > Metazoa > Arthropoda > Malacostraca > Decapoda > Parastacidae > Cherax > Cherax quadricarinatus. The sequence goes on along the minus strand of NC_069429.1, from coordinate 6,166,931 downwards.
CACACCACACATTGCCCTCAAACATGACTCTCCACTGCCTCCAGCCTTCTCCTCGCTGCAACATTCATCACCCATGCTTACAACCCATATAAGAGCGTTGGTAAAAAATAAACTCGCATTTCATTCCCCTCTTTGCCTCCAAGGACAAAGTTCTTTGTCTCCACAGACTCCTAAATGCACCGCTCACCCTTTTCCCCTCATCAATTCTATATTCACCTCATCTTTCATAGACCCATCTGCTGACACGTCCACTCCCAATATATCTTTAGGTATCAAATTTTATCCTTCTCTTTGGAAAAATAAAATTTTGTATGATATTTTTTTTTTAAGGTTACCCTGCCTATAACTGCCATTTTTTGGGAAAAAAAAATTTTAAAGACATTTGACCCTTTACTATAAAACTTAAAATAAAAAAAGTTCAAAGCCTCTGCAGTAATCATTGGTCCCTAAAAAAAAAAGATTAGCTCATGATGAGGATGACGTTAAATTAGCCCATGGCTAGCTTAACATCAGTTCCACTGATAAACAGCATTATGAAAAAATGCATTGTTCACTTTATATCCAAAGAACTAGCCAATACACGTGCAGCTTGCCAGTCTAATATGCATTTAGGAATGTGCTGATGTTATTTATACAATTAGTATTACAGTAATGCAGTAGTCTGCATAATAGTAAATCTTTTATTTTTATATGACTAAAAATTCAAATTGGAAAGCAATTTGTGATTAAGGAACAGAGCAAATGTTTTTTAGTGCCAGGAATGTCTGCATTGTTTATTCTAGACCCTATTCTTAAATTCGCAGATTTTTTAATTTTGTATTTGGCCAAATTATCAATTTTTTAATCACTTTATTGGGTAATCGAAGTAGGTAAATGGGGAGTTCCTTGGGGCTCAGTTGATAGAATAGATGGAAAACTAGCAAAATAGCTATGAGTTTGGTCCACTGGAACAAGGGCGCAGAGTGAGCGAAAATCACTATGCATAAATATTGCCAAAACCTCTTAACTTTGCGAAAGCATAAACCTGTAAGTTTTCCATAAAATTTGTACTTTTGGTTTTATTACGTTCGGAAAAAGATTCTCTATCATTTCATAAGTTTTTTTTTTTTTTTTTTTTTTTTTTTTTTTTTTTTTATTTTTTTTTTTTTTTTTTTTTTTTTTTTGCCCCCAACAAGGGCCAGCCGTATCCCATTGAGGCAGGGTGACTGGAAAATATTTTTTTTTTTTTTTTTTTTTTTTCCCAACAAGTCGGTCGTCTCCCACCGAGGTAGGGGACCCAAAAAAGAAAGAAAATCCCCAAAAAGAAAATTTCTTTCATCATCATTCAACACTTTCCCCACACTCACACATTATCACTGCTTTTGCAGAGGGGCTCAGAATACAACAGTTTAGAAGCATATAATAAAGATACACAACATATCCCTCCAAACTGCCAATATCCCAAACCCCTCCTTTAAAGTGCAGGCATTTACTTCCCATTTCCAGGACTCAAGTCCGACTATAGAAAATAACCGGGTTTCCCTGAATCCCTTCACTAAATATTACCTGCTCACACTCCAACGATCGTCAGGTCCCAAGTATCATTCGTCTCCATTCACTCCTATCTAACACGCTCATGCACGCTTGCTGGAAGTCCAAGCCCCTCGCCCACAAAACCTCCTTTTAAAAACCCCTTTTTTTCCAACCCTTTGAGTACTGCCTCACACGAATCACTCTCGTCTTCTCTCTCATCGGCTTCGTCCTCTCGTCTCTCTCCACCCTCTCCTCGCGTCATCAAATCTCCTCTCTGTCCTCTCGTCGTCATCACGTCTTCTCACACTCCTCATCACACCTCTCCATCACACTCTCTCACACTTCACACTCTCTCACACCATTCTCTCACACTCTCACACTCTCCACACTCTCTCACACTCCTCTCACACGTCACAATCCTCATCACACTCTCTCATCACTCACACTCTCTTGCACATACTCTCTCACCACACTCCACACTCTCTCACACTCCTCTCACACTCTCTCTCACTCCTCTCCTCACTCTCTCGCTCTCAACACTCTTGCACACTTCACGAACTCTCTCACACTCGTCTCACACTCACTACTCATCACAGCTCTCTCACTCTCACACTCACTCATCAATACGCACTATCATCACACACACACACACACACACAGACACACACTCTTCACACTCTCACACTCTCACAGATCATCAAACACAACACTCACTCTTTCACACACTCACTCTCTCGACACACATCACAACACACTCAGCACTCTCACTCTCGATATCAAAACTCACTTTTTTTTTTTACACAGGGTTTTTGACAAGTTAGGTTTAGGAATCGCTAACTTTTATTGACCAGCTAATGTTAGCAGGTTAAGGATGTCCTATACTATGACAAGCCTGAGAGGTTTGTTTAACTACATCAAGCTGCGTTTTGGAGAGAGAGCAGTTTTTGTTATATGAGACCATACAAGTGGAGGGGAACAGGATGAAAGTTGAGCCATCTGTGGGGCCAGGCATTTCATTATGATCAACAGACTCCATCTGCATGACATAGATGCTGTATGAATGTGTTATCCATACTCGAGTCCATCCTGGGAAAAATGATCTCAGTAAGAAGTGATGTTTCTGGAGTAAGGGTATACAGCAAAGAGTAAAGTTGGTTGCTTTATTTTTCACTGCCCGGTCTTGATGTATAGTACAAGCTTGTTACACACATCTGGCCTACTCACAGTGGATCCAGGTGTGGGTGACTTGACAATATTGAGCCTTGTACACATACAGTAATGCCCACCCACATCCGCTTCCTAATAGTTTGAAGGCACAGCTTGAAAATGACTGGAATCTACCCCAGTCAAGAAGCGGTCCACAAATGAGAGGGGGGGGGCAAACCGAATGGAAAATGGAGCATACTCAAGTGTAGAGCAGCCGGTAACTTGTGGCCTCCGTTGCAGGAATCTTGGCAACCGCCACTATCTAGCAGAAATGCAAGATATGACGAAGTGCTATAACCAATCCTGACTGACTGCTGTTTGATGCGAAGATTTCAAAACCGTGGTTCTTCATGGGACAGTTTTGGAGTTAAATTTTCACCCGCCAAGGATATCAAATTCTTCCTCCACCGAGGTGCCCAATACCCCCTCGTCCTTAATCATCCTTACTGACTTGCACTGTATTTACCTCATGGTGCCTGGTAGACCATCAACACATTTTTGTTTTCTCAGGTTGCAAATGTTGCTTCACCTCTTTCAAACTCTCCTCACAATCACACATGGCTCGACCTTTTAAATATTTCCATCTGGTTTACAAAAGTCTACAGCAATTCCTGACATGGAACAAAATGCCCTGTCCTCACCTCAAACGTGGAATGATGACTGCACTGAATACTCATCGCACCCCACTTTGACAAAGAGTGTCACATTTGGCAGCTATGATCTATGCCACCACCGATATTTACCCAGGAATCACACAAAAAAAAAAACTGACCTTGGGAAACTGTTTGGATGAGCATCTCAAACAAGGCTAGTATAGCTAGTGAAACAGGAGTATGGTTAAGTTAAGCCCTGTAGACAATAGCAAGAATGCTAGTGTTACAGGTTTTGGTAGAAATGTGAGAAGAATTGAGGATTAAGTGGAAGGGACCGACACCTCACCGCATGGTTCCTTTGAAGTGATATTTTTTGTGCAGTATGATCTTGTAGCCATAAATTTTTTCTGTTTTCCTCCCTAGACGCTTTGGCTGTTTTAGTATTTGTACCTTATACTCCCTCCGGAATAAATGTTTTTCAGAACTTTGGTTCAGATGGTGTTTTTAAAATGACTGTAGGACTTTATATGGAGTGCAACTGCAGGGTGGTATGTAGTGACATGTATTCAAGTTTTCTCTCATGTAAACAGCTCCTGAATGACCATTTGTCCCAATTGTGTTTTTAAAATGTTTGCATAATGTTTAATAGAACAGATGTTTGTAAATGATGTTTGGCTTTGAGGGTCATTACAAATTAGAAATATTTTTGTTGTACACGTTAAAAGAAATGGTGGCATGTTTAAAAATGCAAAAATTTATTTAACTATAATTTTACCAGGTGACAGATTCGCGGTGTAATCAGTGATGAATAGGCTTGTGGCTGGTAACAGTGGAGGAGCCAGAGCCCCACCTGTGCCGCGAGTATTCCAAGATTCAAAAGTTTTTATGTTTACCGTAGTTCCTCTGGGGGACAATGCCAGGCGAGAGCGACAAAGTCCCCCCTGAATGGACATGGAAGTAATAGATGAATAGCATAAGTTAATAGATAGTTCAGTATATATTAATAACCTTGTTATTCTAGATAGGAGGGAGAGAGTAATGGGAGTGTAGGAAGATGTAAAATCATAATATTATGGGAGTGGATGTGTCAGTGGATGGGTCCCATGGAAAGGATCAGGGAATTCCTAGAATAGATAGAGGTGAAAAGTGGTTGAGGCGTGCTACTTAAGGATCTGTGTGAGACTAAAGAACGTTGTCTCCTGTGGAGGGGCAAAGAGGGGACTGTATGGAAGAGTATAGTTTTACCAACTTCTCTTTTAATGGGTGTGAAGCATGGTGATTGATTTGTTGCAGGGGGGGTGCGAGGAAAGGCTGAGGCAGTGGAGATGTCACCGTCTGAAAGGCTTAATGTTTGGTGGAATATCATGGCAGTAGAAATCGGTGAGTTTGAAAAGTTAGAGGAGGTTGCGGGATTACAAAACAGTTGTTCTCAGAGGTGCATGAGGAGGTTTTTATTGTCGAGGTGGTTCGGACATGAGAGAGAAGGGAGCGAAACAGAATGACTTCAGAGAGTAATCAGTCTAGTGGAAAGGAAGGCCGGGGAAGGGGTCGGCCTTGGAAAAGCGTTGGAGGGGAGGGGGGGTGAAAGGAGGTTTATGTGTGCGAGGGGCTTGGACTTCCAGGCAGGCCTTCCGCCTGAAGGCCGAGTTGGATTAGGATTGAATGGGAGACAAATGGCTTTTAATACTTGCGTGCTGTTGGAGTGTGAGCAAAATTAAAACATTATGAAAGGGATTCAGGGTAAACCGGCAGCCGGACTTGAGTACCTGGAGATGGAAGTACAGTGCCTGCAACTCTATGAAGGAGGGGTGGTTACTGTTGCAGTTTAAAAGGGACACTGGAAGTTGGAAAAGCACCCTTTCTGGCAAGACAGTTATGGAGTGAATGAATTGTTGAAAGTTTTTCTTTTTGCGGGCCCACCCTTTGACCCTTTGGAGGGATCGCCCATTGTTGATACATAATAAAAAAAAAAGTTTTTCACAGGTCAGCATTCTTAGCCTTTTTATCCTGTTCGAGAGCAGATACACTATATAATACAGTAAGTTCACAAATATACATACTTTTTTCAACACAGCCGGCCACATCCCACCAAGGCCTAAGGTGACCTAAAAAGAAAAACTGAGTTTAATCTTTTAGAATAAATTTATAATAGAGAATGGATTAAACAAGTCCCCTGCTCCTTGGCATTTTATAGAGCCTGTTGGGAGTGTGAGCAGGAAAAAAGTTTTGTGATTGAATTTGGGGGAAATCCGGTAGATGCCAGACCTCGAAGTCTTCGCTGGAGGGGAAATACAATGACCTGCCAGCTTTTAAAGGAGGGTATTGGAATATTTGCTGTTGGAGTGAACAAAAACTGTCATATCCTCAATGATCTGGCATGGCGCCGTCAAGGCCAATAAGTTGAAATTTGTATGAAAAATGATAGCAAAAAAGAGTTTTTTCTTGTTTTGGGGTCACCTGCCATCATTTATGGAGACAAGCCCAGCGAGTGAAAAAAAAAATGTACCATTTTAACAAATGGCTATTCTCCCAACTGAGTTTAAGGATGACACAAAAACAAGAAAAAAAACATTTACCTTTTTGTTTTCATTCAGTAGCTGTCTTTTGGCAAATAAATGCAAGATAAAATCGATTTCCATTGGCCCTCTGAACTATAGCAGCAGCACCATTTCTTTGAGTGCTGGCATACTGTATTGTTACCCTAATCAGGACTCCGAGTAAATCTAGCCATTTTCCTCTGCAGTGTGTTAGTTCGTAAAAACAATATGCCTACAGACCTTTATTGACCAGTAGATAATAATATTTTTTCCAAAATATGGGATAGAGGTAAGATGGCAGTAAGAAGGTTTTAACTCTTTGGGGGTTTCGGATGTCCTTAAGTTACGTCTTACAACCACAGGGTTTTTTGACCGCACTTATTTACGCCTTAAATCTAGCGCCCATACAGATTAGTGAGAGAAAGCTGTAACCTCATTATGACAAGAATGGGTCCTATGTGGTCAGTGTGTGCATATAAAAAAAAGTCCTTCAGCACACAAGTTGCATAATGAGAAAAAAAAGAAAAACTTGGACCGTGTTTTTGGGATTTAACCAGCGACTTCTGCACTGTATTATCGTAAGTATGTTTATTGTTTGTATTCTAGTTTTTTTTCAAATGTGCTCTGCCTATTTTTCTGAATGGAAGACATTATTACCGAAATTGAGATTGATTTTGACTGGGTTTTAAACAATGAATAAGTACTATGAAATTGAAGCTTCCAAAATAGAATGAAATGTTCAATTTTTACAGGAGTTTATCAAAAGGTAAATACAAAAATCATGCCTAAGCATCCAAATTACACGTCAACTTGGGAGTCCCATAATATTCATTCACATTATTTTTTTTATTTTTTATTATGCACACTGGCCGATTCCCGACCAAGGCAAGCGGTGGCCCGGAAAAGGAAACATATTCCCATCATTCACTCCCATCACTGTCTTGCCCAGAAGGGTGCCTTACACTACAGTTTATTTTAACTGCAAACAATTAACACACGATAACACGGCCCTCTCTTCAGAGTGCAGGCACTGTAACTCCCACTCCAGGGACTCAAGTCAGCCTGCCGGTTTCCACTGACCGTACCTCCATAAATGGTTACATTGCTCACACATCCACAGCACGTCAAGTAAATTAAAAACCGATTTTGTCCTTTCCATTCACTCCTATCAAACTAGCCGCTCACGGCATGCCGTGCTAGAAGTCCAAGCCCCTCGCACACATAAACCTCCGTTAACCCCTCCGACTTCCAGACCTTTCCTAGGCCCGACCGGCTACCCAAAACCACCGCCTTCCTTCTCACTACAGACTATAACACATCTTGAAGTTCTTCTGGTTTCGTCTCCATTCTCTCTACATGTCCGTGAACCACCTCAACAAGAACCTCCTTCCTCAGCGCCTCTGGACAACAGTTTAGGTAAATCTCCGCACGCTCCTGCCTAACGCCGAAGAACTATACGATTTCTCTGCATTATACTTCACTACCACACAATGCCGCTCAGACTATGGAACATCTCCAACTGCCGCTTTCGCATCCTTTTTCTCTTTTGGCTGCAAACATTCATCACGCGCATGCTTCCCACACTCATATAAGAGCGTTGGTAAAACTAATACTCTGCATACGATTTTACCCCACTTTCTCTCAAGGACAAATTTCTTTGTCTCCCGACAGGACTCCTAAGTAGCTACCAGCTCACTACTTTCCCTAGCATCAATTCTATGAATTTCACCCTCATCTTTCATGAGACCCATCTGCCTTGACACATCCGACTCCCAAAATATCTGACTACATTCAACTCCTCCAACTCTCTCCCTCCAAATTCTGATACCAATCTACATCAACGCTAAATCTTTTTTGTTATGCACTCATAACCGCTTACTCTTTTTCTGTATACACTACAATTTTCCTTCTTGGCACACCCCGGCCTGAAACTATACCAAATTCAATATTAACCACCACTCTCTCAACTTCTCTTCAGAATCTCCCAAGAGCACAGTGGTGTGATTTCCTTTATCTTTTACCAATCCATGCCTGCTGCCAAGACCCCTCGCGATTTTACTTTCTCTTACAACCACACTATAAAATATATTAAACAACCACGTGGTTGTAACCATCACACAACCTTGTCTAAAGGCCCGTACTATTTACTGGAAATAATTTCCCCTCTTTCCCTACATACTGCCTAACATGAGCCTCACTAATCCTCGTAAAAAACTCTTCACTGCTTTCAGTAAACCTTACCTCATATCAAATGCATTACACCTGCAACATCATGCACATTGCCCCTCTATCCAACCCTGTCATAATGCCTTTTCCAAATCCATAAATGCCACAAAGACCCTCTTTAGATTTAAGCCATTATCTAAATACTGTGTTCACAAGATTAAATGTTTCACTGTAAAACACCTGGTCCAGCCCCTACACCCCGCTAACCTTTCCTAAAGCCTCCTTGTTCATCTGCGTATCCATTCGTCCGACTTTACTCTTTTAATTCTTTCAAAAATAACTCTTACCAACACATTTGCCAGGTATACTCAAAGACTTGATCCCCCTATAATTTTTTTGCACTATCTTTTTATCCCCTTTGCCTTTTATAACAAAGGAAACTATGCATGCTCTCTGCCAATCCGGCTAGGTACCCTTACCAGCTCATTCCATACATATATTAAATAATTTGCACAACCACTGTCCAAAACTATATGCCGCCAACCCTGCTTTTAACATTTTCTATCTTTTATTCTCACAGTCCAGCCGCTCCTTAAACCCTCTTCATTTTACCTACTGCCTCACGAACTTCCCCCCACACTCTACGAACTAGGCTGTCCTGCCTTCACTCTACAAGTTATGTTTATTCCCTCCTTGCCCTATACAACGAAATGCACAGCCTCCCTGTCTTTCATCAACTATGTTAACAATTCTCAAAATATTCCTGCTCATCTTCCCCCCAATACCGCTACTCTCCATTTAATACTCCTCCTCATGCCTTATTTTTAAAATATACTGACAAATCCATTTGGTCAGTGAAGATTGAATAATTCCAAAAGTGGGAGGGAGAATGACTATATGGAGGAAACAGTAGGTCAGCCGGGATGGGACTATGAAGATTGAGGTTGTAATCATAGAATTGATGAGGGAGAAAGAGTGAGTGGTGCACTTAAGAGTCCTGTGGAAGACAAATACTTTGTCCTTGGAGCAAAGATGGGAATGTATGAGAGTAAATAGTTTTTTTAACCAACCGCTGCTTATATGGGTGTGAAGGCATGGGTTGGGATTGAATGTTGCAGCGAAAGAAGGAGAAAGGCTTGGGAAGCAGTGGAGATGTCAGTACTGAGGGCAATGTGTGGGTGTGAATATAAGTGGCAGGGAGAGAATTCGTAGTCTGTGAAGTTAGGAGGGAGTGCGGGAATACCAAAACTGTATTTGTCCCCGAGGGCAGAGGAAGGTTTGTTGAGGTGGGTTTGACATGTTAGAGAGAATGGAGCGAAACAGAATGACTTTTCGAGAGTGTAATCAGTCTGATAAGTGCAGGAAGGCGGGGTAAGGGGGCAGGCCCAGACAGGTTGGAGGGGAGGGGTAAAGGAGGTGTTTGTGTGCGAGGAGCATTGGACGTTTACCAGCAGCATGGTCGTGAGCGGTTGTGATAGTAGTGGGAATGGAAGACAAAGGTTGTTTTTAATACTTGACGGTGCTTTGTTGGGAGTGGAGCAAAGTAAAACATTTATGGAAGGGGTTTTCAAGAGGGAAACCGTGACAGTGCGCGGACTGAGTCCTGGTAGATGGAAGTACAGTGCCTGCCCTCTGAAGGAAGGGGTGTTAATGTTTGCAGTTTAAAAACTGTAATGTGTAAATGCCACCCTCAGGCAAAGAACAGTGATTGAGTTGAATGAATGGTGAAAAAGTTTTTTTCTTTTGTCGGGGGGCCACCCTGCTTGGTGGGGAATCAGCAGATGGTGAATAAAACACAAAAAATCCTTATGTACTCTAGGCCTGTCTTAACGTTGTTTAAATCCCTCACGTCGCAATAACTTTTTCTTATTTTCAAGCAAAATTTGTTGATAAACACTTCACCCGTACCGCACTCTCATTTTGCTTTCTTCAGCAAGTGTGCTGGATATTATTTTATACAATTTTTCTACACATAATGCAGTCAGTCTGCATAACAGTAATTCTTATTTTTATTAAGTAATACAAAATTCAAAGTTGAACAGCCAATAGAAAAATATAGAGGGGCCTGGGGAATGTGACCTAACGAACAGAGAAAGCATGTTGTTTTAGTGCCAAAAATGTACTTTCTCGCTATTCCTGGACCTTATTCGGTAAATTGGCGATCTTTGAAAAATTGTGTGAAATTGCAAAAAAAATTAGCTAAATTCTGACCCTTTAAAGGATAAGTTGAAAATCAGTAAATGGGTGGTATTCTTTGCACACAATCGATAGATAAAAATGGAGATTCTAGGCGAAATAAGTTATGAATTTGTTCGTCGTACAGTAGTAATTGCCGAAAATAGGGCTCAAAGTGGGGCAAAATCTCTGATGCGTAAACGCATCGTCATGTACCACTAACTTCACGAGAGCATATGATACCGTAAGTTTTTCCATCGAATTCATACTTTTTTTTGGGTGTCATAAGATCAGGGAAAGATTCTCTTAGTACATTTTTATTGAGATTTTTATATTAATTTTTGGGTAAATTTTGGCCGACGGCCTGAGAACAATGTCTCTGATATGACCCTTGTCCGACCCCCTAAAGGAAAATAAAGGTTAGGATAGTGTAGTGGTTTTTTGATAGAATACAAGAATTGCATATAGATATTTGACCATGGCATAGTGGGTTGTAGCATAATAAGAATATTGGTATTGACATGGGCATAATGTTGTAGCAATAAGACTAAGTTTGTTGGCAGTAGCATTAATATGATTAGATTGTAGGTAACTTTGTTTCATTTATGCAGTAACCAAGTGTTTTACCATTGAAAGTAAAGAAGTGGAGCTAGTGCTTAGAAGACAAGAGGTAAAGAACAAGCTTGTGCATTTATGATTTAAGAAAAAGATGATTATGTAGGATGGAATAAGGGAACGCCATGTTTTTGAAGTAGCAAGATAACAGGGAATAAGGAGGAGAATTACTAAACGCGCAGTTAGTTTGTTAATGCAGAGAGTTGAGGCGTGTCAGGTTAGGGTAAATAGTGTGAAGGGGCTATATTTCAGTTTAAGTAGAGCTTAAAGAGGGAACAAGTAATATTTAACATATTTTAATGATGAAGTTGTGAAAGTCCATGGGAGAAGGAGGAACAGAATTCTTCCCCTATTTCCGTAAGCCAGCTTGTTGTAAGAGGCGACTAAAATGCTCGGGAGCAAGGGCTAGGTCACCCATTCTCCCGTATTAAATTACTAAATTTAAAAAGAAGAATAAACTTTCGTTTTTTCTGTTTGGCCATCCCCTCGCCCTTGTGGTGGAATAACTGGCCCAGTGGTTGTATTGGAAAGAAAGTTGTGAAAGAAGTAAATGCTAGGATTTTGGGAAGGGTGGTGGGAATTGAAGAGTGTTAGATCTGATACTATATAGTTGTAAAGTCATCCCAGCTGCTCTTCCTATGTGACAATGGTTCTTTTAAGAGTCTGAAATAAATTACAGGAATGGTTTGATGGATGATTTTGGGAAAGATTTTGTAAAATGGAAATTTCAAAGATGAATGTAAGAAAATGAGGAAGGTGATAAGCCAATACCAAAGTCTGGCGAATGATAGATTGAATATTAGTATTTGAAGGGAAGGAGTAAAATGGAGGAAGAGTAGGAATATATAGATGTTTGAGAGAAACGTGGCCCCTCAGAATTGGTCATGGAAAAATGAGGTGAGAAAATGGTAAGGTGTATTGAAGTAAGTATCTGGAAAGAAAAAAAAAAGGTAACTCAGGAGGCAATAATAAGGAAATATGGCCAGCATGTATGTGTACCAAGCCATTTGTGGGGGTGTGAGACAGGTTTTTTGAATTCTAGTGAAAAAGGAAGGCTAGTAGGCCGGCAGAGTATGTTCATAATTGAAAAGTGTGGTAGTGTGAACAGACATGCAGAGAATTTGGAAATATAAAAAATTGAAGTGGATGGAGGTGGGGATTGTTTGAGGTGGTTGGCATGTAGATAGGAAAGAGAGTGGAATGATTGATAAAAGGGTGTGATAGAATCTGTGTTGGAATGTAGAAAGAGAAAGGTTCATCCCAGAAGCAAATTAATGGAAAGAGGAAAAAAACCTATAGGCTTGAGTTTTTAGAGGGCATTGAGGCAACATCAGCAACTGAACGCAATTATGTTAGAAGCTTTTAGGAACTGCTGTTGGGAGTGTGAGCAGGTAGCTTTGAAGGGGATTTTTCAGGGAAAAAATTGATTAGCCAGACACAGTCCCTAGGAGGAGGGAAAGAAAGTGCTTGCACTCATTGACGGGACAGGTGGTGGAGATATCAGTCGAGAGGTAATGCTTGGATGTGTGATGTCAGAGCTACACATTTCTTGGAAAAGACCAGGCAGTATTATGAGGTGATTTGTGTTGTTGCTGTGTTCTTCTTTGGAGGGGTTCAGACCTCCATTTGGCAAGAGAACCGCCATTGAGTTAAAAAAAAAAAGTCAGTCCACGCTAAAGAGAAAAATTTGTTTAAACGCAATAAAGAGCCACTTTGTCAAGCTGCTGAAAGTAGGATAGAAGACGTGAGTCAGTGAGAGAAATTTTTTGCTGTACTATCCTTAACCTCAAATCTTTAGGAGAAAGAGGGCAAGCTGACACTTGTAAGTTAGTCTTCTTGCTAAGCAATATTAGATGATGAACTATAAGGCTTTTGCTAACTGCCCTACCTTTGTATTTCATGTGCCAGTGTAATTAATATTTTAACTTATACAGTGGAGTAGATTGTGGAGCCAGAATGGTATGCAGGCTGTGAAGACAAGAGGAACTTGAGAGTCTAACTTTACACTCCACAAGATGAAGAATGGAGGGGCCGGAGCCCGCAATTCTTGAGTGTGAACCGATCTCGTATGGAGCTTTCTTCCCTATATTCCTGATTCCGGCTTACGCTGAAGCGCTTTCACTTCCTCGTCCCTGGACGATCGTCAACGATTATATCCTGTAGTATGCGTTTTAATTATTTACGCTACCTACAATGATCCCGTCACCACTATTAAGGTAAGGTTGATTCAGGCATGCAATTTTGTTTAGTTTATGCTAACCTTAAACTGTCCAAAAAAAAATGCCTACGTTCACAGTGCGTAGTGCTCCCAAAAGTAAATCTACGTTTATTTTTGTTACATAATTCTTCAAAAATAACAAAAAAAAAAGAGATCTAACTGGTTTTTTTACACGGTTTTCAAATGTAAAAAAAAAAAAAAACTAAGGCTCTACGTTTTTTTTTTTACATCATAAATGTGAAAAAAACGTAGATCTACGTTTTGGAACAAGTTTAAAGGTTAATGTATTGTAAATGTACGTTAGGAACCCATTTTTATTCATATAATTTATAAATGGTGTCATAGAAATTAATTCCCGTTCTTGAGTGTTGGTTAAATTTTTTGGCGAAAAGCCCGGAAGTAAGATATGATAGCAGGAATCAGTTAGGATTTGTAGTGATTGTGCTAGACATCCTTATTGGTGGCTTTATTTAATTCACAGACAACAGTACCTTGCCTTTAAAAGTAATAATACAGAAATTCATCCAATGCAACAAATCAATACTAATGGTCAAAGTGTTCTGAAATTTCACAACTGATGCACCACTACTACGTTCACCTCATTCTACTACCACAACGTACAAACAATACAGGAGTTTGTCACAATTTGTCTTTTTTGCCATGTAGCATGTTTTTTTTTTTTTTTTTTTTTTTTTTTTTTTTTTTTGTGAGATAGAGAGATATAATGAGAGAAGTTGCCAAGTTGTTGCACAGATTAGAGGGCATTCAAAAAAAGATAATTTAACAGTGAATATAGAAAAAGACTAGAGTTTAGAGGAAAAATAACTAAGGCATTGAAACACTGGAAGTTAGATAGTGAGAGGGAGTAAAATGAGTAATAATTTTTTTTTTTTTAACACATCGGGGCCATTTCCCACCGGGATAGTACAGGTGCTCCCTCACCACATTTCGCTAGGATTAGGGATCAAGAACCTCAACGATGTTTTGGCACATACAAATATATTAAGGAGACAATAGGATAACATTTACTTAGCCTAACAGTAACTGGCTTCCTAAGGCCTATTGAACATGAGCCAAGTCAGATAAAACACAAATGAAACTATATGTAAGAATAATGTACTAGTTGCCAGCCTTTTTGGTAAAGGTTGAAGAAAAACATAAAATTCAAGAAGGTAGACTCAAAGCAGAGTAAACAAAGTGGTGGAGGAAGAGAGAGGGAAGAATGTGCCTTTCTTTGGGTAGGAGTTTCTACAACAGTTACATATTCAAAGCAAGCACGGAGTCAGTAAAGTCAATAAAGCGTCAGCGATAAATTGTGGGCAAGTAGCAGTGTGAGCAATTATGTTATGTTTAAGCGATTATAAATCGATCGAAAAAAGGGCCGAGGCAGCGAACGCATAACTCCGCAATGTTGTAGCCGTTATATAGGTTGACTGATAACACTCACCCGCTGCTCCTAAGACCCTTCGATGGACCGAACTTTCAGGCCGACAATATTGTAGACCACTGAGTATCAAAAGCTTCATCACCCATTAAGACCTTAGAAAAAAATATCTGGATTATCCTTCACTTGGATATGTTTTGAGATCCCTGTCAAAACATCTATACAATACCATGTTCTCCCTGATGCGTGATTAAGCACACACGTGCAAGATTTTTGGAAGCCACTCCTCTCGTCTCAGATTTTCCAGTCGAAAGGAATTAGATAATGGCTCATAAAGCATATTCTATACAGCGCCTGGCAGTGACCTGGATAGCTCTGATGATCGTTGGAATAAGGGCCCTTTCTCACTTTTTCACTGGGTTGGGCATGTGATTTTGATGTTGATGGAAGACAAAAGTGGCTCATCATCCTCAGCTGATGTTTGATGCCTACTTTAGAAATGGAGACAATCATTGAAAACTGTGTTTTCAACCCCTTTGCATCATCTCCAATGTGCTTGTGTGAAGCATTTTGAGCGAGTGTTTCAATAGTCCATTTTTACCAAGCTAGAAACAGAATTATACATGCACACATACACACACACACTACACACACAACAGCACACACACACACACAACAACACACACACGTCACAGAGACATCACGAATCACTCACGATCTCACACAACGTCTCTCACACTCCTCTCTCCGTGCCACACTATCTCTCACTCTCACTAACTCTCATATACACTCTCACAACTCTCTCACAACTCTCCTCTCTCACTCTCACTCTCTTCACACTCTCACGCTCACACGACCACTGCACTCCTCGACACTCTCTCATCACACTCACCATTCTTTCTCACACTCACTCTCCACTCTCCTCATCACCACTCTACTTCTCACACTCTCACAAACTTTCTTCTCACTACTCTCATCCTTCGACACTATCTCAACTCCTTCTCAAACACTCTCACTCACCCACACTCTCACTCTCGCCTTTCCAAACTCACTCCAACTCTCTCGTCACGACTCTCACTCTCAGTCTCTCCCACTCTTCATCTCTCCACATCATCACTCATCTCATCATAACTACTCACTCTCTTCACAGCCTCTCGGTACGAGTCTCTCACTCACCAACTCGCACTTCGCACACGACTCCTCTCACACATGATCACGGTCTCACACACATCACGTCACACACTCTCTCACACTCTACAACCGTCTCACACCAGCCGCTCTCGTCAACTCACACCTACTATCAACACTCTCACTCACTCACTCTCTCACACTTCATCACGTCACGGCACTCACTCTCCACTCTCTCCACAATCCTCAACTCTCACACACCTCCACAGTCTCACTCCTCTCACACGTCACTCTTTCCTCAGCACTCACGTCTCACACTCTCTCTCACAAACTCTCTCTCAACACTCTCTCGTCACGAGCTCTCCCCACTCCACTTCACACATCTCACGTAGTCACACTTCACTCTCAACTTCATCTCACACTCCACTCCTCACACACGCTTCACGGTCTCACAACACTCACGTCTCACATCACTCACATCTTCACAACTCTTTCTTCCACACTCACACTCCTCTCACACTCACTTCACCTCTCTCACAACTCACAAATTTTTCTCACTCTCTCTCAAACACTCTCACTCTCGCTCAATCACTCTCACTCACAGGCTCACATTCACAATCGATCACACTTCTCACTCTCACTCACTCACGAACTCTGCACCTCACTCACAGCCTCTCACAATCACTTCACCGGTTACACACACACACACACATTCACACACACACACACACACTCATCAACACACACACACAGGCAGCCACACACACACACACACACTGTGTGTGTGTGGAGAGTGTGAGAAGAGCTAGATGACCGGTATGGAGCAAGAGGCAAAGGGCCGGAAGTACCATCTCTCATGAGGTGCCCTGAAGAGGTGGCAGAGGCGCGTGTGTAACCACTAACTATTCATACATCATCGAAACGGAGATATGGCCTGAGGCATATGGATGAGACAGCAGAGGTTAGTCCCAATTCTATTAAAAAAGGAGAACCCACACATGAAGCACTCTAAACTACAGACCCAGTGTCCACGACATGTAATAGTATGCAAAGTCCGATGGAAAGAATTATCAAAGATGTGGAACAACTGCTAGAAAGGAATGATCTCGTCTAATCAGCAGTCTAACATGGTTTTTTCCATCAGGGACGGGAATATCATGTGTCCCCACAAACATACTGGAGTTCTATGACATGGGACAACGAGTAAGGACAAGGAAGAGAGGGGGGGTGGGTGGAATTGCATTTTCTTGGACTGGCAGAAAGGCTATGACACAGTTTTCCCAAGCACAAGAGATTATTGGCGAAAACTGAGGAACGTCAAGCCAGCCAGGATAACAGGGAAGGCATACTACAATGGATCAGGGAATGACATTGTCCAGGAAGACAGCTGTAAGCGAGTCCATCGTAGACGTGGCGAGGTGTCAGAGTGGCACTTGGTGAACCACGGGGGTCCCCCACGGGGTTCCATCGCTTCAGGACCAGGCAGTTGCTATTTCTGGTATTTGTGAACGACCACGACGGAAGGAATAGACTCGAAGTGTCCCTGTTTGCAGAGAACGGTGGAGTTGATGAGAAAAATTCATTCGATCAAAGACCAGGGCTTAGGAACACAAAGGGATCTGAGGTACAGGCGCTGCAGACCTGTCCAGCAATTGGCTCCGTGGATTCAACCCCACCCAAGTGAAAGTCAGAAGATTGAGGGAAAGGGCAAAAAAAAGGGAGACTGCAGACGGGAGTATGCATCTAGGGGAGCCAGAGACTCAACCGTGCGCTCATGGAAAAAAGACTTGGGGTGAAAGTATACACCAGGGCAGCCATCTCCTGAAGAGCACATCAACCAAATAACTGCTTGCAGCATGTGGGCACCTAGCAAACCCAGAACAACATTCTGACATCTTAGATACGGATTATGTTCAGGGACCGAAGCCTCTGTATACCGTGATACCGTTAGGCCATATTGGAGTATGCCGGCACTCATTTTGGAACCCGACGACGCTACCAAGCACGTAAAGAAGCTAAAAGTTCCAAGGTTTGGCAAACAAACGACTAGTCGCCCGCAGAACAAGAGGTTATGTTCCCCGTTAACAGGAGAGGTTAATGGGAAATGCAAACGTGGACGACACATGAAATGACAGGAAAGATAAGAGGGGTACATGAATAAATGACATACAAAATACTGCGGTGAATGTGACCAAGGTGGAGGCAAAGTACAGTAGTGTATCCAGTTAGAGATGGGTACACTAAATTAAACAACAAGGGGGACACAGTTGGAAGGTTGGAAAGACACAGATAGAAGTCACAGGGATGTTAGGGAAGTGATTGTCTTCAGCGCAACGAGGGTAAGAACACACTCGATAGGAAGTGGTAAGTAGTTTTTGGGAAGCAATGATAGTGGAGGCAGGATCCGACACATAGCTTTATAGCAGAGGTATGATAAAGCTCAAGATCGGTTACAGGGGAGAGTGAACCCTAGTATGACCAGTGAAAGAGGCGGGGGCAGGAGCTTGGACCTTCAACCCCTGCGAAACCTGCAAATAGGTGAGTACTGCCTCACACGAATCACTCTCGTCTTCTCTCTCATCGGCTTCGTCCTCTCGTCTCTCTCCACCCTCTCCTCGCGTCATCAAATCTCCTCTCTGTCCTCTCGTCGTCATCACGTCTTCTCACACTCCTCATCACACCTCTCCATCACACTCTCTCACACTTCACACTCTCTCACACCATTCTCTCACACTCTCACACTCTCCACACTCTCTCACACTCCTCTCACACGTCACAATCCTCATCACACTCTCTCATCACTCACACTCTCTTGCACATACTCTCTCACCACACTCCACACTCTCTCACACTCCTCTCACACTCTCTCTCACTCCTCTCCTCACTCTCTCGCTCTCAACACTCTTGCACACTTCACGAACTCTCTCACACTCGTCTCACACTCACTACTCATCACAGCTCTCTCACTCTCACACTCACTCATCAATACGCACTATCATCACACACACACACACACACACAGACACACACTCTTCACACTCTCACACTCTCACAGATCATCAAACACAACACTCACTCTTTCACACACTCACTCTCTCGACACACATCACAACACACTCAGCACTCTCACTCTCGATATCAAAACTCACTTTTTTTTTTTACACAGGGTTTTTGACAAGTTAGGTTTAGGAATCGCTAACTTTTATTGACCAGCTAATGTTAGCAGGTTAAGGATGTCCTATACTATGACAAGCCTGAGAGGTTTGTTTAACTACATCAAGCTGCGTTTTGGAGAGAGAGCAGTTTTTGTTATATGAGACCATACAAGTGGAGGGGAACAGGATGAAAGTTGAGCCATCTGTGGGGCCAGGCATTTCATTATGATCAACAGACTCCATCTGCATGACATAGATGCTGTATGAATGTGTTATCCATACTCGAGTCCATCCTGGGAAAAATGATCTCAGTAAGAAGTGATGTTTCTGGAGTAAGGGTATACAGCAAAGAGTAAAGTTGGTTGCTTTATTTTTCACTGCCCGGTCTTGATGTATAGTACAAGCTTGTTACACACATCTGGCCTACTCACAGTGGATCCAGGTGTGGGTGACTTGACAATATTGAGCCTTGTACACATACAGTAATGCCCACCCACATCCGCTTCCTAATAGTTTGAAGGCACAGCTTGAAAATGACTGGAATCTACCCCAGTCAAGAAGCGGTCCACAAATGAGAGGGGGGGGGCAAACCGAATGGAAAATGGAGCATACTCAAGTGTAGAGCAGCCGGTAACTTGTGGCCTCCGTTGCAGGAATCTTGGCAACCGCCACTATCTAGCAGAAATGCAAGATATGACGAAGTGCTATAACCAATCCTGACTGACTGCTGTTTGATGCGAAGATTTCAAAACCGTGGTTCTTCATGGGACAGTTTTGGAGTTAAATTTTCACCCGCCAAGGATATCAAATTCTTCCTCCACCGAGGTGCCCAATACCCCCTCGTCCTTAATCATCCTTACTGACTTGCACTGTATTTACCTCATGGTGCCTGGTAGACCATCAACACATTTTTGTTTTCTCAGGTTGCAAATGTTGCTTCACCTCTTTCAAACTCTCCTCACAATCACACATGGCTCGACCTTTTAAATATTTCCATCTGGTTTACAAAAGTCTACAGCAATTCCTGACATGGAACAAAATGCCCTGTCCTCACCTCAAACGTGGAATGATGACTGCACTGAATACTCATCGCACCCCACTTTGACAAAGAGTGTCACATTTGGCAGCTATGATCTATGCCACCACCGATATTTACCCAGGAATCACACAAAAAAAAAAACTGACCTTGGGAAACTGTTTGGATGAGCATCTCAAACAAGGCTAGTATAGCTAGTGAAACAGGAGTATGGTTAAGTTAAGCCCTGTAGACAATAGCAAGAATGCTAGTGTTACAGGTTTTGGTAGAAATGTGAGAAGAATTGAGGATTAAGTGGAAGGGACCGACACCTCACCGCATGGTTCCTTTGAAGTGATATTTTTTGTGCAGTATGATCTTGTAGCCATAAATTTTTTCTGTTTTCCTCCCTAGACGCTTTGGCTGTTTTAGTATTTGTACCTTATACTCCCTCCGGAATAAATGTTTTTCAGAACTTTGGTTCAGATGGTGTTTTTAAAATGACTGTAGGACTTTATATGGAGTGCAACTGCAGGGTGGTATGTAGTGACATGTATTCAAGTTTTCTCTCATGTAAACAGCTCCTGAATGACCATTTGTCCCAATTGTGTTTTTAAAATGTTTGCATAATGTTTAATAGAACAGATGTTTGTAAATGATGTTTGGCTTTGAGGGTCATTACAAATTAGAAATATTTTTGTTGTACACGTTAAAAGAAATGGTGGCATGTTTAAAAATGCAAAAATTTATTTAACTATAATTTTACCAGGTGACAGATTCGCGGTGTAATCAGTGATGAATAGGCTTGTGGCTGGTAACAGTGGAGGAGCCAGAGCCCCACCTGTGCCGCGAGTATTCCAAGATTCAAAAGTTTTTATGTTTACCGTAGTTCCTCTGGGGGACAATGCCAGGCGAGAGCGACAAAGTCCCCCCTGAATGGACATGGAAGTAATAGATGAATAGCATAAGTTAATAGATAGTTCAGTATATATTAATAACCTTGTTATTCTAGATAGGAGGGAGAGAGTAATGGGAGTGTAGGAAGATGTAAAATCATAATATTATGGGAGTGGATGTGTCAGTGGATGGGTCCCATGGAAAGGATCAGGGAATTCCTAGAATAGATAGAGGTGAAAAGTGGTTGAGGCGTGCTACTTAAGGATCTGTGTGAGACTAAAGAACGTTGTCTCCTGTGGAGGGGCAAAGAGGGGACTGTATGGAAGAGTATAGTTTTACCAACTTCTCTTTTAATGGGTGTGAAGCATGGTGATTGATTTGTTGCAGGGGGGGTGCGAGGAAAGGCTGAGGCAGTGGAGATGTCACCGTCTGAAAGGCTTAATGTTTGGTGGAATATCATGGCAGTAGAAATCGGTGAGTTTGAAAAGTTAGAGGAGGTTGCGGGATTACAAAACAGTTGTTCTCAGAGGTGCATGAGGAGGTTTTTATTGTCGAGGTGGTTCGGACATGAGAGAGAAGGGAGCGAAACAGAATGACTTCAGAGAGTAATCAGTCTAGTGGAAAGGAAGGCCGGGGAAGGGGTCGGCCTTGGAAAAGCGTTGGAGGGGAGGGGGGGTGAAAGGAGGTTTATGTGTGCGAGGGGCTTGGACTTCCAGGCAGGCCTTCCGCCTGAAGGCCGAGTTGGATTAGGATTGAATGGGAGACAAATGGCTTTTAATACTTGCGTGCTGTTGGAGTGTGAGCAAAATTAAAACATTATGAAAGGGATTCAGGGTAAACCGGCAGCCGGACTTGAGTACCTGGAGATGGAAGTACAGTGCCTGCAACTCTATGAAGGAGGGGTGGTTACTGTTGCAGTTTAAAAGGGACACTGGAAGTTGGAAAAGCACCCTTTCTGGCAAGACAGTTATGGAGTGAATGAATTGTTGAAAGTTTTTCTTTTTGCGGGCCCACCCTTTGACCCTTTGGAGGGATCGCCCATTGTTGATACATAATAAAAAAAAAAGTTTTTCACAGGTCAGCATTCTTAGCCTTTTTATCCTGTTCGAGAGCAGATACACTATATAATACAGTAAGTTCACAAATATACATACTTTTTTCAACACAGCCGGCCACATCCCACCAAGGCCTAAGGTGACCTAAAAAGAAAAACTGAGTTTAATCTTTTAGAATAAATTTATAATAGAGAATGGATTAAACAAGTCCCCTGCTCCTTGGCATTTTATAGAGCCTGTTGGGAGTGTGAGCAGGAAAAAAGTTTTGTGATTGAATTTGGGGGAAATCCGGTAGATGCCAGACCTCGAAGTCTTCGCTGGAGGGGAAATACAATGACCTGCCAGCTTTTAAAGGAGGGTATTGGAATATTTGCTGTTGGAGTGAACAAAAACTGTCATATCCTCAATGATCTGGCATGGCGCCGTCAAGGCCAATAAGTTGAAATTTGTATGAAAAATGATAGCAAAAAAGAGTTTTTTCTTGTTTTGGGGTCACCTGCCATCATTTATGGAGACAAGCCCAGCGAGTGAAAAAAAAAATGTACCATTTTAACAAATGGCTATTCTCCCAACTGAGTTTAAGGATGACACAAAAACAAGAAAAAAAACATTTACCTTTTTGTTTTCATTCAGTAGCTGTCTTTTGGCAAATAAATGCAAGATAAAATCGATTTCCATTGGCCCTCTGAACTATAGCAGCAGCACCATTTCTTTGAGTGCTGGCATACTGTATTGTTACCCTAATCAGGACTCCGAGTAAATCTAGCCATTTTCCTCTGCAGTGTGTTAGTTCGTAAAAACAATATGCCTACAGACCTTTATTGACCAGTAGATAATAATATTTTTTCCAAAATATGGGATAGAGGTAAGATGGCAGTAAGAAGGTTTTAACTCTTTGGGGGTTTCGGATGTCCTTAAGTTACGTCTTACAACCACAGGGTTTTTTGACCGCACTTATTTACGCCTTAAATCTAGCGCCCATACAGATTAGTGAGAGAAAGCTGTAACCTCATTATGACAAGAATGGGTCCTATGTGGTCAGTGTGTGCATATAAAAAAAAGTCCTTCAGCACACAAGTTGCATAATGAGAAAAAAAAGAAAAACTTGGACCGTGTTTTTGGGATTTAACCAGCGACTTCTGCACTGTATTATCGTAAGTATGTTTATTGTTTGTATTCTAGTTTTTTTTCAAATGTGCTCTGCCTATTTTTCTGAATGGAAGACATTATTACCGAAATTGAGATTGATTTTGACTGGGTTTTAAACAATGAATAAGTACTATGAAATTGAAGCTTCCAAAATAGAATGAAATGTTCAATTTTTACAGGAGTTTATCAAAAGGTAAATACAAAAATCATGCCTAAGCATCCAAATTACACGTCAACTTGGGAGTCCCATAATATTCATTCACATTATTTTTTTTATTTTTTATTATGCACACTGGCCGATTCCCGACCAAGGCAAGCGGTGGCCCGGAAAAGGAAACATATTCCCATCATTCACTCCCATCACTGTCTTGCCCAGAAGGGTGCCTTACACTACAGTTTATTTTAACTGCAAACAATTAACACACGATAACACGGCCCTCTCTTCAGAGTGCAGGCACTGTAACTCCCACTCCAGGGACTCAAGTCAGCCTGCCGGTTTCCACTGACCGTACCTCCATAAATGGTTACATTGCTCACACATCCACAGCACGTCAAGTAAATTAAAAACCGATTTTGTCCTTTCCATTCACTCCTATCAAACTAGCCGCTCACGGCATGCCGTGCTAGAAGTCCAAGCCCCTCGCACACATAAACCTCCGTTAACCCCTCCGACTTCCAGACCTTTCCTAGGCCCGACCGGCTACCCAAAACCACCGCCTTCCTTCTCACTACAGACTATAACACATCTTGAAGTTCTTCTGGTTTCGTCTCCATTCTCTCTACATGTCCGTGAACCACCTCAACAAGAACCTCCTTCCTCAGCGCCTCTGGACAACAGTTTAGGTAAATCTCCGCACGCTCCTGCCTAACGCCGAAGAACTATACGATTTCTCTGCATTATACTTCACTACCACACAATGCCGCTCAGACTATGGAACATCTCCAACTGCCGCTTTCGCATCCTTTTTCTCTTTTGGCTGCAAACATTCATCACGCGCATGCTTCCCACACTCATATAAGAGCGTTGGTAAAACTAATACTCTGCATACGATTTTACCCCACTTTCTCTCAAGGACAAATTTCTTTGTCTCCCGACAGGACTCCTAAGTAGCTACCAGCTCACTACTTTCCCTAGCATCAATTCTATGAATTTCACCCTCATCTTTCATGAGACCCATCTGCCTTGACACATCCGACTCCCAAAATATCTGACTACATTCAACTCCTCCAACTCTCTCCCTCCAAATTCTGATACCAATCTACATCAACGCTAAATCTTTTTTGTTATGCACTCATAACCGCTTACTCTTTTTCTGTATACACTACAATTTTCCTTCTTGGCACACCCCGGCCTGAAACTATACCAAATTCAATATTAACCACCACTCTCTCAACTTCTCTTCAGAATCTCCCAAGAGCACAGTGGTGTGATTTCCTTTATCTTTTACCAATCCATGCCTGCTGCCAAGACCCCTCGCGATTTTACTTTCTCTTACAACCACACTATAAAATATATTAAACAACCACGTGGTTGTAACCATCACACAACCTTGTCTAAAGGCCCGTACTATTTACTGGAAATAATTTCCCCTCTTTCCCTACATACTGCCTAACATGAGCCTCACTAATCCTCGTAAAAAACTCTTCACTGCTTTCAGTAAACCTTACCTCATATCAAATGCATTACACCTGCAACATCATGCACATTGCCCCTCTATCCAACCCTGTCATAATGCCTTTTCCAAATCCATAAATGCCACAAAGACCCTCTTTAGATTTAAGCCATTATCTAAATACTGTGTTCACAAGATTAAATGTTTCACTGTAAAACACCTGGTCCAGCCCCTACACCCCGCTAACCTTTCCTAAAGCCTCCTTGTTCATCTGCGTATCCATTCGTCCGACTTTACTCTTTTAATTCTTTCAAAAATAACTCTTACCAACACATTTGCCAGGTATACTCAAAGACTTGATCCCCCTATAATTTTTTTGCACTATCTTTTTATCCCCTTTGCCTTTTATAACAAAGGAAACTATGCATGCTCTCTGCCAATCCGGCTAGGTACCCTTACCAGCTCATTCCATACATATATTAAATAATTTGCACAACCACTGTCCAAAACTATATGCCGCCAACCCTGCTTTTAACATTTTCTATCTTTTATTCTCACAGTCCAGCCGCTCCTTAAACCCTCTTCATTTTACCTACTGCCTCACGAACTTCCCCCCACACTCTACGAACTAGGCTGTCCTGCCTTCACTCTACAAGTTATGTTTATTCCCTCCTTGCCCTATACAACGAAATGCACAGCCTCCCTGTCTTTCATCAACTATGTTAACAATTCTCAAAATATTCCTGCTCATCTTCCCCCCAATACCGCTACTCTCCATTTAATACTCCTCCTCATGCCTTATTTTTAAAATATACTGACAAATCCATTTGGTCAGTGAAGATTGAATAATTCCAAAAGTGGGAGGGAGAATGACTATATGGAGGAAACAGTAGGTCAGCCGGGATGGGACTATGAAGATTGAGGTTGTAATCATAGAATTGATGAGGGAGAAAGAGTGAGTGGTGCACTTAAGAGTCCTGTGGAAGACAAATACTTTGTCCTTGGAGCAAAGATGGGAATGTATGAGAGTAAATAGTTTTTTTAACCAACCGCTGCTTATATGGGTGTGAAGGCATGGGTTGGGATTGAATGTTGCAGCGAAAGAAGGAGAAAGGCTTGGGAAGCAGTGGAGATGTCAGTACTGAGGGCAATGTGTGGGTGTGAATATAAGTGGCAGGGAGAGAATTCGTAGTCTGTGAAGTTAGGAGGGAGTGCGGGAATACCAAAACTGTATTTGTCCCCGAGGGCAGAGGAAGGTTTGTTGAGGTGGGTTTGACATGTTAGAGAGAATGGAGCGAAACAGAATGACTTTTCGAGAGTGTAATCAGTCTGATAAGTGCAGGAAGGCGGGGTAAGGGGGCAGGCCCAGACAGGTTGGAGGGGAGGGGTAAAGGAGGTGTTTGTGTGCGAGGAGCATTGGACGTTTACCAGCAGCATGGTCGTGAGCGGTTGTGATAGTAGTGGGAATGGAAGACAAAGGTTGTTTTTAATACTTGACGGTGCTTTGTTGGGAGTGGAGCAAAGTAAAACATTTATGGAAGGGGTTTTCAAGAGGGAAACCGTGACAGTGCGCGGACTGAGTCCTGGTAGATGGAAGTACAGTGCCTGCCCTCTGAAGGAAGGGGTGTTAATGTTTGCAGTTTAAAAACTGTAATGTGTAAATGCCACCCTCAGGCAAAGAACAGTGATTGAGTTGAATGAATGGTGAAAAAGTTTTTTTCTTTTGTCGGGGGGCCACCCTGCTTGGTGGGGAATCAGCAGATGGTGAATAAAACACAAAAAATCCTTATGTACTCTAGGCCTGTCTTAACGTTGTTTAAATCCCTCACGTCGCAATAACTTTTTCTTATTTTCAAGCAAAATTTGTTGATAAACACTTCACCCGTACCGCACTCTCATTTTGCTTTCTTCAGCAAGTGTGCTGGATATTATTTTATACAATTTTTCTACACATAATGCAGTCAGTCTGCATAACAGTAATTCTTATTTTTATTAAGTAATACAAAATTCAAAGTTGAACAGCCAATAGAAAAATATAGAGGGGCCTGGGGAATGTGACCTAACGAACAGAGAAAGCATGTTGTTTTAGTGCCAAAAATGTACTTTCTCGCTATTCCTGGACCTTATTCGGTAAATTGGCGATCTTTGAAAAATTGTGTGAAATTGCAAAAAAAATTAGCTAAATTCTGACCCTTTAAAGGATAAGTTGAAAATCAGTAAATGGGTGGTATTCTTTGCACACAATCGATAGATAAAAATGGAGATTCTAGGCGAAATAAGTTATGAATTTGTTCGTCGTACAGTAGTAATTGCCGAAAATAGGGCTCAAAGTGGGGCAAAATCTCTGATGCGTAAACGCATCGTCATGTACCACTAACTTCACGAGAGCATATGATACCGTAAGTTTTTCCATCGAATTCATACTTTTTTTTGGGTGTCATAAGATCAGGGAAAGATTCTCTTAGTACATTTTTATTGAGATTTTTATATTAATTTTTGGGTAAATTTTGGCCGACGGCCTGAGAACAATGTCTCTGATATGACCCTTGTCCGACCCCCTAAAGGAAAATAAAGGTTAGGATAGTGTAGTGGTTTTTTGATAGAATACAAGAATTGCATATAGATATTTGACCATGGCATAGTGGGTTGTAGCATAATAAGAATATTGGTATTGACATGGGCATAATGTTGTAGCAATAAGACTAAGTTTGTTGGCAGTAGCATTAATATGATTAGATTGTAGGTAACTTTGTTTCATTTATGCAGTAACCAAGTGTTTTACCATTGAAAGTAAAGAAGTGGAGCTAGTGCTTAGAAGACAAGAGGTAAAGAACAAGCTTGTGCATTTATGATTTAAGAAAAAGATGATTATGTAGGATGGAATAAGGGAACGCCATGTTTTTGAAGTAGCAAGATAACAGGGAATAAGGAGGAGAATTACTAAACGCGCAGTTAGTTTGTTAATGCAGAGAGTTGAGGCGTGTCAGGTTAGGGTAAATAGTGTGAAGGGGCTATATTTCAGTTTAAGTAGAGCTTAAAGAGGGAACAAGTAATATTTAACATATTTTAATGATGAAGTTGTGAAAGTCCATGGGAGAAGGAGGAACAGAATTCTTCCCCTATTTCCGTAAGCCAGCTTGTTGTAAGAGGCGACTAAAATGCTCGGGAGCAAGGGCTAGGTCACCCATTCTCCCGTATTAAATTACTAAATTTAAAAAGAAGAATAAACTTTCGTTTTTTCTGTTTGGCCATCCCCTCGCCCTTGTGGTGGAATAACTGGCCCAGTGGTTGTATTGGAAAGAAAGTTGTGAAAGAAGTAAATGCTAGGATTTTGGGAAGGGTGGTGGGAATTGAAGAGTGTTAGATCTGATACTATATAGTTGTAAAGTCATCCCAGCTGCTCTTCCTATGTGACAATGGTTCTTTTAAGAGTCTGAAATAAATTACAGGAATGGTTTGATGGATGATTTTGGGAAAGATTTTGTAAAATGGAAATTTCAAAGATGAATGTAAGAAAATGAGGAAGGTGATAAGCCAATACCAAAGTCTGGCGAATGATAGATTGAATATTAGTATTTGAAGGGAAGGAGTAAAATGGAGGAAGAGTAGGAATATATAGATGTTTGAGAGAAACGTGGCCCCTCAGAATTGGTCATGGAAAAATGAGGTGAGAAAATGGTAAGGTGTATTGAAGTAAGTATCTGGAAAGAAAAAAAAAAGGTAACTCAGGAGGCAATAATAAGGAAATATGGCCAGCATGTATGTGTACCAAGCCATTTGTGGGGGTGTGAGACAGGTTTTTTGAATTCTAGTGAAAAAGGAAGGCTAGTAGGCCGGCAGAGTATGTTCATAATTGAAAAGTGTGGTAGTGTGAACAGACATGCAGAGAATTTGGAAATATAAAAAATTGAAGTGGATGGAGGTGGGGATTGTTTGAGGTGGTTGGCATGTAGATAGGAAAGAGAGTGGAATGATTGATAAAAGGGTGTGATAGAATCTGTGTTGGAAGGTAGAAAGAGAATGGGTCATCCCAGAAGCAATTGGAAAGAGGAAATAACAATAGGCTTTGAGTTTTAGGGGCTTGAGCAACTAGCAGACTTACGCAATTATGTTAGAAGCTTTAATGGAACTGCTGTTGGAGTGTGAGCAGGGTAGCTTTGAAGGGGTTCAGGGAAAATTGATTAGCCAGACTCAAGTCCTGGAGGAGGAAAGAGAAGTGCTTGCACTCTGAAGGACAGGTGGTGGTGATTCAGTCAGAGGGTAATCTGGTTGTGATGTCAGCACACTTCTGGAAAGACTGCAGTTGAGTGATTGTTTTTCTGTGTTCTTCTTTGGTCACCCTTCATTGGCAGGAGACAGCCATTGAGTTAAAAAAAAAAAAAAAAAAAAAGTCAGTCCACCAAGAGAAAATTTTTAACCCACTTTGTCAAGCTGGCAGTATGGATAGAGAAGTGGAGTCAGTGAGAGAATTTTTTGCTGTACTATCCTTACCTCAACTATTTAGAGAAAGAGGCAGCTGAACTGTAGTTAGTCTCTTGGCAGGCAATTTTGATGTGAACTATAAGGTCTTTTGCTATCTGCCTAGCCTTTGTATTTGCATGTGCCAGTGTAATTAATTTTTACTTATACAGTGGAGATGGTGGAGCCAGATGGTAGTGCAGCTGTGAAACAAGAGGAACTTGAGGAGCTACTTTACACTCCACAAGATGAAGAATGGGTGGGCCGGGGCCCAGATCTTGAGTGTGACCGAATCTCGTATGGCTCTCCCAGATCATGAGTCTGGCTATCGCTGAACCTTTCCTCGTCCCTGTCGATCTCAACGTTTATCCTATGTATGCTTTAATTATTGACTACCCAATGGATCTCACCACTATTAAGGTAAGTGTTCAGCATGCATTTGTTTTTTTATCTAACCCTTAAAACTGTCCAAAAAAAAATCTACGTTCACATGCGTAGTGCTCCAAAAGTAGATCTACGTTTTTTTTTTTACATATTTCAAAAATAACAAAAAAAAAGTAGATCTAAGTTTTTTAACACGTTTTCAAATGTAAAAAAAAAAAAAAACTAAGCTCTACGTTTTTTTTACATTCAAATGTTGAAAAAACGTAGATCTACGTTTGGACAGTTTAAAGGTTAATGGTTGTAATGTAGTTTGGACCCATTTTTATTCATATATTTAAAAATGTGTCATAGATATTAATTCCCTTCTGAGTGTGTTAAATTTTTGGCAAAAGCCAGGATAAATATGATACAGGAATTCAGTAGATTTGTAGTGAGTGCAGACACCTATTTGGTGCTTTATTCACAGTACAGTACCTGCTTAAAAGTATATACAGAATTCATCCTCAAACAAATAAAACTATTGTCAAAGTGTTCTGAAAATTTCACAACTGATGCTACCACTACTACCACCTCTTCTACTACCACTACTACAAATCAATACAGGAGTTGTCATAATTTCTTTTTTGCCATTAGCATGTTTTTTTTTTTTTTTTTTTTTTTTTTGAGAGAGAGAGAGATATTATGAAGAGAAGTTGCCAAGTTTGTTGCACAGATTTAGGAGGGCATATCAAAAGAAAGAAATTAAAAGTGAATATAGGAAAGACTAGATTATGGGGGTAAAAATAACTAGGCAGTGAAACACTGGATATTAGATTGGTGAGAGGGAGTATAGAGGAAGTAATTTTTTTTTTTTTTAACACATCGGCCATTTCCCACCGAGGAAGTACAGGTCTCCCTCCACATTCGCTAGGATTAGGGATCAAGAACCTCACGAATGTTTGGCACACAAATATATTTAAGGAAATATGATAACATTTACTTAGCCTAACAGTACTGCTTCCTTAACCTATTGAACCATGAGCAATCATAAAACACATGAAAACATAGTAAAATATTGTACTAGTGCCAGCCTTTTGGTAAAGGTGAGAAAAACTATAAAATTCAAGAAAGGACTCATAGCAGAGTAACAAAGTGGAGGAGGAAGAGAGAGGGAAGAATGTGCCTTCTTTGGTGATTCTACAACATGTACGATATTAAAGCAGCACGAGTCAGTAAAGTCAGTAAAGCCAGCGATAAATTGTGGCATTAGCAGTGTAGCAAGTATGTTATGTTAAGCGATTAATCGATAGAAAAAGGACAGCACGAACCTAACTCCAATGTTGTTGGCGTTATATAGGTTGACTGATAACACCGCTGTCTCTAGTCTCTACCGCCTCTGCTGCCTCTTCCACCACCACTATGTAAGGCTTGTCTCAGTGGCCCTTATACACCCAACAACAACACAGCAACACTCGTGACTTAATGACGTACACCTACCATCCAACTTACGACCGAGTTTGGGTTCCGAGAAACGTCGTAAGTCGAACTTTACTACTGAATATCAACAAAACATTTTTGTAATGACTTTATTTTGTTTTATTTTGGTATTTCATGTTTTACTTTACTTTTTATGTTGTTAGTACTGTATTTTATACTGTAAGGTTTAGGATAAACACTGTGTACAATACAAATACAGTTGTTTATTTCCCAGAAATTTGGCATAAAAAACACGGTCGTAAGTAGAGTGGTCGTAAGTCGAGCAGGTCGTAAGTCGGATGGTAGGTGTATTTTATTCATTCTAGAGTATGTGTCATGTTTCTATGTTAACCCTTTCAGGGTCCACAGGCCCTCTCAGAGACTTGTTCTCAGGGTCCCCAAAATTTCCCCCCAAAAAATTAATTTTTCTTATGAAAAGATAGAGAATCTTTTCCTGATCATAACAACACCAAAAGTATGAAATTTGATGGAAAACTTGCGGAATTATGCTCTCGCGAAGTTAGCGGTCTCACCGATGTTTACGCATCGGCAATTTTGCCCACTTTGAGCCCTATTTTCAGCCAATTCCAGTGTACTAGTCAACAAAAATCATACCTATTTCGCTAGAACTCCATTTTTTTCTATCGAATGAGTACAAGAAACCACCCATATACCGATTTCAACTATCCAACACAGTGGTCAGAATTTAGCAATTTTGCCAATTTCACACAAATTTCAAAAGATGCCAATTTCCAAATAGGGTCCAGAATAAACAAGAAAGACATTCCTGGCACTAAAATAACATTTCTTCTGTTCATTTAGTCACGTCCCCAGGCCTCTGTTACATTTCTTTTGCTTTCCATTTTGAATTTTTATTCTCACAAAAAATAAAATATTTACTGTTATGCAGACTACTGCATTAGTGTAGAAATGGTATAAATAATATCAGCGCACTTGTGAAAGAATATTAGATTCACCAGTTGACGTGTATTGGACGCTTAGCATGATTTGTTTACTTTTGAACTTTGGTAAAAATTGAACATTTCTGCTACTTTGAGCTCAATTTCAAGGTACTTTTCGTTGTAAAACCAGTCAAAATCATCTCAATTTCTGTAATATGTCTTCCATTCTATCAAATGAGACCAGAAAACTAGAATACAACAATAAATACCATACGAAAATACAGTGCAAAGTCGCTGTTTTAATCCAAAAACACTGGTCAGTTTTTTTTTCTTCATTACGCACTGTGTGCTGCAGGATTTTTTTTATACTGCACACACTGACCACATTGACCTTCTTTCATATGTAGGCCTACCAGCTTTCTCACACTAGATTTGAAGGCGCTAGAATTTGAGTACTAGTACGTCAAGGACCCTGGCACGTAAGCCGTACTAGTACAGCCAAAACCCTGAAAGCGTTAATATTGTTTATTATGTCATATTAGATGAATTATGTTAGATAAATAAGCCATAGTTGATATTAATGTCATATTGAAGGACTATCTTGTCCTATCTCCAAACTCTGCCACTGCTACAATTCCTAACATGTATAATGACATATTTTATGTATAATTGGGCGGCTGGGAATTCGCAAATGTCGAAGCCCGTGAAAGTGGAAAACGTGAATGTTGAGGAGACCTGTAAATTTTTTTTTTTCCTAACAAGTCAGCTGTCTCCCACCGAGGCAAGGTGACCCAAAGAGAAAGAAAATCCCCAAAAAGAAAATACTCTCCTCATTCAACACTTTCACCTCACTCACACATAATCACTGTTTTTGCAGAGGTGTCAGAATACAACAGCTTATAAGTATAATATATAAAAATACACAATATATCTCTCCAAACTGTAAATATGTTCAGATATTTTGGGAGTGGACATGTTGGCAGATGTCTAGGAAAGATGTGAACTATAGAATTGATAAGGAATAAAAGATGGGTGGTGTACTGAGGCACCTATGAAGACAACCATGTCCAAGGAGGAAAAAAAGGGGAAAGTACAGTTGACTGTCAGATAACACAGTAGTTACGTTCTCCTTTTAAATTTAGTAATATATACAGGAGAAAGGGTTACTAGCCCTTGCTCCCGGCATATTAGTCACTTCTTAAGACACACATGGCTTATGGAGGAAGAATTTTGTTCCACTTCCCCATGGAGAATTCTGATAATTTTTTTTTTTCTTTTAACACATCGCTGTTTCCCACCAAGCAGGGTGCCCAAAAAAGAAAGAAAAACCCAAAAAAAAAAAAAATATTTTTTATCATCTTTCAACATTTCACCATATCATACAGATCACTGTTCTCCCAGAGGCCTCAAATACAACAGTTTAGAAGTCCTTTCCCAAAATCCACTTTTCCCAAAACCTCCTTTAACCCCCTTTGATGTTTTCGAGTAAAATGTCTTACGGCCAATGTTTCTGACATATATACTAAAAATTCTAGCGGCTTCAAAAAAAGGGGGAAAACTGGTAGGCCCACATGTGAGAGAAGGGTCTGTGTGGCATGTGACCACATAAAAAAAAAATCCTGCAGCACCATTGTTAAGAAAAAAAAAAACTGATCTTTTTTGGAATAAAACGCCGACTTTGGGGTGTTTTTTCGTTATTTTTTTACGTTGTATTCGTTTTTTCATGGTCTTAGGGATAAAAGGGAAAAACATATTCAAAAAAGAGTGATTTTCATTATTTTGACAATAAAAAAGACCTTGAAACTGAGCTAAATCGGAAATTTTCGATTTTTACCAATGTTCAGGGTAAATAAATCACACCACACTCAATACACGTCAACGGGGGAGTCAAATATTCTTTCACTGGGGGCACTGATATTATTTTAACCATTTTTACAATAATGCATGTCTGCATAACAGTAAATTTTGTATTTTTTTTAATGAAAAAAAAATCAAAATAGAAAGCTAATTTAAATAAAGGGGCCTAGAGATATGACTAAAGAAAAGAGCATATGTTATTTTAGTGCCACAAAAATTTTTACCTTGTTTATTCTGGACCTATTTTTTAAATTGGGGTTTTTTTTTTTTTGCGTGAAATTTGGCCCCAAAATTTCCAAATTTTTGACCCCATATTGGGTAGTCCAAATTAGTAAATGGGGGGTTTCTTGTACTCAGCTGAATAGAAAAAAGGGGTTCTAAGAAATAGCATGAGTTTGGGCAAATGGAACAAAGGGAAATTGGCTGAAAATAGGGTCAAGTTGGGGGAAATCGCCGATACCATATGTCGCCGAACCGCTAACTTCGCGGGGGCATAATTTTAGAGTTTTTGACCAAAATTTTGAACTTTGGTGCCTTACCCTCGGAAAAGATCTCTATCATTTCAAAAAAAAATAATTTTTTTTTTTTTTTTTCAAAAATTGGGAATAGAATGAGTTTTAAAAAGGGGCCCCGAAACAGTCAAAGGGTTAAAATGCAGGCATTTTACCCCCCATTTCCCAAAACTCAAATCCGGTAACCGGGTTTTCCCCGATCCCCTTTTCAAAATATTACCCTGTTTAAAACTTCAGTAGCTGTCAGGTCCCAAAAACCCTTAAATTCTATTCACTCCCATATAACAGCTCACACATCTTTTTGGAACTCCAAGCTCCTTTCCCACCAACCCCTTTAACCCCCCCCTCCCAACCCTTTTTAAGGGTGACTCCTACTCTGCTTTCCTTCCCCTACAGATCTATACAAACTCCAAAGTCATTTTTACCTTGTTCCTTTCTAAATGATCAAAAACCTTCAACAACCCCCCCTTTTAAGTAATATTTTTTGTAACTCCACACCCCCCAATTTCCATACTCCTAATTCTCTGCAAAAATATTTACACCACGCATTGCTCTTAGGACATCTCCACTGCCTCCAGTCGCCTCCTCGCCGCATCATTTACAACCCACGCTTCACACCCATATAAGAGTGTTGGTACCACTATACTTTCATGCATTCCCTTTGCCTCCATGGATAACATTTTTAGTCTATGCAGACACCTGAGCACACCACTCACCTTTTTTCCTCCATCAATTCTATGGTTAACCTCAACTTTCATAACCCCATCTGCTGGCAAGTCAACTCCCAAATATCTGAAAGCATCACTTCTTCCATAGGTAGTAGGTTGGTAGACAGCAACCGCCCAGGGAGGTACTACCGTCCTGCCAAGCAAGTGTGAAGAAACCCGGAAACCCTTTTATAAATTTGTTTTACTAATGGTTAAGATTTTCTGGTTTTCCCATTTTCCTGGTATCAATAATTACCATTGCAAACATTTCAGTACCACTTACTAATCACTTAAATACAGTGGTCCCCATGGTTTTAACGGGGTATTTTTTAAATTCCAGAAGTATGTTCATCCATACTGTCCAAATTTTTTTCCCATTCTTGTTCTTGTGAATCTCTTTCTCCATGGTCAGACCCCCAAACCATACTACGACAAAATGCGGAAAACTAAAACCCCTTACTCTTAATAGTCTAAGAAAAGGGAAAATTTCGTTTTTTCGGGCCACCGTCTTGGGTACACGCCGTATGTTAAAGAAAAAAAATACCCCTCTGGGTTTTCTTCTATTTTTCTTTCTGGTTCTTATTTATTTCCTCTTATCTCCATGGGGAAGTGGAACAGAATGCGTCCTCCGTAAGCCATGCGTGTTGTAAGAGGCGACTAAAATGCCGGGAGCAAGGGGCTAGTAACCCCTTCTCCTGTATAAATTACTAAATTTCACTGTAAACTTTCTACCTTTGCACACCCTCTAAAACTCATCCACTAACCTTTGCAACTTTTCTTAAGAGTCTCCCAAAAGCACAGTATCATCAGCAAAAAGTAGCTGTCAACTGTATTTGATTCCCCATAATTTAATCCCATCTTCTCCCCAACACCCTAACATTTACTTCTTTTACAACCCCCATCTATAAATATATTAAACAACCATGGTGACATTACATATCTCTGTCTAAGACCTACTTTTATTGAGAAGTAATCATCCTCTCTCCTACACACCCTAACCAGAGCCTCACTATCCTATAAAAACTCTTTACAGTATTTAGTAGCTTACTACCTGTTCCATACACTTGCAGCATCTGCCACATTGCTCCCCTGTCCACTCTGTCATATGCCTTTTCTAAATCCATAAATGCAATGAAAACATCAGCAGTGGTTGAGGAATTCACGGATCAGATAAGGAAGATAGGTAGTTGTCTTGAAAGGCTTGGAAACTCCACACCAAATATTATCCTCCCTGGAGATTTCCACATCCCAAATGTAAAATGGAAGGTGGTTCATCACAACACTACCAGAAATAGTTCCTGGAAGCCCTCTGGCTCAACTGGTAAATACCAAGTAACTAATGAGGCTTTGTGAAAAGTTTGCAATGAACCAACAGGTAACAGATTCCACTAGAAATGAACACACACTGGATTTGATCTTCAGAAACAATAAGGAACTGATCAGAGAGAGAACAATCGCATAAACAATATATACTCTGAACACATTATAGAAGTATAAACTCATGGAAGTATAAAGTCAGGGTGTAGGGAACTCTAGCAGTTATGTACAAGAAGGATGTTCAACAAATTTAATGTCAGAACCATAGAATTGATTGGGATACAATTAACAAACAACTATCATCATATCCTGAGAGATTGAGAAATGAAAGTTTTTCTTCATAAATTTAGTAATTTATACAAGAGAAGGGGTTACTAGCCCCTTGCTACCGGCATTTGAGTCACCTTTTACAATGTGCATGGCTTACAGAGGAAGAATTCTGTTCCACTTTCCCATGGAGATAAGAGGAAATAAAGAACGAGAACTATTAAGAAAATAGGGAAAATCCAGATGGTTGTGTAAATATATATGCGTGTACATTCATATGTAGTGTGACTAAAGTGCAAGTAGAAGCAGCAAGATATATCTGCTATCTCACATGCTGAATGCAGAAGCATACGAGGTCTGCATTAAATATATACCATTGAGAAAAACCTAGAAGATCAGATAAAGAGCACATAGAAGAATATATGGTAGAAGAAAGGGTACCAAATTCACGAAAAAGAAAAGATCATCTTAGCCATGAGATAACCGAGATAAAACAAACACTTAAGCTGCTGTACCAAACAGGAGCCATCTAGGATATTGCAAGAAATGCCAAATATTTCTATACATATGCAAAATCCAAGCTAAGAACTTCATGTAGAATTGGTCCATTAATAAAAGGAGGTTCATATACAGTCGAACAGAAAATAAGTGAAATTCTAAGATGCCAATACGAGTTGATGATCAAAAAAAACACTAAATGAAAGCTGGATGGAGAATGCAAAAACTTTTTCATTCCATCTGAAGGCCATGCAAACCAAATAACTGACATTAGTTTCCCACCAAGGCAGGGTGGCCTGAAAAAGAGAAACTTCCATCATTCACTCCATCACTGTATTATACCAGAAGCATGCTTAACATACAGTTATAAAACTGCAACATTAACACCCCTCCTTCAGAGTGCCAGCACTGTACTTCACATCTCCAGGAATCAAGTCCGGCCTGCCCGTTTCCCTGAATCCTTTCAAAAATTTGTTACCTTGCTTACACTCCAACAACATGTCAAGTCCTAAAAACCATTTGTCTCCATTTGCTTGTATCTAACACACTCGTGCATGCTTGCTGGGAGTCCAAGCCCCTCGCACACAAAACTCCCTTTACCCCCTCCCTCCAACCTTTCCTAGGCTGACCTCTGCCACACCTTTCCTCCACTAGAGTTATACACTGTCATTCTATTTTCCATCTTTTCTACTTGTCCAAACCGTCTCAATAACCCCTCCTCAGTCCTCCAAACTATGGATTCTCTTCATTAGTACTAGTCCAATAGAATTTGAAAAAGAAATAGAAAACATGCCCGTTTACTCATCTCTTGGACCAGGTTCACAAAAATTCCTTATAAAAAAGTGCAAAACACCACTAATGTAAGCACTCTATATCCTTTAGAGAAAGCTTGGATCCAGGTGAAATTCCAGAGACCCTAAGAGAGAGAGTGCTAGCCAAAAAATTAAAGACCAGTAGGCTACCATCCTACATCATAAGTCATTGAAAGAGTGATGAGATGCCAGATTACAAACTTTATGGAACAGCACAATCTGCACAACTTAAACCAGCATGGTTTTTAGATCCAGATCATGCTTGTCACAACTGCTAAACCACTGTGATAGTTACAGAGGCATTAAAAGAAGACCAAAACACGGATATGATATTTACAGATTTTGCAATGACATTTGTCAGATGCAATTATGGGGTGATTGCACACAAAATGAGGGCCATGGGCTTAATGGAGAAGGTAGGCAGATAGATTTTAAATTTGCTGACAGAACACCCCAAAATAGAAGTAAACAGCAAAACCCGCACAAAAAAGTAAGTCCCCCAAAGGCACTGTCCTGGGGGCCTCTACTGTTTTTTGCCTCATAGCTACAAAATAAAAGCCCCCATCATGGTTGTTATCATCATTTGCGAAAACTTAAAATTAGATGAGTCCCCTTAGAATGCAAAAAATTGATGAAGATATAAGGGGGGTTTCCCAGTGGGCTTGGAGAACACCATGATGTTCAGGGTGTTTAATTTCCCCAACTGCGTAATGTGGAAAGAATAAAGAACTGGGGTAAGAACCCATGATGTTCAGTGGTGATTAATTCAACTGCGAGATTGGAAAAAATAAAAAACTCAAAAAGGACCTAACAGAACCCAGGAAGATCTTAAAATAGAATGAAAGGAACATTGCAAGACCGGGTATAATTATACAGCTGACTGTTCTTAACAACCGCTTTCAGGAGGAGGAGATGTAGCCAAAAACATATATATAGACATTTATGCCTGCAAAGAGCTAGTAAGCATTAAAAATTACTGGGAAAACCTGAAAGTCCTAAATATGTATTCATGGGAGGAGAAAGAGAGAGAGCTCATGATAATACAGCCTCTCCTCACTTAGCATGACTCAGACTTATGACAGGCTTTCTGACCAGTAATGCATATAAATAAAATTTTTAGAGCTGAAGGGAACAAAGGGTAGAGTTGGGCCAGGTTGGAGGGAGGGGAAAGGGGAGATTGAGTGCAGAGGCTTTGACATCCAACAGGTTTGTGGACAGTTAGGCAGGAGTAGTGGAGGCAATGGTTTTATGGTTTACATGCTGTGGATGGGGAGATAGAACATTTATGTAAGGATTCAGGAATATTAATTAGCTGAGTTAGTCCTGGGGGTGGGAAGCACAGTCCCTGCACTTTGGGAGTTGCAGTTCAGAGGGTCATTTAGCTGGATATAAGACTTGTAGGAGACATTGATTGAATGAATGACAGTGAAAGTGTTTTTCTTTTTTGGGTCGCCCAACCTTTGGGTGGGAGATGTCCATGTGTTGAGAAATTGTAGTTAGATCAAGCTCAAGTTATCATTGTTTGGTTTCATATTTTTTTTATCCTTTCAAAAGTAACTAGAAACGGTTTTATCGAGCATCAATGCTGGCATTTTGATGTTCGATATATTGCACCAATAACAGAGAAATTTAACCAGAAAGGCAGCAACATTGTACGTCAAGCAGGTTTGTACAGAATCTGTCTGGAGCTTATCAAGTATGTTATCTAAGTTTTTTTTTTTTTTTTTTTAATGACATGGCAGTTTTAAAAATCATGATTAGTCCTCTATTTTTGCTCATTTTAATAGCTTATAAAAGAAAGTAAAAACTATGCTAGGAGAGACTAAGTCCACTTAAGCCAAAAGAAATTTTAAAAGCTTACATAGCAGATCGGAAAATTGAGTGCTTTTGGTTTGCGCTTATAATATGAAAAGTGAAGTTTGCCCACTCGTATATATATTATATATATATATAGAAAATTTATATATAAATTGTATAATATATATAATGTATATAAATTTTATAATATTTATTTATATATATTTATTTATATAATATTATAAATATGTTTTATTTATATATATGTATATATATAATATGTTTATATATAAATAATGTAATATATATATATGATAATATTAAAATGTATATTATAATAGTTTATATATAAATATGTTATAAATATATATGTATATATATATAAAATATATAAATATATAATTATATATTTTATATATATATATATATATATATATATAAATATATATATATATATATATAAATATGTAATATATTTATCTTTTATATATCATTTAACTTGTAAAAAATAATTTACATTTTATATTCAGGATTAAGATATTGAATAAAACCATTTTTTTTTTTTATGTTACTTCAGAGATGGAATGTGTGTTGACCCAACACACATGTATCATGAGCTGCAGGCCAATTATCATTCCCCAGACCACAGCGATGAAGAAAACCTGGAGGGAGTGTCGAGAGGCAGTGGTAAAGGAAGTCACAGCAAAGGGCTCCGGGGCCGTGGCCAAGCATTGCCAGATAATCGTACATGGCAGCAAAAGTGCAAAGATCTCTTGAGAAGCATTTTTGAGAGAGAAGATTCCATGCCTTTCAGGTAAGATGAATACATCTTGTAAATTGTTGACTACAAATTCCTTGTATTAGTGAGGTACTTTTTCTTTATTACATTTTAATACTCTGAAACATCAAAGTACGTATGTATAGATTTTTATGGATTTTTCATATAATTTTTTAAAAATATATGACGAGCTGTTGGCATGTGAGCAGGGCAATATTTTGTGAAGGGATTCAGGGAAAACTGTTAGCTGGGCTTGAGTCCTGGAGGTGGGAAGTACAATGCCAGCACTTTAAAGGAGGGGTTTGGGATATTCGCAGTTTGGAGTAGCTAAACTGTCGTATCTGGGTGCCTCTGCCAAGATGGTGATTGTGTATGAGTGATGGTGAAAGTGTTGACTGATAATAAAGTTTTTTTTTTTTTATATGGGTTTTTCTTCTTTGGGCCACCTTACCTCTGTGGGATACACCCGGGGTGTTGAAAGAAATATATACAGTAAACCTCGGCTTACGAGTGCCCCACCATGCGAGTTTTTTTGGGATGTGAAAAGTCGCTTGTCGATTTTTTGTTTCTGAATACGAGCGAAATTTCAGGATGCAAGCGAGCCTCAAGGGAGGTTCCTTGACGCTGCTGAGGGGCTCTTGCTCTTGATCTAGGGAATTGGATCTGTGCTCCAGTTCCTAAATTAATAATAATAACAATTATACTGGCAGTTTGAGGGATATGTTGTGTATCTTTATATGTATATGCTTCTATACTGTTTGTATTCTGAGCACCTCTGCAAAAACAGTGATAAATGTGTGAGTGTGGTGAAATGTTGAATGATGATGAAAATATTTTCTTTTTGGGGATTTTCTTTCTTTTTTGGGTCACCCTGCCTCGGTGGGAACGGCCGACTTGTTGAAAAAAAAAAAAAATTTAAAACTACGTACTAATAACAATAATAATAAATGTATAATATAATATACGTAATATAATAATAAAATTATAATAGGGACGCACTAATGATAATAATAATATGTATAAAGGTAGAAAGTTTAAAGTGAACATAGAAAAGAGTAAGGTGATGAGGGTATCAATGATTTAAATAAAGAAAACTTGGGTATCAAATTGGGGGGTAGTAGTATGGAAGAAGTGAATGTTTTCAGATATTGGGAGTTGATGTGTCAGCGGATGGATTTATGAAGGATGAGGTTAATCATAGAATTTATGAAGGAAAAAAGGTGAGTGGTGCATGAGGTATATGTGGGGACAAAAAATGTTACCTATGGGGGCAAAGAAGGGAATTATGAAAGTATAGTAGTACCAACACTTTTTTGGGTGTGAAGCTTGGGTTGTAAATGCTGCAGCAAAGGAGGCGGTTGGAGGGAGTGGAGATGTCCTGTCTAAGGGCAATGTTGGTGGTTTAAAAAAGAAGGTGTGGAATTAATAAAAGTATTAGTCGATAATTTTTCTTCTTCTTATTCTTTTTAGTAATCTTTACAGGAAAAGGGTTACTAGCCCCTTGTTCCCGGCATTTAGTTGACTTTTACAACACACATGGCTTATGGGGGAAAGATTCTTATTCCACTTCCCCATGGATATAAAAGGAAAAGTAATAAGACCAAGAACTATTAAGAATAAAATCAAAGAAAACTCAGATGAGTGTGATGAATAAACTGTGCATGTATGTGTAGTGTGACCTAAGTGTAAGTAGAATAGCAAAGACATGCCTATAATCTTGCATATTTATGAGACAGACAAAAGACACCAGCAATCCCACCATCATGTAAAACAATTACAGGCTTTTGTTTCACACTCACTTGGCAGGACGGTAGTACCTCCCTGGGGGGGTTGCTGTCTACCAACCTACTACAAAGAAGGGAATGTATGAAAGTATAGTAGTACCAACACTCTTATATGGATGTGAAGCTTGGGTGGTAAATGCAGCAGCAAGGAGACGGTTTTGGGGGCAAATGGAGATGTCCTGTCAAGGGCAATGTGTGGGGTAAATATTATGCAGAAAATTTTGGAGTGTGGGGAAAATTTGGGGAAGGTGTGGGGGTTAATAAAAGCATTAGTCAGAGGGCAGAAAAGGGGTTGTTGAGGTGGTTTGGTCATTTAGAGAGAATGGATCAAAGTAGAATGACATGGAAAGCATATAAATCTATAGGGAAGGAAGGAGGGGTAGGGTTGTCCTCGAAAGGGTTGGAAAGAGGGGGTAAAGGAGGTTTTGTGGGCGAGGGGGTTGAATTTCCAGCAAGCGTGCATGAGCGGTTAGATAGGAGTGAATGGAGACGAATGATACTTGGGACCTGACGATCTGTTTTGGGGTGTAGCAGGGTAATATTTTGTGAAGGGATTCAGGGAAACCGGTTATTTTCATAGTCGGACTTGAGTCCTGGAAATGGAAGTACAATGCCTGCCTTTAAAGGAGGGGTTTTTGGGATATTGGCAGTTTGGAGGGATATGTTGTGTATCTTTTACGTAATGCTTCTAAACTGTTGTAATTCTGAGCACCTCTGCAAAAACAGTGATTATGTGTGAGTGAGGTGAAAGTGTTGATTGAAGATGAAAGTATTTTCTTTTTGGGATTTTCTTTCTTTTTTGGGTCACCCTCCTTGGGGGAGGGTGACTGGCTTGTTGAAAAAAAAAATATATAATATGTACATACTACATACAATAAGTTTGAGAAACCCACCACGAGATGGCAGTGTGTACCAAAACAAAGCTGGCCATCCATGTGTGCTTATGGAGCCTCCCTCATGGTGAAGGAATTCTTTTGTTTTCCTTACATTTGTGCAGTTTATTTGCTAGAGGAAAATACTAGCGATATTCCTGAAATAATAGATTACGTAGAACAGGATGATAAACTATGTACGATTGCGGTAACTAGTACAGGGTCCTCAGACTAATAGAGAAACTAAAACCTAACAAATCCCCAGGTCCTGAGAACTGTTTGAAAGGATGTTAAAGGAATGTGAAGAGGGAACTTAGCATACCTTTTCTAAAACTTTTTAACATATCACTACAAACTGGCATAGTGCCTAATAATGGAAAATGGCAAATGTAATATTTTTACAAGCA
>NC_069429.1:6024890-6123206 GCF_026875155.1 Cherax quadricarinatus | reverse complement strand
CCTAGGGAACGTATGGATTTGTCAGTTAAAAACAGAGTAGGGGAGTTAGTAGATGGGGAGAGGGAGGTATTAGGCAGATGGTGAGAATATTTTGAGGAACTTTTTAAATGTTGAGGAAGAAAGGGAGGCGGTAATTTCATGCACTGGCCAGGGAGGTATACCATCTTTTAGGAGTGAAGAAGAGCAGAATGTAAGTGTGGGGGAGGTACGTGAGGCATTACGTAGAATGAAAGGGGATAAAGCAGCTGGAACTGATGGGATCATGACAGAAATGTTAATGCAGGGGGGGATAGTGTTAGAGTGTCTGGTACTTTTGTTTAATAAATGTATTAAAGAGGGGAAGGTACCTAGGGATGGGCAGAGAGCATGTATAGTCCCTTTATATAAAGGGAAGGGGACAAAAGAGAGATTGTAAAAATTATAGAGGAATAAGTTCGAGTATACCAGGAAAAGTGTACGGTAGGGTTATTGACAGAATTAGAGGTAAGACAGAATGTAGGATTGCGGATGAGCAAGGAGGTTTCAGAGTGGGTAGGGGATGTGTGGATCAAGTGTTTACATTGAAATATATATGTGAACAGTATTTAGATAAAGGTAGGGAAGTTTTTATTGCATTTATGGATTTAGAAAAGGCATATGATAGTGGATAGGGGAGCAATGTGGCAGATGTTGCAAGTATATGGAATAGGTGGTAAGTTACTAAATGCTGTAAAGAGTTTTTATGAGGATAGTGAGGCTCAGGTTAGGGTGTGTAGAAGAGAGGGAGACTATTTCACGGTAAAAGTAGGTCTTAGACAGGGATGTGTAATGTCACCATGGTTGTTTAATATATTTATAGATGGGGTTGTAAAAGAAGTAAATGCTAGGGTGTTCGGGAGAGGGGTGGGATTAAATTATGGGGAATCAAATACAAAATGGGAATTGAGAGTTACTTTTTGCTGATGATACTGTACTTATGGGAGATTCTAAAAAAAATTGCAAAGGTTAGTTGATGAGTTTGGGAGTGTGTGTAAAGGTAGAAAGTTGAAAGTGAACATAGAAAAGAGTAAGGTGATGAGGGTATCAAATGATTTAGATAAAGAAAAATTTGATATCAAATTGGGG
This sequence comes from Cherax quadricarinatus, assembly GCF_026875155.1. NCBI lineage: Eukaryota > Metazoa > Arthropoda > Malacostraca > Decapoda > Parastacidae > Cherax > Cherax quadricarinatus. Next base: position 6,122,102 of record NC_069429.1, on the reverse strand, counting down.
AGGAGGATATGGAAGAAGTGAATGTTTTCAGATACTTGGAAGTTGACATGTCGGCAGATGGATTTATGAAGGATGAGGGTAATCATAGAATTGATGAAGGAAAAAAGGTGAGTGGTGCGTTGAGGTATATGTGGAGTCAAAAAACGTTATCTATGGAGGCAAAGAAGGGAATGTATGAAAGTATAGTAGTACCAACACTCTTATATGGGTGTGAAGCTTGGGTTGTGAATGCAGCAGCGAGGAGGTGGTTGGAGGCAGTGGAGATGTCCTGTCTAAGGGCAATGTGTGGTGTAGATATTATGCAGAAAATTCGGAGTGTGGAAATTAGGAGAAGGTGTGGAGTTAATAAAAGTATTAGTCAGAGGGCTGAAGAAGGGTTGTTGAGGTGGTTTGGTCATTTAGAGAGAATGGATCAAAGTAGAATGACATGGAGAGCATTTAAATCAGTAGGAGAAGGAAGGCGGGGTAGGGGTCGTCCTCGAAAAGGTTGGAAGGAAGGGGTAAGGGAGGTTTTGTGGGAGAGGGGCTTGGACTTCCAGGAGGCGTGCATGAGCGTGTTCGATAGGAGTGAATGGAGACGAATGGTATTTGGGACCTGACGATCTGTTGGAGTGTGAGCAGGGTAATATTTAGTGAAGGGATTCAGGGAAACCGTTTATTTTTATATAGCCGGACTTGAGTCCTGGAAATGGGAAGTACAATGCATGCACTCTAAAGAAGGGGTTTTGGGATATTAGCAATTTGGAGGGATATGTTGTGCATCTTTATATGTATATGCTTCTAAACTGTTGTGTTTCTGAGCACCTCTGCAAAAGCAGTGATTGTGTGAGTGAGGTGAAAGTGTTGAATGATGATGAAAGTATTTTCTTTTTGGGGATTTTCTTTCTTTTTGGGTCACCCTGCCTCAGTGGGAGACGGCCGACTCGCTGAAAAAAAACAAAAAACATGCATGTGTAGTGTGACTAAGTGAAAGTAGTAGCAGCAAGATGTACGTGAAATTTTGCATGTTTGAGACAAAAAAAAAAGACCCCAGCAATCCTACCATCATATAAAACAATTAAAGGCTTCCATTTTACACTCGCTTGGTAGGACGGTAGTACCTCCCTGGGCGGTTGCTATCTTCCAATATACTCAACTTAAAATATCTTCATCCTTAGCTTATAGTGAGTACTGAATATATTTATTGTAGGAAGTCTGAATAAATGAAGAATGGGTATAATTGAAAACCTCTGCATTAGCAAAGGGCTGTAAAACAGTCCACCTGTAATTTAAAACTGCGGCATTAGCAAAACTCCGTAATGCAAAGTGCTGTAAACCGGGGCCCTCTTTTACTAAATACAGTGTTCTTTCCTTCCTTTACTTTCTTTGTATAATTCAAATTTGTCCAGTCACAGTAAGTTTTTTCCATATATACAGATAGGTTTTATCTCAATTTTTGAGAGAACTTTATCCCCCCCACCCCCACCATGCAGGTCGTGTTGGAGCTCGTAGAGTTGGCGATGTTGAAGGTGTACGTCAGTCTACAGGCAACTGGCAACGGGATCCCAACATAAAATGGAACAGGCGTGTCATTGTTAAGCGACAGAGGTTCTCAGACATTAAACAGTCTATAGAAAGACGAAGACGTTTAGGAGAAATAGAACTTCAACTTTACGAAGAAGAAAGTAAAAAGAAACCAGAACCAATGCGTTCACCAGTTCAGCCACATCATGAATCTGAAAAGAAAATACGCAAGAAACAAAAGAAACAGACTCACTCTTATTCTACCCGATCAGTGAGAGACACAGAAAGAGGCCCTTATGATCATCAGGATTCTGAGGTTAGTATTAAAGCATATTTGGTTAACAGATGGTATATGATTGCAGATTTGGCCCTTGAAAGGTGCTATCATTAAACTATAAATATTCAAGGGTAAAACGTGAAAAATAGTTCCAAATCTTTTTTATTTCCCTAGATACACTGGTTTCTGGTTTTTCTTTAGTTCAAATTATTAGCCTTTCCCAGTTTGGTTTGCAAGTACAAAGTAAGTAGGTAATATATAGTCTGAAGCACAGTGGATTAATTTAGCTACAAATAAAAATAAAATTTTAAGTAGTCTATACTTTTATGACTTACAAAATCGTAATGACACGATTGCAAACAAACAATACCACAGACGGGGATAGAACCCGCGATCAGAGAGTCTCAAAACTCCAGACCGTCGCGTTAGCCACTGGACCAGCTAGCCACAATAAGATTCGTCCAACTAGGTATATTTCTACACCATAAGAAGGTTATCACAGGCACCACTGTGACCACAAATGCAAGTTTTTACAGACGAATCTCCAGCTAGCGTGGCCGGGACGAACTCTAGCTCCAGTCCCCTCAAAACCGTCACAGTGGTGCCTATGGTAACCTTCCTATGGTGTAGAAATATACCTAGTTGGACAAATCTTATTGTGGCTAGCTGGTCCAGTGGCTAACGCGATGGTCTGGAGTTTTGAGACACTCTGATCGCGGGTTCTATCCCCATCCGTGGTATGGGTTCTATACTTTTATACGTGTATTATAATTTAGTTTGATGTGTCCCTTACAGACTAAATATCATGTGAAATAATCTGTGCACTGAATTGTTAGCAAGAGGGTACAATTGAAGTAGACCTAGTAAAAACCCAGGAGGATGGCAGAACCCCTACTCTTCCTTGGGAAAATTGCCCAAAAATTTAATATTTCCTCCATTTACCCCTTTTTTAAGCCATTTCTGGCCTGAAACAGACCAAAATCATATTTTCGCTAGTATATCTTCCAGTCTGTTAATTTAATACCAAGAAGCAGCCAATAAGCCTGCGAAAAGCGCCATAAAACATCTCAAAGTTGCTGTTTTAAATCAAATGAGCTCAGAGATTAGCTGTTCCTATCGTGCACTGCATGAACCAGAATCTTTTTTATACTGTGCACACCCACCACATGTACCCATTCTCTCATGCTTAGGCCAAAATTTACTGATCACAGCATAATTGAGGGCTGGGTGATTATAACATAGATCTGTGAGACAAAGGGTTAAAATCATTTTGGAAATATTTATTAATTATGCTTTTATTTCAGGATGGAGACCATGGTGGTCAGTCTAGTAGCTCAGGAAGTTCTTCAGGCTCAGAAGTGGTCAATGAGGAACTGCAAGAATCATCAAGTTCTGATGAGCAGTCCACAGATTATTCTGACTGGACTGCTGAAGCTGGTATCAATCTGGAACCTCCCAAACGAACCGCTCACAAACAGAAGAAAAGTCCCCGTAGAAGGAAAAAGAAAGGAAAAAGTGGCAGTGAAGAAGATACAAAGCAGAAAGAAAAGGATGAGGATGTTGATGACGATGATGATGATGATGACAAAAACAAAGAAAATGATACCAAAAACATATGGACTACGCCTCGTTCACAAAGAAAGGTGCGAAATGGGATTTTATATACATCCTCTCCTCACTTAATGACTGGGTTCCATTCCTAAGAGTAGGTGGTAAGCAAATTGGTCATTAAGAAAGGAGCATACTATACTTGTAGTGGATTTGTGTCAACCATCTTTAGATATTTTTTAATGTCACCTTTGCACCATTTATAACATTCCTAGTATATTTTTAAATGTTTATACAGTAGTGTACTGTTTACTGTAATAAAAAAGAAAGCAGCTCTAATATACATTACTTAGATTTGCATCCTGGTTGGAGAACTGGTTTTAAGTCTGAGTGGTCGGTAAGAGCACATCACTTAGTGGGGAGAGGCTTATTGGGTGGAATGGACCCAGGATTTGGGGAGGTACTGCAGTCCTGTCATAAGAATGAAATGGAAGTCAGTTGAATGTTTTGCATATTCTTTCTCATTAACATGCTAGATGATGGGTAAGTCTTACAAGCTGCTACTTACATTAATACACTTTATACATTGCTTTTCTGTGATTATCCCCAGAACAATTAATTGATTAACCCTTAAATGGTCCAAACGTATATATACATTTTTTCAACATCTGAAAGTATGTAAAAAAATGTAGATCTTCTTTTTTGTTTTACATTTGAAAACGTGTAAAAAAAACTTTTATCTACATTTTCTTTTTTTTTATATTTGAAAATATGTAAAAAAAAGTAGATCTACTTTTGTAGCACTACGAATTTGAACGTCGATCTGTTTGGACCGTTTAAGGGTTAATACAAAAAGTGAAATATCTTAGCTACACTTAAGTTTAATCATTATCAAGTTATTATCCTAATTTTTCATGTAAGTCTGCTTCTTTTTCACTGACATACTCCAATATAAAGTGACCATTTGATAAGCTCAATAATTTTTTTTTTTTTTATCATCACACTGGCCGATTCCCACCAAGGCAGGGTGGCCCGAAAAAGAAAAACTTTCACCATCATTCACTCCATCACTGTCTTGCCAGAAGGGTTCTTTACACTACAGTTTTTAAACTGCAACATTAACACCCCTCCTTCAGAGTGCAGGCACTGTACTTCCCATCTCCAGGACTCAAGTCCGGCCTGCCGTTTCCCTGAATCCCTTCATAAGTGTTACTTTGCTCACACTCCAACAGCACGTCAAGTATTAAAAACCATTTGTCTCCATTCACTTCTATCAAACATGCTCACGCATGCCTGCTGGAAGTCCAAGCCCCTTGCACACAAAGCCTCCTTTACCCCCTCCCTCCAACCTTTCCTAGGCCGACCCCTACCCCGCCTTCCTTCCACTACAGACTGATACACTCTTGAAGTCATTCTGTTTCGCTCCATTCTCTCTACATGTCCGAACCACCTCAACAACCCTTCCTCAGCCCTCTGGACAACAGTTTTGGTAATCCTGCACCTCCTCCTAACTTCCAAACTACAAATTCTCTGCATTATATTCACACCACACATTGCCCTCAAACATGACATCTCCACTGCCTCCAGCCTTCTCCTCGCTGCAACATTCATCACCCATGCTTCACACCCATATAAGAGCGTTGGTAAAACTATACTCGCATACATTCCCCTCTTTGCCTCCAAGGACAAAGTTCTTTGTCTCCACAGACTCCTAAGTGCACCGCTCACCCTTTTCCCCTCATCAATTCTATGATTCACCTCATCTTTCATAGACCCATCTGCTGACACGTCCACTCCCAATATATCTCTAGGTATCTAGAATTTTAGTTTTCCTTCATCTTTTTTGGAAAGATAATGATTGTGTGAATGATGATTTTTTTTTTTTATGGGGGGAGGGTTACCCTGCCTCAGTGGGAGATGGCCATCTTGTTGGAAAAAATTTTATGAAGACATGGACTTGTACTTAAATTTTTTTTTTTTTTTTTTTTCAACAAGTCGGCCGTCTCCCACCGAGGCAGGGTGACCCAAAAAAGAAAGAAAATCCCCAAAAAGAAAATACTTTCATCATCATTCAACACTTTCACCACACTCGCACATTATCACTGTTTTTGCAGAGGTGCTCAGAATACAACAGTCTAGAAGCATACACATATGAAGATACACAACATATCCCTCCAAACTGCCAATATCCCTAAACCCCTCCTTTAAAGTGCAGGCATTGTACTTCCCATTTCCAGGACTCAAGTCCGACTATATGAAAATAACCGGTTTCCCTGAACCCCTTCACTAAATATTACCCTGCTCACACTCCAACAGATCGTCAGGTCCCAAGTACCATTCGTCCCATTCACTCCTATCTAACACGCTCACGCACGCTTGCTGGAAGTCCAAGCCCTTGCCCACAAAACCTCCTTTACCCCCTCTCTCCAACCCCTTTCGAGGACGACCCCTACCCCGCCTTCCTTCCCCTATAGATTTTTTATGCTTTCCATGTCTTCTACTTTGATCCATTCTCTCTAAATGACCAAACCACCTCAACAACCCCTCTTCTGCCCTCTGACTAATACTTTTATTAACTCCACACCTTCTCCTAATTTCCACACTCCGAATTTTCTGTAAAATATTTACACCACACATTGCCCTTAAACAGGACATCTCCACTGCCTCCAACCGTCTCCTCGCTACTGCATTTACCACCCAAGCTTCACACCCATAAAAAAAGTTCAAAGCCTCTGCAGTAATCATTGGTCCCTAAAAAAAAAAGATTAGCTCATGATGAGGATGACGTTAAATTAGCCCATTGGCTAGCTTAACATCAGTTCCACTGATAAAACAGCATTATGAAAAAATGCATTGTTCACTTTATATCCAAAGAACTAGCCAATACACGTGCAGCTTGCCAGTCTAATATGCATTTAGGAATGTGCTGATGTTATTTATACAATTAGTATTACAGTAATGCAGTAGTCTGCATAATAGTAAATCTTTTATTTTTATATGACTAAAAATTCAAATTGGAAAGCAATTTGTGATTAAGGAACAGAGCAAATGTTTTTTAGTGCCAGGAATGTCTGCATTGTTTATTCTAGACCCTATTCTTAAATTCGCAGATTTTTTAATTTTGTATGATTGGCCAAATTATCAATTTCTAATCACTTTATTGGATAATCGAAGTAGGTAAATGGGGAGTTCCTTGTGCTCAGTTGATAGAATAGATGGAAAACTAGCAAAATAGCTATGAGTTTGGTCCACTGGAACAATGGGCGCAGAGTGAGCGAAATCACATATGCATAAATATTGCCAAAACCTCTTAACTTTGCGAAAGCATAATCCTGTAAGTTTTCCATAAAATTTGTACTTTTGGTTTTATTACGTTCGGAAAAAGATTCTCTATCATTTCATAAGTTTTTTTTTTTTTTTTTTTTTTTTTTTTTTTTTTTTTTTTTTTTTTTTTTTTTTTTTTTTTTTGCCCCCAACAAGCCAGCCGTATCCCATTGAGGCAGGGTGACTGGAAAATATTTTTTTTTTTTTTTTTTTTTTTCCCCAACAAGTCGGTCGTCTCCCACCGAGGTAGGGTGACCCAAAAAAGAAAGAAAATCCCCAAAAAGAAAATACTTTCATCATCATTCAACACTTTCACCACACTCACACATTATCACTGCTTTTGCAGAGGTGCTCAGAATACAACAGTTTAGAAGCATATACATATAAAGATACACAACATATCCCTCCAAACTGCCAATATCCCAAACCCCTCCTTTAAAGTGCAGGCATTATACTTCCCATTTCCAGGACTCAAGTCCGACTATATGAAAATAACCGGTTTCCCTGAATCCCTTCACTAAATATTACCCTGCTCACACTCCAACAGATCGTCAGGTCCCAAGTATCATTCGTCTCCATTCACTCCTATCTAACACGCTCATGCACGCTTGCTGGAAGTCCAAGCCCCTCGCCCACAAAACCTCCTTTACCCCCTTTTTTCCAACCCTTTCGAGGACGACCCCTACCCCTCTTTCCTTCCCCTATAGATTTATATGCTTTCCATGTCATTCTACTTTGATCCATTCTCTCTAAATGACCAAACCACCTCAATAACCCCTCTTCTGCCCTCTGACTAATGCTTTTATTAACTCCACACCTTCTCCTAATTTCCACACTCCGAATTTTCTGCATAATATTTACACCACACATTGCCCTTAGACAGGACATCTCCACTGCCTCCAACCGTCTCCTCGCTGCTGCATTTACCACCCAAGCTTCACATCCATATAAGAGTGTTGGTACTACTATACTTTCATACATTCCCTTCTTTGTCTCCATAGATAACGTTTTTTGACTCCACATATACCTCAACGCACCACTCACCTTTTTTCCCTCATCAATTCTATGATTAACCTCATCCTTCATAAATCCATCCGCCGACACGTCAACTCCCAAGTATCTGAAAACTTTCACTTCTTCCATATATATATATTCCATATATATATATATATATATATATATATATATATAGTATCTTATATATTGTGTTTTAGTTAAGTGACTAAAATAAAAGAAAGAAATGAACCTCCCATCCCAATCACTGAAAATTCAGTACAGTACTAATTCCTACAATTTTTTCTCTAATGTTGCTGGGACAGTGGACCAGAGTTAATGTGGGATGGAAATCTTGCTTTATTGCACAACAGTTGAGCATGTATAGTTCTTTATACTCCTAATAATTTTGCCTTGTGTATTGTACCATTGTATTCTTGTTAATTTTCAAACCCATTTTGAAGTTCCACTGTTATAACCTTAATTTTGAGGGTAACTAGTTTTTTCTATTGTTAAATAAAATTTCTTTTTTTCCTGTAAATAATCTTTATCACAAAGTTATGTATGATCATTATATCCACAGCGAGGACCAAGGCCCAACCTTTCAGAAATTGGTGGAGGTGCTGATGAAATTCCTGAGGAGTTCCGACCACCAGAATGGTTAACCGAAACCTTTCCCAAGAAAGCTCCATATTTCCCACAAATGGGTGATGAACTTATATATTTTATGCAAGGCCACATGCTCTATGTAGAAGCTGTTATGAACAGAAAACTGTATAATGTGGATAAGCGGAGTTTGCCATGGATGAGATCTACAAATAAACTCAGGGTAAGTATTTTAGGTTTATTTGATAGTACATATTTAAACATACTCCCAGGATGATGGTATACTGTATAATAGATTGTGTGAAAACTACTATGAATGTTTGTGGCTTGAAGATTCGTGGAGCATCTGTGAGCATGTTAAATTAGAATAAGTTAAGATGAGATGTCTAGAATTTGACATTCCGTTGGAGTTTGTACTCGCCTGTATGTATTTGTAAGTGCATGGTTACAGAAGTCCAGTCTTAGCTCCTAGCAACACTTTGCAACTTGAAGCTTGCCAGTCTCACTCCTAGCTTCATGGGCCCTGTTATACCTATTCTTAAAACTATATGGAAAAACTTACTTGTTAGACTCCCATTTTTGAGGTGGGAAGTGTAATACATTCACTGGGAAAGCCTGGTGGATATGTTGGGGTCTGGTGGGTCATTGTTGGATCCTGCTGTCTTTTCCTCTTTGGAAAACAAATAAGCAGCAGAGGTATACAACAAGGCCTATTCCTGAGCTAAGGGACATGAACTGAGGAGAGGCTGGCGGAAGACATGCAAACAGTATACAAACTACTCGGGGAAATTGATAAAGAAGACAGAGGCTGTTTGAGAGGATGAGAAAGAGGAACTCAGGGATACTGTTGGAGGTTAGAATCACAGGGATGTTAAGGAGTATTTCTTCAGTCTGAGTGGTTGGGAAATGGAATAATTTTGGTGAGGAGGTAGCCAAGCAAGCCGAACTTGAGTCCTGGAGGTGGAAGGTACAGTGCCTGCGCTCTGAAGGAGTGCAAGGTAGATGGACAAGGTAGATTATAGTGGAGAAATGAACATGTTATTAGAAGATGGGGCAACTTACGTGGCCCTTAAAAGGTTGGGCATGATACATGTATGTTAAATGAAAATTGGAACATTCAGTAGTGATATGGTGCCTGCACACTAAAAAGATGGACAAAGAGTAGTAGTTCAAAGAAGCAATGCAAAATGGCCACTGTGCCTATATAAATAAGCTAGGAGGAAAGGCTGAGAGCATAAGACGTATTCTTATTGGCTTCAAGGGACAAGAGGAGATGTAAACACAAGCAAGATTACAGATTTACACATTTTTAATGGATATAGGAGGAGGTGCGGGATTACCAAAACTGTTGTCCAGAGGGCTGAGGAAGGGTTGTTGAGGTGGTTCAGACATGTAGAGAGAATGGAGTGAAACAGAATGACTTCAAGAGTGTATCAGTCTGTAGTGGAAGGAAGGCGGGGTAGGGGTCGGCCTAGGAAAGGTTGGAGGGAGGGGGTAAAGGAGGTTTTGTGTGCGAGGGGCTTGGACTTCCAGCAGGCATGCGTGAGCGTGTTTGATAGGAGTGAATGGAGACAAATGGTTTTTAATACTTGATGTGCTGTTGGAGTGTGAGCAAAGTAACATTTATGAAGGGATTCAGGGAAACCGGCAGGCCGGACTTGAGTCCTGGAGATGGGAAATACAGTGCCTGCACTCTGAAGGAGGGGTGTTAATGTTGCAGTTTAAAAACTGTAGTGTAAAGGACCCTTCTGGCAAGACAGTGATGGAGTGAATGATGGTGAAAGTTTTTCTTTTTCGGGCCACCCTGCCTTGGTGGGAATCGGCCAGTGTGTTAATAAAAAAAAAAATAGAAAATACAGGATAAAATGCACTGGGTCATTTGATTTGGAAATAAGGGGCAAAGTCCACTGGTTAGTTATTGTTATTTTTTTTCAGTCACGGCAAAATAATATCATCTCCAGCCACCGTAGTCTCTATTGCCAGCCACCTGCTCCTTCCGTATTAGTCTGTTTCATTGATGGTTTACTTTAAAAGCTAGCTTTCCTCACCACCAACGGGGAGAACAAGAAGCCATAGCTGTAAATCAAGGAATAATAAGTTTCCAAACAGATCGTAAAGGGCTGTTTGACCCCTCAGAGTAATAGAACAGTAGAGCGAGTTACAAGAGACAATAGTGAGTGCTACAACCACCAGAAATTTTCAAATATTTTGTAGATGTAGTACTGAAGATGGGATGCAATAAGCTTTGCTCTGCTGTTATGAATGGGTACATAATTACACACTATATATATTTATGATTTTTTTCCTCTTCCATTACAGTTTATTGATTGGCATAAGTAAGAGAGAGAACTAAAATTATATTGTGTATGTCAACATAACAAGATTAGGTCCAGATAAGAAGTCATTTTATAATTCATGAACTGTAAAAGAAAACTTGAAAAACGATAAGAATTTTCTTACCAGTACTGGTTATCTATTGAATGTTAAATGTTTAAAAATTATTTTTGGTTTAATCAGGGCTTTTAATATCCTGCCATTTTTATTTTTCCAACCTCTTGAATTATTACAGTAAGCATGTTTTCCTAGATAAATATATTTCTTTCAATACTTTTTCAGCACCAAGAATTCGTTAAGATAATTGGCATCAAATACGAAATTAAACCACCACGGTTGTGCTGTCTGAAGTTGGGTATCTTGGAAGTTGGCAGGGGAAAGTTAACATCAGATTCCTTCACTATCAAATATCATGACATGCCTGATGTACTTGACTTCTTAATACTAAAGGCTACATATGATGTTGCTGTTAGGAGACAGTGGAGGCCAGGTAAGTTCATACAAAAATACCTCCATATTTAGCATGTGTGTTTGAGCTACAAATGAGATGGAACAAGAGAGAATGAAAGTCAGCACAGTTCTCAGGTGTGGATGATACCCTTGTGCTGACTTATTCAAAATAGGAACTGGGTAGAAGCAGGCTATGTGCTAAGGATGTTTTTAGGCACAATGAGCAGTGTCTAGATTAAATGCCATTAAATAAAATGTTGAAGTGTTGGCTTCTTATTAAACAAGTGTTTGAATGAGAGATTCTTTTGCCTGATCATTATTTAGAAATAGCAATCCAATGGTTCCCAACGTTTTTTTGCACCGTTCCCCACCTCGACACTTCAAAAAATTTGATGTCCTCCAAGGTATAAATACAAATTTAGTTGTTGAAAAGCATAATATTGGGTAAACACAGTACGACAAAATTAAATTTACTGTAACTTTTTTCAAATTGCTCCCCAAAACCTTCAAATTGCCCTCCCCTCCACCCCCTGTGGGGTATATGCCCCACTTCGGGAATCTCTGAGCTAGACTAAGCAGAATGTAAAATGCAAGTACAGTACAAGGATGCAATTTTTTTTTAAAGACACCTAGATTCTCTTATTTAAATCTTGTAATGCTTATGATACATGAAATGTTGGTAGGTAGTACTAGAGAGCTTAGGACATGCTAAAAATTTGAAATTCTGGCAAAAATAGGAAGTCATATCCTTGAAGTAGGTAAAAGGCAGACATTACTTTGAAGTAGCTGGAGTAAGGGGTCTTTATTTTTAAGTAACTAGAGTAAGAAGGTCTTTATTTTTAAGTAAGGGAAGACAATGCAGTGAGGCGATGACTAAGTGAAAGGTGATAAGTCATTGTACTGAAGAAATTGACCAAGTGAAGAATATAAAAGTTAAAAAAAAAAAAATGTTGGTTAATGAGATTACTAATTTTCAGGTATTGGAGCAGACTTCATAGTTTCATTTTCAGTGTTTACCTTGTCTTAGTTTTTCAAAGTTATCTGGCTGTAGCACTCACTAAATCTTGTAAATCATTCTGTTGTTGTAACATAATAGTGTATAACTTTTCAGCAGCTTTCCTTAGTTTGTAATTACGAGTGCCTTGTTTTGCCAGCTATGTAGTGGTATTAAGACATCTTCCTTGTCAGTTCTTTCCTATCCTTTTATGATCTTGAATGCGATGATCGTGCCTTCTTTTTTCTTCCAATTGATCAAAAAAATCATTTCCAGTGCTTTCAGCCTTTCTTCATAACTCGTATGTGTTAGCTCTAGAGGCTATTTTGTAGCTCGTCTTTGCCGTTTTTTTTTTTTCTTAAGGTGCGCAAACAGTGCCACCACTGCATTTCCAGTTTGATTTTCCACGTCATTATGATGCTGTCCCTCAAGGGTAATTTTTATTTTTGGGAAAAGAGAGGAGTCACAGGGGGCTAGATCTGGGGAGTAGGGAGGGTGGAGAAAAAACCACCATGTTGGTTTTGGCTAGACTACTTGGGGCTGGCAGTACCATGTGAGGAACATTATCATGATGAATGAATCAATTGTTGGACATCATGAGTGAGGGGTTGGATTTCAGTGGGACTTGCACGTGAGTGGATAGTTATCGAAGCTTATTGCTAGGGTAGCATTTATTCTGTTAGTGGGTTGGATTTGTGAAGGACTTGCCTAGTATGGGCCAACAGGCCTAATGCAGTTTTCTTCCTTTATGTTCAGTGACATCAGGACATTTCTATCTCGTGTCTTCCCTCAGACATCTCAGAACCTTGATGTAAAAGTTTTGGTTAACTGTCTGCCTTGGAGTAAATACCTGAAGAACAATTCCCACTTGAAAAAAAAAAAATGCTATTCACATTGCTTTTGAGTTACTGTGTCCTTTTTGGCCTGGGTGAGGTGGAGCTTTTTCATTGAGAAGACTGAAGCATATACAGTGGTCCCTCAATTATCGTCCTTAATCCATTACTGGAAGTGGGACTCATTATCGAAATAGACGATTTTCGAATCAATTTTCCCCATAAGAAATAATGTAAATCCAATTAATTCATTCCAGACACCCAGAAGTATCAACAACAATTTTTTTTTTTACCTAAAAGATAGATTTACATGCACAAAAGAATGAACATTCAACATGACAGTTACCTTTATTGAAGGTTGTTGATGAATGGAAAGGACAGGGGGGGGGAAGAGGGGGAAAGAGGGTTTTTTGGGAAAGGGGAAAAACCCCCCCCCAAAGGGGATCGAGGGCCAAAATAAAATGTAAAAAAGGGAAACTTTGGGGTAATGGGGGTTTGGGTTAAATGAGGGAAACGGTTCTCCCTTAGTAGGGTAAATCGAAGCAAAAAAAATTGGGTGGTTTAAAAATTTGGGTTGGGAAAAATTTGGTTTGGGGCCCTTCCGCAAGGTGCATGAGCGTGTTAGATAGGAGTTAAAGGGAGACGAATGATACTTGGGCCCCTGACGATTGTTGGAGGGGGTGAGCAGGTTTAATTTTTTGGGAAAGGGGATTGGGGAAAAACCAGTTATTTTCATTATAGGGGGAAATTGAGCCCGGGAAAAAGGGGAAAAGTACAATGCCGCACTTTTAAAGGGGGGGTTTTGGGTTTGGCCCGGGGTTTGGGGGTTTGTTGTGTGTCTATACGTGTATGTTCAAAAATATTGTTTTTTTTGGGAGCACCTCTGAAAAAAACAGTGATAGTGTGGGTGAGGTGGTGTGTGTTTTGAATGATGATAAAAAGTTTTTTCCCTTTTTGGGGTTTTTTTTATTTTTTGGGGGTCACCCTGCCTCGGGGGGGGGGAGGGCCGATTTTTTTAAAAAAAAAAAAAAAAAATTACAGAGTGAGAGGGGTTGGATTTGGTTTTGCCCTTGCACCTGAGCTTTTTGCTTGGGAGCATTTGTTCTTTTATTTGGGTTTGGGGATTTGGGGAAGGGACCAGCCTATTTTGGGGAAAAAAGGGCCCCTTCTGCGTGTTCCTCCTTTTTATTTCTTTTAAAGGGAGGGTTTGTGTGAGGGGGGATAGTAATTTTTATTTTTGGGGGAAAAAACATGACACTAATATAAACTTTTCGGCTTATCTTCTTTTAACTTTTAAATAATTTGACACAAAAAAACAATTTTTTAATAACAAAGAAACATGGAATATATTCTAGAAGGGAATAAAATAAGCCCATACGTTTCCCTTTAAAAGGTTTGTTGTTTTTTTGTTGTTGGGTATATAAGGGTACTGAGAGAAACCCGTCCAAAATTGGTGGGGAAGCAGCGCTGAGGCGCGGTGTTTTTTCTGTAGCCCCCCCTATAAAATACCAAAAAATTGGAGGATTTGGGTTTAAAATTGTGAATTATTTAAAAAAGGGCCCCCTATACCACCATAAATACCACCTTTTCCCACTATTAAAAACTTTTTTAACCCACAACTTTATTTCCTTCTCCCCAAATTACAACTTTTTACCACCTTTCACTACTACTTTCTACCCCATAATTACCACCCTTTTCCCCCCATAAACCCAAATATAACAACCCGGGCCTTCCACTTTTCCACCACCCCCAAACCACCCCAAACCTTTGTTTTTTTTCAAACAAATTTTTTCTTTAAATTTTATGTGTGTTTTCTAAATTTTCTTTCCCAAAAGGGGTTTTGGCACTAGAAGCTTTTTTTTGAGCCATGGTAGCTTTTTTTTAGCACTTGAAAAGCGTTTAAAAATAAAGGGAATATTATGAAAAATTATTTCGTAGGAAAAAAGGGTGGGGGGGACCGTCCCCTCACGGGTTTTAAGCGGGGGGCCACCAGGGCCGGAAATTTACCGCTGGGCCCAAACTAGGCATTTGCCTGGGGCCCGCGTTTTTGGGGGCCCCCCCGGGGTTTCCAAAAGGGGTTCGGGGGTTTCATCCAAGATTGGGGTCCCCCCCGGGGTCCCTACCAAAAAAATTTCCCGTGTTTGGAGAGTAAAATTGTTTTTTAAAATTAATCAAAAAAAAAATAAATAATGAAAATAAAATAAAAAAAAAAATTTAAACCTAACCATAGGGGCCCAACACTCACCGCCTTTTTTTAAAATCGAACGCTGTTTTTTCCCACAAATTGGGGGGAAGTAGGGGGAAAAATTCCCCCTCAATTTTTGTATTTAATTAAAATTTTATCTAAAATTGCACTTTTAAAAATTTAAACTGAAGTGTTTTTGTTTAAAACTTTGATTGTATGGATAAATTTTTTGTTTTCGCCTCTAATTTTAAAAGGGAGGTCCCGGTTTGGGTTACTTGACCAAAAAAGCATTTTTGGGTTAAAAATAATAAAAAGGGAAAAACCAAAAAACTCAAAGACTTCCTTTTTGTGGGTTTTTAAAAAGCACTTTGTCTGTTTTTAAAGTCTTTACCATTTAAATAAAAAACCAGTTTCTAAATTTGGGTTTGATGTTTTTTAAAATTCATTTCCGTCGAAAAATTTGTTTTGGTTTTCAAGTTGGGGCCCGGAAAGTGTTGTAAAACATAAATTAAATTTTAAATACTTTTTTCCCCGGGAAAACCCCAAAAAAGCCACATCGGGAAAATCGTTGGTTGGGGGTTAAAACTAAAAATTGTCCCTGCTTTTTTTTAAATTCTCATGCCCTTATTTTATGGGGGAAAGGCCATATTCATGCAAACAAAATTTGTTTTAGTTTAGTTATGAAAAGGGTTTAAAATATAAATACCTTTTGGGCCCTTGGGTTTTGGACTCAGTATGTTTTCTGTTTTAAGTAAATTGGGGTCAAGGGGGATGAATTAGTAAAATATTCGTTCCCCAAATCCTAACATTTAATTCTAGGGTAAAAGTTCTGTAATGACTCCTTTCTGGTAACGTTTTGGAATTTTTTAAAGATGCGCACCCAGAGGAAAGGGGGTAAAAGGGGCCCATATCCCCCAATTGACAGAAAATTTTTTTAAAAATTAAAAAAATTTTAAAAAAATAATTGATAATGAAAAATTTGTATTTCCCATGATTAAGAGAGTGATAATCCCCCTTTAAATGGCATTTTCGGAACGTGTTTGGTTGGACGTTCTTATGGGGTTTTGGGTTTCACAGAAAAGAAAGGGGAAAATTCAAGAAGTAGAAAGGAAAAGAAAGGAAGTAGGAAGCTGCGAAAGATCACGAATGCCCCGGGAAAACAGTTTTGATGTTCCCAAAGTACAGTTGAATCAGCAGATAGTCAGATCGTACGGGAAAAGCCCCTCCTCCATTATTTTCAGCCAGCATCAAATTCTTTTGTCCCCTCTCAATGTTTTCAACAGACATTTCACCCAACGGATTTGTTTTTAAAAAAGATCGGCCTCAGGGCCCAAAAATTTTAATCCCAGATTCTTACTTAATGCTTTCTTTGCAAAAAACTTCAATTTAAACTCTAAACTTTGACTTTAGGAAATCAGAAAGGGATTTATGATGATGGAAAGTCGTCGGTTTTTAAAAATCATCATTTTTTTATAGGAATTTCCCAAATTTTTAGAAACTGTGAAAAAGATATGGAGGGTTTATACTTGAAAAAAAAAAAAAAAAAGTTTAAGTTCAGCAGGGCAAGACTATTTTCTACCATAAAAATACCTTCACACGGGGGTTTCCCTAAAGGGGAAAAAAATTCCAAGTGTTTCGAGGGGAAAATGAAAACGACCCACAGGAGCAAATTTTTAGCCAGGGGTATTTCTTCCCCACAGAAAAAAGGAAAGGATTTCTTTTTAGAAAATCAAACTGAAAAAGAGTGAAACTTATTGGAGAAAGTTCTAGAAGGTTTTTGCTGTTGAAAAAATTCTTAGCTCTAAGGGGATTGTTTCCCGTGGGGGGAAAATGAGGTTTTTTGGGTTTGGAAAAAAAATTGGCAATTTCCTTTGGGATAAAAGAACTGGTTTGCACAATTCGATCCATTCTTAGCAAAAAATGTGTCACGCCTTGGGGGTGCAGGGAAAAGGCACTGTATTTTTACATGTAAACATAAATTTTGCAATGAATTTATTGAAATGATGACTAAGAAGGTTCCCGTAACTTTATTGCGCTGTGAAAAACGCAAAATACTTTTTCAAATAAGTGTAGATTTTTAAAACCAGATTTTTCACATACAGATCAATTGACATTCATTGTTCGCTTTTTTGACTCCGGGTTTTAAACCGGGAGAGCGCTTTTTAAAAAATTTATTCCCCTTTCAGGCCTTTATGGGGAAAAAACAATATGAATGTAGTATGGATACTTGCTTGAATGTGATCTTTTCTATTTTGGATTTTTCCCTAGTAAAAGCTACGCAAAATTTAAGTAAAATGTCGGGTAAAAATAAGGATTTGCAAGCCCGTATCAAGCAAAAAAACCACTTGCTGAATATGTGCCCCGCTCAGCACTTCTCTTAATCTTGTTGGGGGGGGTGCTGTGGAGTGTTGTGTCCTGCAGTTTCTTTTTTGGACTTTTAAAAAGCAATCTTTAATTTTTTCTTGCTTTAGCGCTTCCCCGGGGGAGGGATTTCTCAAGTCAACCCCTTCATGGAGATGTCATCAAATCTTTTTCAACAACCAAGGTGGGGCAGCGCGCATGAAGCAACATCCTTTCTTTTAAAGACAGCTTTTCTGAAATACGTTCTTTTTTGACCAAAATAGCAGGGATGAAGACCCAAAACGCAAAACCCAAAAGTGAAGAGCAAACTTAGCATAAAATTTTGGAAAAATTTTGAAATTGGGGCCCTTTCTCTGTGTGCTTTGGGGGCTGTATACTGGAACGGTTAAATTTCCAAGGGAAAAAGACCTTCGAAAATTGGGAAAATTTAAATTTGGGGATTGTGCTAACCTTTATTTCCTTCCCTTTGTGGAATTTGTAAGCTCACTTCCCCAATTTAGGGAAACTTTTGAAATGTTTTTTAAGAGAAACCAAAAATGGGTGGTGAAAGGGCTCAGTTTAAGGGGGTGGGTAAACAGCGGTCAAGGAAAGGGGGAAACGAAAAATTTTTAAAGACCAGACAATTTAAAATTTTGTTGCCACCAAAGGGAGAAAAGAAAAGGGAAGACAGGGTACATTCTTCGTTTATTCTGGATTCATTGGGTTACAGAATTTTGGGGAAAAGAAAAGAATTTTTACCAGAAACTTTAATGGGCAAGTTTGGATTTTTGTTCAAAAAATTTCTAATGCCAGATGCCCCGAATTTAGGGGAAGCTGCAAAAAAGTTGCAAAACACCTTTCGCCAAAAGTTCAGGACAGATTTGGGTTTAAAAAAATACTTCTTTTTTTTGAGTTTTTTGAATCAGAAATTTAAAACTCCACCTGAAAAAATGTGCGCCCTCAGTGCTTTGAAAATTTTTAAAAAAGGAAAGGGATCTCAGAAACCTTCCCTAATGTTTAATAGTGTTCGGCCTTTACCCAACACTTCCAGCTACTAACTGTTTTAAGGAGAAAAATTCATTTTTTTGTTTTGGGAAAAAGTTTAAAAACCAAACTCCGTTTTAAAAAAATGAGCCAAAACAAAATTTTGTAACCCAGCCTTGTTGACCATTGGTTTTTGATCTAACCCAAAAAATATTTATTTTAGGGAAAATAATTGGGTGATTTTGCCAAAATTTAAATCCCGAAAAAAAATTTATTTAAAGGAAATACTTTTGAATATTAAAAAATTTCTTATTTTTTTGAGTTTATATGATTTGGTTGTCTTATGCATGATGCATTTATAAATGGTCAGTGATTTTTTAAAGGGAAAATTTTGTTTCTGTAGTGGGTTTTGCTGTTTTATAATAGGACATGGGGTCACTCTTTTAATAGGTAATATTTAATTACTATGCTGTCTTGAGTTTATTCTCTTTAAAAAGAAAGGAAATTTAAAAAAGATTTGTTATAATTTGGGTGTTGGGAAAAGGGTTTTGTTTTTTGAGTACTTTCCCCCATTTAAAATTTAAACTAAATTTGCCCGAGTGTTTTTAATTTTGACCTTTAAAAGGCTTAAATTTGACCCCTCCCCCCCAAAACCCCAAGCTTTGGGAAGGGGTTTGTTTTTACCCGTAAATCAAAGGGGCCCCGCCAAATTTAATTGCCTAGGGCCCCGGGGGACTTTTTTAACCGGCCCTGGGCAAAAATGGCTGGGGAAAGGGAGGCCCAGGTGGTCGAGCGTGAATACGGGTCCCAGACCGGGGGAGGACGAAATTTGCGAGGTTTTAAAGGACCCCTTTTTCGGCCTATGTTTTGCGGAAAAAAAAGGGGGGCTTTTTTTCCCCAAATGGACGACTTTCAGGCCGGCCCAAATTTTTGAGGGAAACCCCTGTGTATCAAAGCTTTATCACCATTAATGACCCTTTGAAAAAATTCTGGGTTATCCTTCACTTGATTTTTTGGGTCCCGTCAAAAAAATCTTTCACCAAAGGTCTCCCCTGATCGTGGGGTAAGCAACCCCCACGGTGCAAATTTTGAAGGGAAATCGCCTCGGGGCTCAAAATTTTCAGTCGAAAGGATTTGATTAAGGGTCATAAGCAAATTTTAAAAGCGCCTGCCCGTGTCCTTGGGGTACTCTGATGACTTTGTGGAAAAAGCCTTTCCACTTTTTCACTGTTGGCATGTTTATTTTTTATGTTGATGGAAGACCAAAGTGTCCCTCATTCCCTCAGCTTTATTTTTGTCCTACTTTGAATTTGGGGAAAAACCCTTTTTTAAAAATGTGTTTCAAAACCCCCTTCTTTTCTCCAAATGATTGTTGAAAACATTTTGCGATTTTTTATTATTCATTTTACCAAGCTAGAAACAGAATTATACATGGCCCACACACACACACACACACACACACACACACACACACACACACACACCATCACACTCACTCTCACACACTCTCACACACTCTCACACACTCCTCACACTCTCACCTCTACTTCCTCTCACCCACTCTCTCACTCCACTCTCACACTCTCACTCTCACCTCACTCTCACACTCTCTCCACACTCTCACTCTCTCAACTCTCTCACTCACCTCTCTCACACTCTCACTACTCTCACACTCACTCTCACACTCTCTCTCACACTCTCACTCTTCTCTCACACTCCTCCACTCTCACACTCTCTCTCACACTCTCCTCCTCTCACACTCTCACACTCTCTCACACTCTCACTCTCACACTCTCACTCTCTCTCACACCTCTCACTCTCCACACTCTCCACCTCTCACTCACACTCCTCACTCACTCTCTCACACTCTCTCACTCTCTCTCTACACTCTCACTCCTCACATCTCACTCTCACTCACACTCTCACTCTCTCACACTCTCTTCACTCACACTCTCACACTCTCTACCACACTCACTCTCACTCACACCACCTCTCACACACTCACTCTCTCACACTCTCTCACATCTCTCACTCCTCTACACTCTCTCACTCACCTCTCTCACACTCTCACTCTCTCACTCTCTCACACTCTCACTCACACTCATCTCACTCTCTCACACTCTCACTCTCACACACTCACTCTCACCTCTCTACTCACACTCACTTCTCACACTCACTCTCACACTCCTCTACACTCTCACTCACACTCTCTCTCACACTCTCACTCTCTCACCCCTCTCACACTCATCTCACTCTCTCACTCTCTCATCACACACTCTCACTCTCACACACTCACTCTCACACACTCACTCTCACACTCTTTCACACACACACACATCATCACACACATTCCTCACACCACATTCTCATCTTCTCACACTCCACTCTCTCTCACACTCTCACTCACAACTCACTCACCACACCTCACATCTCACTCACTCACACTCTCACTCACTCACACTCTCACTCACTCACATCACAACACACACACACACACACACACACACACACACACACACACACACACACAACACACACACACACACTGTGTGTGTGTGAGAGTGTGAGAATGACTCGATACCTCAAAGGCAATGGTGCCGGATAACATCTCTCCCTGGTCCTGAAGAGGGAGCAGAGTCGCTGTGTGTACCATTTACTAACTATTCAATACATCTTTCGAACACGGAGATTGCCTGAGGCATGGAAGACAGCAGTTGTATCCCCAATCTTTAAAAAAAGGAGACAAACATGAGCACTAAACTACCGACCAGTGTCACTGACATGTATAGTATGCAAGTTCATGAGAAGATATCAGAATGAGTGGTTGAACACCTAGAAAGGATGATCTCGTCAACAGCATCCAACATGGTTTCAGGGACGGGAAATCATGTGTCACAAACTACTGGAGTTTCTATGACATGGGGACAAGCAGTAAGACAAGAGAGAGGGGTGTGTGGATTGGCATTTTTCCCTGGACGCAAGAAGCATTTGACACATTTGCCACACAAGAGATTAGTGCAAAAACTGACGACCAAGCAGGGATAACAGGGAAGGCACTACACAAATGGATCATGGAAAGACTTGTCAGGAAGACAGCAGTGAGTCATCGTACGTGGCGTAGGTGTCCCAGAGTGGGCACTTGTGACCAGCGGGGTCCCACAGGGGTCAGTCTAGACATTGCTATTTCTGGTATTTGTGAACGACACGACGGAAGAATAGACTCCGAAGTGTCCCTGTTTGCAGATGACTGAAGTTGATGAGAAAAATTCATTCGATCAAGCCGGGCGAACTCCCATAAGGGATCTGACAGCTGCAGCCTGTCCAGCATTGGCTCCTGGAGTTCAACCCCCCTCGTGAAAGTCATGAAGATTGGGGAAGGGCAAAGAAGACTGCAGACGGAGTACAGTCTGGGGCCAGAGACTACAAACTCGCTCAGGAAAAAGATCTTGGGGTGAGTAACACAGGCACATCTCCTGAAGAGCACATCAACCAAATAACTGCTGCAGCTTGTGGGCACCTGCAAACCTCAGAACAACTTCTGACATCTTGATAGGATATTGTCAGGACCCTGTATACCGTATAACGTTAGGCCCATTGCAGTATGCGCCCACCAGTTTGGACCCAAACACTTGCCAACACGTAAAGAAGCTAAAAGTTGCAAAGGTTTGCAACAAAGACTATCCCAGATAACTAAGAGGTATGTCCTCGAGGAGAGTTACGGGAAATCAAACTGCGACCACTGAATGACAGGAGAGATAGAGGGGACATGTAATGACATACAAAATATTTGAGTGAATTGATCAAGGTGGCCCAAAGACAGGATGTTCCAGAGATGTGACACTACAAAAAGGGGACACAGTGGAAGTTGAAGACACAGATGAATCACAGGGATGTTGGAAGTATTTCTTCAGCCACGGGTAGTCAGGAAGTGGTCTAGTTTGGGAAGAAACTGTATGTCGACCGCCAGGACTCCACACATAGCTTTAAGCAGTGGTTTATGATAAAGCCTCACGGTTCAGGCGAGTGTAACCTAGTAGTGCCCAGTGAAGAGGCGGGGCCAGGAGCTTGACTCAAACCCCTGCAACCTCACATAGGTGAGTACTCTCACACTATCACTCTCTCTCTCTCTCTCTCTCTCCTCTCTCTCCCCTCCTCTCTCTCTCTCTCTCTCACTCTCTCACACTCTCTCACACTCTCTCACACTCTCTCACATCACACTCTCTCACACTCTCTCACACTCTCACACTCTCTCACACTCTCTCACACTCTCTCACACTCACACTCTCTCACACTCTCTCACACTCACTCACCTCTCTCACACTCTCTCACACTCACACTCTCTCACACTCTCTCACACTCTCTCTCACTCTCTCTCTCACCTCTCTCACTCTCACACTCTCACATCACACTCTCTCACACTCTCTCACACTCACACTCTCACACTCTCACACTCTCATTTCTCACTCCACTCTTCACTCTCACACACACCACACACACCACACCACACTCTCACACTTCACACTCTCACACTCTCACACACACACTCACTCTTTCACACACTCACTCTCTCACACCTCTCACACACACTCGCACTCTCACTCTCTCACACTCACTTTTTTTTACACAGGGTTTGACAAGGTTAGGTTTAGGATCCCTAACTTTATTGACCAGCTATTTACAGGTTAAGGATTCCTAACTATTGACAAGCTGAGAGGTTTTACCTACATCAGCTCGTTTGAAAACATTTTTGTTATGAGACATACAAGTAGGGAACAGGATGAAGTTGGAGCCATCTGTGGGCCGGCATTTTCATTTGATCAACTGACTCTATCTCATTGACATAATGCTGTATGAATGTGTTCCATACTCGAGTCATCCTGGGGATAAATGATCTCAGATGAAGTGATGTTCTGGAGAAGGGTACAGCCAGAGTAAAGTTGGTGCTTTCTGCCCGTCTTGATGTATAGAAGCTTGTTTCACACTGCCCTCAAAGTGGATCCAGGTGTGGTACTTTGACAATATTGGCCTTGTACATAACAGTAAGGCCACCCACATCCCTCCTATGTTGAAGGCTCTGCTGAAATGACTGATCTATCCAGTCAAGCGGTCACAAATGAGAGGGGGGGGGGCAAACCAAGAAAATGGAGCATACTCAAGGTGTGAGCGTACTTGTGCCTCGTGCAGAATCTTGCAACCCCTACTATCTAGCAGATGCAAGATATGACGAAGTGCTATAAGCTTCCTGACTGCTTTGTTTGCAAGATTTACAACGTGGTTCTTCATGGTCAGTTTGGAGTTAAATTTTACCCCAAGGATATCAACTTCTTCCCCAGGTGCCAATACCCTCCCATTCATCCTTACTACTGCACTGGTATTACCTTCATGGTGCCTGGAGACCATCAACATTTGTTTTTCAGGTGCAAATGTTACTCACTCTCTCAAACTCTCTCACTCACACTCTCTCCTTTTAAATATTCCATTCTGTTACAAAAGTCACAGCAATTCACTGACATGACAAAAAATGCCTGTCTAACCTCAACGGAATGATGACTGCACTGAAACTCATCGCACCACTTGACAAAGGAGTGTACTTTGCAGCATGATCTATGCCACCACCATATTTTACCCAGGAAGCACACAAAAAAACTTGACCTTGGGGAACTTTGATAGCATCTCATATCAGGCAGTAATAGCTTGTGAAACAGTGAGTATGGTAAGCCCTGTAGACAAGCAAGAAGCTGTGTACATGTTTTGGTAGAATTGAGAGAATTGAGGATAAGTGGAAGGGACACACCTCACCCATGGTTTCCTTTGAAGTGATTTTTTGTGCAGATGACTGTAGCATACATTTTTTCTGTTTTCCCACGCTTTGGCTTTTTAGATTTTTCTTATACTCCCCGGGATAAATGTTTCAGAACTTTGGTTCAATGGGTGTTTTTAATGACTGTAGGATATTGGTGTGCATGCTGGTTTTGTAGTGACATGTATCAATTATCTCTCATGTACAGCTCTGAATGACCATTTTGTCCCATTGTTTTTTTTAAATTTGCATAATGTTGATAGAACAGGATGTTGTAAATGATGTTGCTTTGAGGGTCATTACAAATTGTGAAATATTTTGTTGGACTCGTTAAAAGAAATGTGCATTTTAAAAATGCTATAATTTATTTACCTATAATTAACAGGTGACAGATTCCGGTGTATCATTGATGATGCTTGGTGGCTGGGTACAGTGGAGAGCCAGGAGCCCCACCTGCCCGAGTTCCAAGATTCAATGTTTATGTGTTACCGTGTTCTCTGGGACAATGGCGAGCGAGAGCGACTAAGTCCCTGGGACATGGAAGTAATAGATGATAGCAGTAAGTTAATAGATTGTTCAGTATATATTATAACATTGTTTTTCTAGATTGGAGGGAGAGAGTATGGAGGAGGTGAATGTATTCAGATATTTGGGAGTGGATGTGTCAGTGGATGGGTCTATGAAAGATGAGGTGAATCCTAGAATTGATGAGGGGAAAAGGGTGAGCGGTGCACTTAGGAGTCTGTGGAGACAAAGAACTTTGTCCTTGGAGGCAAAGAGGGGAATGTATGAGAGTATAGTTTTACCAATGCTCTTATATGGGTGTGAAGCATGGGTGATGATTGTTGCAGCGAGGAGAAGGCTGGAGGCAGTGGAGATGTCACGTCTGAAGGCAATGTGTGGTGTGAATATAATGCAGAGAATTCGTAGTTTGAAAGTTAGGAGGAGGTGCGGGATTACCAAAACTGTTGTCCAGAGGGCTGAGGAAGGGTTGTCGAGGTGGTTCGGACATGTAGAGAGAAGGGAGCGAAACAGAATGACTTCAAGAGTGTATCAGTCTAGTGGAAGGAAGGCGGGGTAGGGGTCGGCCTTGGAAACGTTGGAGGGAGGGGGTAAAGGAGGTTTTGTGTGCGAGGGGCTTGGACTTCCAGCAGGCATACGTGAGCGTGTTTGATAGGAGTGAATGGAGACAAATGGCTTTAATACTTGACGTGCTGTTGGAGTGTGAGCAAAATAAACATTATGAAGGATCAGGGAAAACGCAGGCCGGACTTGAGTCTGGAGATGGTACAGTGCCTGCACTCTGAGAGGGGTTTAATGTTTCAGTTTAAAAACTGAAATGTAAAACCCTTCTGCAAGACAGTGATGGTGAATGATTGTGAAGTTTTTCTTTTCGGCCACCCTGCCTGGTGGGAATCGGCCAGTGTGTAATAAAAAAAAAAATTTTTTCCCAGGTGCTTCTTGCCTTTTCCTTGTTCAGAGCCTGATCACTATTAATTTTACAGTGGTTAAAATATAATATTTTTCAACACAGGCCAATCCCCCCAAAGGAAAGGTGCCAAAAAAGAAAAACTGAAGTTTATTTTTAAAAATTTTATATAGGAGAATGGATTACTACCCCCCCTTGCTCCTGGCTTTTTAGAGCTGTTGGGTGTGAGCGGGTAATAGTTTGTGATAAATTTTGGGGAAAAACCCGGTTACCGGGCTCGAGCCCTGGAGGTGGAAAAAAATCCCTGCACTTTAAAGGAGGGGTTTGGAATTTTTGCTTTTTGGGAGTGACATAAACTGTCATTTCTATCTATCCCTCTACAAAGATAGTTTTTTTGTATGAATGATAGAAAAAGTGTTTTTCTGTTTTGGTCCCCCTGCCTCAAGGGGAGACAGCCGTGTGAAAAAAAAGTATTTTTACAATGGCTACCCCCACTGAGTTAGGATGACAAAAAAAGAAAAAACATTTCCTTTGTTATTCAGTAGCTGTTTGGGCAAAAATGAGATAAAATCGTTCCATTGGCCCTCTAACATCGCACCTTTCTTTGAGTCGGCACTGTATTGTTTACCTCAGGACTGAGAAAAAGTCCCAATTTTCCTCTGAATGTTTTAGTTTAAAACAATATGACAGCCCTTATGAACCTTTTTATATATTTTTTCAAATATGGGTAGGGTAGATGCAGAAAAATTTAATCTTTGGGGGTTTTGGGTGTACTAGTTTTAAAACCGGTTTTTGAGTTCAGTCGCCAAATTCTAGCGCCCTGATTTGTGAAGAAAGCGGAGACCTTTATAGAAAAAATGGGGGCTATGGGTTAGTGTGTGCTATAAAAAAAAATCTGAGCACAGTGCATAATGAGAAAAAAAAAAATTTTACGTGTTTTTGGGTTAAACAGCGACTTTGCACTGTATTTTCGTATGGTTTTTTTTTGTTGTATTCTAGTTTTTTGGGCTCATTTTATAGAATGGAGACTATTACAGAAATTTAGATGATTTTGATGGTTTTACAATGAAAAATAGCTTGAAATTGAGCTCAAAATAGCAGAAATGTTCAATTTTTACCGAAGTTCAAAAGTAAACAAATCATGCCAAGCATCCAATTACACGTCAACTGGTGAGTCTAATATTCTTTCAAATTATTTTTTTTTTTTTTATTATCACACTGGCCGTTTTCCCAACCAAGGCAGGGTGGCCCGAAAAAGAAAACTTTCCATCATTCACTCCATCACTGTCTTGCCAGAAGGGTGCTTTACACTACAGTTTTAAACTGCAACATTAACAACCCTCCTTCAGAGTGCTGGCACTGTATTCCCATCTCCAGGACTCAAGTCCAGCCTGCCGGTTTCCCTGAACCCCTTCATAAATGTTACTTTGCTCACACTCAACAGCACGTCAAGTATTAAAAACCATTTGTCTCCTTTCACTCCTATCAAACACGCTCACGCATGCCTGCTGGAAGTCCAAGCCCCTCGCACCACAAAACCCCCTTTTACCCCCTCCCCCCAACCTTTCCTAGGCCGACCCCTACCCCGCCTTCCTTCCACTACAGATGTAAAACTCTTGAGTTATTCTGTTTCGCTCCATTCTCTCTACATGTCCGAACCACCTCAACAACCTTCCTCAGCCCTCTGGACAACAGTTTTGGTAATCCCGCACCTCCCCCTAACTTCCAAACTACGATTTCTCTGCATTATATTCACACCACACATTGCCCTCAGACATGACATCTCCACTGCCTCCAGCCTTCTTCTTGCTGCAACATTCTTCACCCATGCTTCACACCCATATAAGAGCGTTGGTAAAACTATACTCTCATACATTCCCCTCTTTGCCTCCAAGGACAAATTTCTTTGTCTCCACAGACTCCTAAGTGCACCACTCACCCTTTTCCCCTCATCAATTCTATGATTCACCTCATCTTTCATAGACCCATCTGCTGACACATCCACTCCCAAATATCTGAATACATTCACCTCCTCCATACTCTCTCCCTCCAATCTGATATCCAATCTTTCATCACCTAATCTTTTTGTTATCCTCATAACCTTACTCTTTCCTGTATTCACTTTCAATTTTCTTCTTTTGCACACCCTACCAAATTCATCCACCAATCTCTGCAACTTCTCTTCAGAATCTCCCAAGAGCACAGTGTGTGATTCTTTATCTTTTAACTCCATGCCTCTTGCCAAGACCCTCGCATTTACTTCTCTTACAACCCCATCTATAAATATATTAAACA
Source organism: Cherax quadricarinatus (assembly GCF_026875155.1). Lineage (NCBI taxonomy): Eukaryota > Metazoa > Arthropoda > Malacostraca > Decapoda > Parastacidae > Cherax > Cherax quadricarinatus. The sequence continues at coordinate 6,094,207 of NC_069429.1, read as the reverse complement.
ACCACGGTGACATCACACATCCTTGTCTAAGGCCTACTTTTACTGGGAAGTAATTTCCCTCTTTCCTACATACTCTAACTTGAGCCTCACTATCCTCGTAAAAACTCTTCACTGCTTTCAGTAACCTACCTCCTACATCATACACCTGCAACATCTGCCACATTGCCCCCCTATCCACCCTGTCATATGCCTTTTCCAAATCCATAAATGCCACAAAGACCTCTTTAGCCTTATCTAAATACTGTTCACTTACATGTTTCACTGTAAACACCTGGTCCACACACCCCCTACCTTTCCTAAAGCCTCCTTGTTCATCTGCTATCCTATTCTCCGTCTTACTCTTAATTCTTTCAATAATAACTCTACCATACACTTTGCCAGGTATACTCAACAGACTTATCCCCCTATAATTTTTGCACTATCTTTTATCCCCTTTGCCTTTATACAAAGGAACTATGCATGCTCTCTGCCAATCCCTAGGTACCTTACCCTCTTCCATACATTTATTAAATAATTGCACCAACCACTCCAAAACTATATCCCCACCTGCTTTTAACATTTCTATCTTTATCTCATCAATCCCGGCTGCCTTACCCTCTTTCATTTTACCTACTGCCTCACGAACTTCCCCCACACTCACAACTGGCTCTTCCTCACTCCTACAAGATGTTATTCCTCCTTGCCCTATACACGAAATCACAGCTTCCCTGTCTTCATCAACATTTAACAATTCCTCAAAATATTCCCTCCATCTTCCCAATACCTCTAACTCTCCATTTAATAACTCTCCTCTCCTATTTTTAACTGACAAATCCATTTGTCAGTGAAAGATTGAATATCAGATTGGAGGGAGAGAGTATGGAGGACGTGTCAGCGGATGGGTCTATGAAAGATGAGGTGAATCATAGAATTGATGAGGGGAAAAGAGTGAGTGGTGCACTTAAGAGTCTGTGGAGACAAATAACTTTGTCCTTGGAGGCAAAGAGGGGAATGTATGAGAGTATAGTTTTACCAACGCTCTTATATGGGTGTGAAGCATGGGTGATGAATGTTGCAGCGAGAAGAAGGCTGGAGGCAGTGGAGATGTCATGTCTGAGGGCAATGTGTGGTGTGAATATAATGCAGAGAATTCGTAGTCTGGAAGTTAGGAGGAGGTGCGGGAATACCAAAACTGTTGTCCAGAGGGCTGAGGAAGGGTTGTTGAGGTGGTTTGGACATGTAGAGAGAATGGAGCGAAACAGAATGACTTCAAGAGTGTATCAGTCTGTAGTGGAAGGAAGGCGGGGTAGGGGTCGGCCCAGGAAAGGTTGGAGGGAGGGGGTAAAGGAGGTTTTGTGTGCGAGGGGCTTGGACTTCCAGCAGGCATGCGTGAGCGTGTTTGATAGGAGTGAATGGAGACAAATGGTTTTTAATACTTGACGTGCTGTTGGAGTGTGAGCAAAGTAACATTTATGAAGGGGTTCAGGGAAACCGGCAGGCCGGACTTGAGTCCTGGAGATGGGAAGTACAGTGCCTGCACTCTGAAGGAGGGGTGTTAATGTTGCAGTTTAAAAACTGTAGTGTAAAGCACCCTTCTGGCAAGACAGTGATGGAGTGAATGATGGTGAAAGTTTTTCTTTTTCGGGCCACCCTGCCTTGGTGGGAATCAGCCAGTGTGATAAAAAAAAAAATCCATTTGTTCTCTAGGCTTTCTTAACTTGTTAATCTCACTCCAAAACTTTTTCTTATTTTCAACAAAATTTGTTGATAACATCTCACCCACTCTCTCATTTGCTTTCTTTCACAAGTGTGCTGATATTATTTATACAATTTCTACACTAATGCAGTAGTCTGCATAACAGTAATTCTTATTTTTTTGTAAGAATAAAAATTCAAAGTTGAAAGCCAGAGAAATATAAGAGGGGCCTGGGGATGTGACTAACGAACAGAGAACATGTTGTTTTAGTGCCAAGAATGTCTTTCTCGCTTATTCTGGACCTTATTCGGAAATTGGCATCTTTTGAAATTTGTGTGAAATTGGCAAAATTGCTAAATTCTGACCACTTTATTGGATAGTTGAAATCAGTAAATGGGTGGTTTCTTGCACACATTCGATAGAAAAAATGGAGTTCTAGCGAAATAGTTATGATTGTTGTCGACTAGTACAGTGGAATTGGCCGAAAATAGGGCTCAAAGTGGGCAAAATCTCTGATGCGTAAACATCGTCAAGACCACTAACTTCACGAGAGCATAATTCCGTAAGTTTTCCATCGAATTTCATACTTTTGGTGTCATTATGATCGGGAAAGATTCTCTTATCTTTTCATGAGATTTTTTTTTTTTTTTTGAAATTTGGCCGACCCTGAGAACAAGTCTCTGAGAGGACCTGTCGACCCCCAAAGGATTAAGTAGATAGTGTAGGGGTTGATAGAATACAAGAATTGCATATAGATATTGACCATGGCATAGTGTTGTAGCATAATAGATATTGGTATTGACCAGGGCATAATGTTGTAGCATAATACTAGTTTTGTTTGCAGTAGCAGTATTATGATTAGTTGTAGGTAACTTTGTTCATTATGCAGACCAAGTGTTTACATTGAAGTATAGAAGTGAGTAGTGCTTAGACAAGGGTAAGAAGCTGCTTGTTGCATTTATGGATTTAGAAAAGATGTATGGTAGGATGGATATGGGAGCCATGTTGAAGTTGCAGATATCTGGAATAGGAGGTAGATTACTAAAAGCAGTTAGTTTTTATGCAGAGAGTGAGGCTCAGGTTAGGGTATATAGGAGGGAAGGGGGCTATTTTTCAGTTAAAGTAGAGCTTAAAGAGGGACAAGTATTTAACATATTTAATGATGAAGTTGTGAAAGTCCATGGGGAAGTGGAACAGAATTCTTCCTCCGTAAGCCATGCTTGTTGTAAGAGGCGACTAAAATGCCGGGAGCAAGGGGCTAGTAACCCCTTCTCCCGTATAAATTACTAAATTTAAAAGAGAAACTTTCGTTTTTCTTTTTGGGCCACCCTGCCTTGGTGGGATACGGCCGGTGTGTTGAAAGAAAGTTGTGAAAGAAGTAAATGCTAGGATGTTGGGAAAGGGTGTGGGATTGGAAGATGTTAGATCTGATACTATATAGTTGTAGTCATCCCAGCTGCTCTTTCCTGATGACATGGTTCTTTTAAGAGTTCTGAAAATAAATTACAGATGTTGATGGATGATTTTGGGAAGATTTGTAAATGGAATTTCAAAGTGAATGTAGAAAAGAGGAAGGTGATAAGCATAACAAAGTCTGGGCAATGATAGATTGAATATTAGATTGAAGGGAATGAGTATGGAGGAAGTAGATGTATTTAGATGTTTGAGAGAAGACGTGTCAGCAGATTGGTCAGTGAAAGATGGAGGGTGAGAAATGTTAGGTGTATTGAAGTAGTATCTGGAAAGAAAAAAAAAAGGTTATCTCTGGAGGCAAATAAGGAAATATGCCAGCATGTTGTGGTACCAGCATTTGTGGGGGTGTGAGACAGGTTTTTGAATTCTTAGTGAAAAGGAGGCTAGAGGCAGCAGAGATGTCATATTTGAAAGTGTGTAGTGTGAACATCATGCAGAGAATTTGGAATATAAAAATTGAAGTGATGTGAGGGTGGGATTGTTGAGGTGGTTTGGGCATGTAGAGAGGATAGAGAGGGATTGATTGATAAAGGTGTATAAATCTGTGTTGGAAGGTAGAAAGAGAATGGGTCATCCCAGAAGCAATTGGAAAGAGGAAATAACAATAGGCTTTGAGTTTTAGGGGCTTGAGCAACTAGCAGACTTACGCAATTATGTTAGAAGCTTTAATGGAACTGCTGTTGGAGTGTGAGCAGGGTAGCTTTGAAGGGGTTCAGGGAAAATTGATTAGCCAGACTCAAGTCCTGGAGGAGGAAAGAGAAGTGCTTGCACTCTGAAGGACAGGTGGTGGTGATTCAGTCAGAGGGTAATCTGGTTGTGATGTCAGCACACTTCTGGAAAGACTGCAGTTGAGTGATTGTTTTTCTGTGTTCTTCTTTGGGTCACCCTTCATTGGCAGGAGACAGCCATTGAGTTAAAAAAAAAAAGTCAGTCCACCAAGAGAAAATTTTTAACCCACTTTGTCAAGCTGGCAGTATGGATAGAGGAAGTGGAGGTCAGTGAGAGAATTTTTTGCTGTACTATCCTTACCTCAACTATTTAGAGAAAGAGGCAGCTGAACTGTAGTTAGTCTCTTGGCAGGCAATTTTGATGTGAACTATAAGGTCTTTTGCTATCTGCCTAGCCTTTGTATTTGCATGTGCCAGTGTAATTAATTTTTACTTATACAGTGGAGATGGTGGAGCCAGATGGTAGTGCAGCTGTGAAACAAGAGGAACTTGAGGAGCTACTTTACACTCCACAAGATGAAGAATGGGTGGGCCGGGGCCCAGATCTTGAGTGTGACCGAATCTCGTATGGGCTCTCCCAGATCATGAGTCTGGCTATCGCTGAACCTTTCCTCGTCCCTGTCGATCTCAACGTTTATCCTATGTATGCTTTAATTATTGACTACCCAATGGATCTCACCACTATTAAGGTAAGTGTTCAGCATGCATTTGTTTTTTTATCTAACCCTTAAACTGTCCAAAAAAAAATCTACGTTCACATGCGTAGTGCTCCAAAAGTAGATCTACGTTTTTTTTTTTACATATTTTCAAAAATAACAAAAAAAAAGTAGATCTAAGTTTTTTACACGTTTTCAAATGTAAAAAAAAAAAAAAACTAAGCTCTACGTTTTTTTTACATTCAAATGTTGAAAAAACGTAGATCTACGTTTGGACAGTTTAAAGGTTAATGGTTGTAAATGTAGTTTGGACCCATTTTTATTCATATATTTAAAAATGTGTCATAGATATTAATTCCCTTCTTGAGTGTGTTAAATTTTTGGCAAAAGCCAGGATAAATATGATACAGGAATTCAGTAGGATTTGTAGTGAGGTGCAGACACCTATTGGTGCTTTATTCACAGTACAGTACCTGCTTAAAAGTATATACAGAATTCATCCTCAAACAAATAATACTATTGTCAAAGTGTTCTGAAAATTTCACAACTGATGCTACCACTACTACCACCTCTTCTACTACCACTACTACAAATCAATACAGGAGTTGTCACAATTTCTTTTTTGCCATTAGCATGTTTTTTTTTTTTTTTTTTTTTTTTTTTTGAGAGAGAGAGATATTATGAAGAGAAGTTGCCAAGTTTGTTGCACAGATTTAGGAGGGCATATCAAAAAGAAAGAAATTAAAAGTGAATATAGGAAAGACTAGATTATGAGGGTAAAAATAACTAGGCAGTGAAACACTGGATATTAGATTGGTGAGAGGGAGTATAGAGGAAGTAATTTTTTTTTTTTAACACATCGGCCATTTCCCACCGAGGAAGTACAGGTCTCCCTCCACATTCGCTAGGATTAGGGGATCAAGAACCTCACGAATGTTTGGCACACAAATATATTTAAGGAAATATGATAACATTTACTTAGCCTAACAGTACTGCTTCCTTAACCTATTGAACCATGAGCAATCATAAAACACATGAAAACATAGTAAAATATTGTACTAGTGCCAGCCTTTTGGTAAAGGTGAGAAAAACTATAAAATTCAAGAAAGGACTCATAGCAGAGTAACAAAGTGGAGGAGGAAAAGAGAGGGAAGAATGTGCCTTCTTTGGTGATTCTACAACATGTACGATACTAAAGCAGCACGAGTCAGTAAAGCCAGCGATAAATTGTGGCATTAGCAGTGTAGCAAGTATGTTATGTTAAGCGATTAATCGATAGAAAAAGGACAGCACGAACCTAACTCCAATGTTGTTGGCGTTATATAGGTTGACTGATAACACCGCTGTCTCTAGTCTCTACCGCCTCTGCTGCCTCTTCCACCACCACTATGTAAGGCTTGTCTCAGTGGCCCTTATACACCCAACAACAACACAGCAACACTCGTGACTTAATGACGTACACCTACCATCCAACTTACGACCGAGTTTGGTTCCGAGAAACCAGTCGTAAGTCGAACTTTACTACTGAATATCAACAAAACATTTTTGTAATGACTTTATTTTGTTTTATTTTGGTATTTCATGTTTTACTTTACTTTTTATGTTGTTAGTACTGTATTTTATACTGTAAGGTTTAGGATAAACACTGTGTACAATACAAATACAGTTGTTTATTTCCCAGAAATTTGGCATAAAAAACACGGTCGTAAGTAGAGTGGTCGTAAGTCGAGCAGGTCGTAAGTCGGATGGTAGGTGTATTTTATTCATTTTAGAGTATGTGTCATGTTTCTATGTTAACCCTTTCAGGGTCCACAGGCCCTCTCAGAGACTTGTTCTCAGGGTCCCCAAAATTTCCCCCCCAAAAAATTAATTTTTCTTATGAAAAGATAGATAATCTTTTCCTGATCATAACAACACCAAAAGTATGAAATTTGATGGAAAACTTGCGGAATTATGCTCTCGCGAAGTTACCGGTCTCACCGATGTTTACTTATCGGCAATTTTGCCCACTTTGAGCCCTATTTTCAGCCAATTCCAGTGTACTAGTCAACAGAAATCATACCTATTTCGCTAGAACTCCATTTTTTCTATCGAATGAGTACAAGAAACCACCCATATACCGATTTCAACTATCCAACACAGTGGTCAGAATTTAACAATTTTGCCAATTTCACACAAATTTCAAAAGATGCCAGTTTCCAAATAGGGTCCAGAATAAACAAAGACATTCCTGGCACTAAAATAACATTTCTTCTGTTCATTAGTCACGTCCCCAGGCCTCTGTTACATTTCTTTTGCTTTCCATTTTGAATTTTTATTCTCACAAAAAATAAAATATTTACTGTTATGCAGACTACTGCATTAGTGTAGAAATGGTATAAATAATATCAGCGCACTTGTGAAAGAATATTAGATTCACCAGTTGACGTGTATTGGACGCTTAGCATGATTTGTTTACTTTTGAACTTTGGTAAAAATTGAACATTTCTGCTACTTTGAGCTCAATTTCAAGGTACTTTTCGTTGTAAAACCAGTCAAAATCATCTCAATTTCTGTAATATGTCTTCCATTCTATCAAATGAGACCAGGAAAACTAGAATACAACAATAAATACCATACGAAAATACAGTGCAAAGTCGCTGTTTTAATCCAAAAACATGGTCAGTTTTTTTTCTCATTACGCACTGTGTGCTGCAGGATTTTTTTTATACTGCACACACTGACCACATTGACCCATTCTTTCATATGTAGGCCTACCAGCTTTCTCACACTAGATTTGAAGGCGCTAGAATTTGAGTACTAGTACGTCAAGGACCCTGGCACGTAAGCCGTACTAGTACAGCCAAAACCCTGAAAGCGTTAATATTGTTTATTATGTCATATTAGATGAATTATGTTAGATAAATAAGCCATAGTTGATATTAATGTCATATTGAAGGACTATCTTGTCCTATCTCCAAACTCTGCCACTGCTACAATTCCTAACATGTATAATGACATATTTTATGTATAATTGGGCGGCTGGGAATTCGCAAATGTTCGAAGCCCGTGAAAGTGGAAAACGTGAATGTTGAGGGAGACCTGTAAATTTTTTTTTTTCCTAACAAGTCAGCGTCTCCCACCGAGGCAAGGTGACCCAAAGAGAAAGAAAATCCCCAAAAAGAAAATACTCTCCTCATTCAACACTTTCACCTCACTCACACATAATCACTGTTTTTGCAGAGGTGTCAGAATACAACAGCTTATAAGTATACATATATAAAAATACACAATATATCTCTCCAAACTGTAAATATGTTCAGATATTTTGGAGTGGACATGTTGGCAGATGTGTCTAGGAAAGATGTGAACTATAGAATTGATAAGGAATAAAAAGATGGGTGGTGTACTGAGGCACCTATGAAGACAACCATGTCCAAGGAGGAAAAAAAGGGGAAAGTACAGTTGACTGTCAGATAACACAGTAGTTACGTTCTCCTTTTAAATTTAGTAATATATACAGGAGAAAGGGTTACTAGCCCCTTGCTCCCGGCATATTAGTCACTTCTTAAGACACACATGGCTTATGGAGGAAGAATTTTGTTCCACTTCCCCATGGAGAATTCTGATAATTTTTTTTTTTCTTTTAACACATCGGCTGTTTCCCACCAAGGCAGGGTGACCTAAAAAGAAAGAAAAACCCAAAAAGAAAAAAATACTTTTATCATCATTCAACACTTTCACCATCACTCATACATGATCACTGTCTCTGCAGAGGCACTCAAATACAACAGTTTAGAAGTCCTTCCAAACTGCCACTATTCCAAACCTCTCCTTTAACCCTTTGACTGTTTTCGACGTATAAATACGTCTTACGAGCCAATGTTTCTGACATATATACTCAATAATTCTAGCGGCTTCAAATCAAGAGGGAGAAAGCTGGTAGGCCCACATGTGAGAGAATGGGTCTGTGTGGTCAGTGTGCACCACATAAAAAAAATCCTGCAGCACACATTGCATAATGAGAAAAAAAAAACTCTGATCATTTTTTGGAATAAAACGCCGACTTTGAGGTGTATTTTCGTATAGTATTTATCGTTGTATTCGCGTTTTCATGGTCTTAGGTGATAAAATGGAAAACATATTACAGAAATAGAGATGATTTTCATTACTTTGACAATGAAAATGACCTTGAAACTGAGCTCAAAGTAGCGGAAATGTTCGATTTTTACCTATGTTCAGGAGTAAATAAATCACACCACACGTCCAATACACGTCAACTGGGGAGTCTAATATTCTTTCACTAGGGCACTGATATTATTTATACCATTTTTACAATAATGCAGTAGTCTGCATAACAGTAAATTTTGTATTTTTTTTATGAATAAAAAATCAAAATAGAAAGCAATAATAATATAAGAGGGGCCTAGAGATATGACTAATGAACAGAGCATATGTTATTTTAGTGCCACAAATGTCTACCTTGTTTATTCTGGACCCTATTTTGAAATTGGGGTTTTTTTTAGTTTGCGTGAAATTGGCCAAATTGCCAATTTCTGACCACCATATTGGGTAGTCCAAATTAGTAAATGGGAGGTTTCTTGTACTCAGCTGATAGATAAAATGGAGTTCTAAAGAAATAGCTATGAGTTTGGTCAACTGGAACAACAGAATTGGCTGAAAATAGGGCTCAAAGTTGGCGAAATCGCCGATACGCATATGTCGCCGAGACCGCTAACTTCGCGGGAGCATAATTCCATGAGTTTTCGACCAAATTTCGAACGTTTGGTGTCATTACCATCAGGAAAAGATTCTCTATCATTTCATAAGAAAAAATAATTTTTTTTTTTTTTTTTTTTCAAAAATTGAGCGACATAGAATGACAGTTTCAGAGAGGGGCCTGAAACAGTCAAAGGGTTAAAGTGCAGGCATTGTACCTCCCATTTCCAAGACTCAAGTCCGGCTAACCGGTTTCCCTGAATCCCTTTACAAAATATTACCCTGTTCACACTTCAGTAGCTCGTCAGGTCCCAAAAACCATTAATCTCTATTCACTCCTATATAACACGCTCACACATGCTTGCTGGAACTCCAAGCTCCTTGCCCACCAAACCTCCTTTACTCCCTCCCTCCAACCTTTTCAAGGATGACTCCTACTCTGCCTTCCTTCCCCTACAGATCTATACACACTCCAAGTCATTCTACCTTGTTCCTTTCTAAATGATCAAACCACTTCAACAACCCCTCTTCAGAGCTAATACTTTTAGTAACTCCACACCACCTCCTAATTTCCATACTCCTAATTCTCTGCATAATATTTACACCACGCATTGCTCTTAGGACATCTCCACTGCCTCCAGTCGCCTCCTCGCCGCATCATTTACAACCCACGCTTCACACCCATATAAGAGTGTTGGTACCACTATACTTTCATGCATTCCCTTTGCCTCCATGGATAACATTTTTAGTCTATGCAGACACCTGAGCACACCACTCGCCTTTTTTCCTCCATCAATTCTATGGTTAACCTCAACTTTCATAACCCCATCTGCTGGCAAGTCAACTCCCAAATATCTGAAAGCATCCACTTCTTCCATAGGTAGTAGGTTGGTAGACAGCAACCGCCCAGGGAGGTACTACCGTCCTGCCAAGCAAGTGTGAAACGGAAACCTGTAATTGTTTTACATAATGGTAGGATTGCTGGTGTCCCATTTTCTGTCTCATAAACATGCAAGATTTCAGGTACATCTTGCTACTTCTACTTATACAGTGGACCCCCGGTTAACGATATTTTTTCATTCCAGAAGTATGTTCAGGTGCCAGTACTGACCGAATTTGTTCCCATAAGGAATATTGTGAAGTAGATTAGTCCATTTCAGACCCCCAAACATACACGTACAAACGCACTTACATAAATACACTTACATAATTGGTCGCATTGGGAGGTGATCGTTAAGCGGGGGTCCACTGTACTTAGGTCACACTACACATACATGTACAAGCATATATATACATACCCCTCTGGGTTTTCTTCTATTTTCTTTCTAGTTCTTGTTCTTGTTTATTTCCTCTTATCTCCATGGGGAAGTGGAACAGAATGCGTCCTCCGTAAGCCATGCGTGTTGTAAGAGGCGACTAAAATGCCGGGAGCAAGGGGCTAGTAACCCCTTCTCCTGTATATATTACTAAATGTAAAAGGAAAAACTTTCGTTTTTTCTTTTGGGCCACCCCGCCTCGGTGGGATACGGCCGGTGTGTTGAAAGAAAGAATATACCCCTCTGGGTTTTCTTCTATTTTCTTTCTGGTTCTTATTTATTTCCTCTTATTTCTATGGGGAAGTGGAACAGAATTCTTCCTCCGTAAGCCATGCATGTCGTAAGAGGCGACTAAAATGCCGGGAGCAAGGGGCTAGTAACCCCTTCTCCTGTATAAATTACTAAATTTCACTGTAAACTTTCTACCTTTGCACACCCTCTAAAGCTCATCCACTAACCTTTGCAACTTTTCTTAAGAGTCTCCCAAAAGCACAGTATCATCAGCAAAAAGTAGCTGTGTCAACTGTATTTGATTCCCCATAATTTAATCCCATCTTCTCCCCAACACCCTAACATTTACTTCTTTTACAACCCCCATCTATAAATATATTAAACAACCATGGTGACATTACATATCTCTGTCTAAGACCTACTTTTATTGAGAAGTAATCATCCTCTCTCCTACACACCCTAACCAGAGCCTCACTATCCTATAAAAACTCTTTACAGTATTTAGTAGCTTACTACCTGTTCCATACACTTGCAGCATCTGCCACATTGCTCCCCTGTCCACTCTGTCATATGCCTTTTCTAAATCCATAAATGCAGTGAAAACATCAGCAGTGGCTGAGGAATTCACGGATCAGATAAGGAAGATAGGTAGTTGTCTTGAAAGGCTTGGAAACTCCACACCAAATATTATCCTCCCTGGAGATTTCCACATCCCAAATGTAAAATGGAAGGTGGTTCATCACAACACTACCAGAAATAGTTCCTGGAAGCCCTCTGGCTCAACTGGTAAATACCAAGTAACTAATGAGGCTTTGTGAAAAGTTTGCAATGAACCAACAGGTAACAGATTCCACTAGAAATGAACACACACTGGATTTGATCTTCAGAAACAATAAGGAACTGATCAGAGAGAGAACAATCGCATAAACAATATATACTCTGAACACATTAGAGAAGTATAAACTCATGGAAGTATAAAGTCAGGGTTAGGGAACTCTAGCAGTTATGTACAAGAAGAGATGTTCAACAAATTTAATGTCAGGACCATAGAATTGATTGGGATACAATTAACAAACAACTATCAGTCATATCCTGAGAGATTGAGAAATGAAAGTTTTTCTTCATAAATTTAGTAATTTATACAAGAGAAGGGGTTACTAGCCCCTTGCTACCGGCATTTGAGTCATCTTTTACAACGTGCATGGCTTACAGAGGAAGAATTCTGTTCCACTTTCCCATGGAGATAGGAGGAAATAAAGAACGAGAACTATTAAGAAAATAGGGAAAATCCAGATGGTTGTGTAAATATATATGCGTGTACATTCATATGTAATGTGACTAAAGTGCAAGTAGAAGCAGCAAGATGTATCTGCTATCTCACATGCTGAATGCAGAAGCATACGAGGTCTGCATTAAATATATACCATTGAGAAAAACCTAGAAGATCAGATAAAGAGCACATAGAAGAATATATGGTAGAAGAAAGGGTTACCAAATTCACGACAAAGAAAAGATCATCTTAGCCATGAGATAACCGAGATAAAACAAACACTTAAGCTGCTGTACCAAACAGGAGCCATCTAGGATATTGCAAGAAATGCCAAATATTTCTATACATATGCAAAATCCAAGCTAAGAACTTCATGTAGAATTGGTCCATTAATAACAGGAGGTTCATATACAGTCGAACAGAAAATAAGTGAAATTCTAAGATGCCAATACGAGTTGATGATCAAAAAAAAAACACTAAATGAAAGCTGGATGGAGAATGCAAAAACTTTTTTCATTCCATCTGAAGGCCATGCAAACCAAATAACTGACATTAGTTTCCCACCAAGGCAGGGTGGCCTGAAAAAGAGAAACTTCCATCATTCACTCCATCACTGTATTATACCAGAAGCATGCTTACACTACAGTTATAAAACTGCAACATTAACACCCCTCCTTCAGAGTGCCAGCACTGTACTTCACATCTCCAGGAATCAAGTCCGGCCTGCCCGTTTCCCTGAATCCTTTCATAAATGTTACCTTGCTTACACTCCAACAACATGTCAAGTCCTAAAAACCATTTGTCTCCATTTGCTTGTATCTAACACACTCGTGCATGCTTGCTGGGAGTCCAAGCCCCTCACACACAAAACTCCCTTTACCCCCTCCCTCCAACCTTTCCTAGGCTGACCTCTGCCACACCTTTCCTCCACTAGAGTTATACACTGTCATTCTATTTTCCATCTTTTCTACTTGTCCAAACCGTCTCAATAACCCCTCCTCAGTCCTCCAAACTATGGATTCTCTTCATTAGTACTAGTCCAATAGAATTTGAAAAAGAAATAGAAAACATGCCCGTTTACTCATCTCTTGGACCAGGTTCACAATATTCCTTATAAAAAAGTGCAAAACACCACTAATGTGAGCACTCTATATCCTTTAGAGAAAGCTTGGATCCAGGTGAAATTCCAGAGACCCTAAGAGAGAGAGTGCTAGCCAAAAAATTAAAGACCAGTAGGCTACCATCCCACATCATAAGTCATTGAAAGAGTGATGAGATGCCAGATTACAAACTTTATGGAACAGCACAATCTGCACAACTTAAACCAGCATGGTTTTTAGATCCAGATCATGCTTGTCACAACTGCTAAACCACTGTGATAGTTACAGAGGCATTAAAAGAAGACCAAAACACGGATATGATATTTACAGATTTTGCAATGACATTTGTCAGATGCAATTATGGGGTGATTGCACACAAAATGAGGGCCATAGGCTTAATGGAGAAGGTAGGCAGATAGATTTTAAAGTTGCTGACAGAACACGCACAATAGAAGTAAACAGCAAAATCCAGCACTAAAAAGCTAAGTACCCAAAGGCACTGTCCTGGTGCCTCTACTGTTTTTTGTCCTCATAGCTGACAGATAAAAGCACCCATCATGGTTGTGTATCATCATTTGCAGATAACATTAAAATTAGCATGAGTCACCTTAGAAGATGCAAAAAAATTGCATGAAGATATAAGGAGGGTTTGCCAGTGGGCAGTGGAGAACGCCATGATGTTCAGTGGTGATTAATTCCAACTGCGTAGATGTGGAAAGAATAAAGAACTCAGTAAGAACGCCATGATGTTCAGTGGTGATTAATTCCAACTGCGTAGATGTGGAAAGAATAAAGAACTCAATAAGGACACTATACAGAACCCAGGAAGATCATTAAATAGAATGAAAGGAACATGTGCAAGACCTGGTAGTAATTATATCAGCTGACTGTTCTTAACAACCGCATTCAGGGCAGGAGAGAGATTGTAGCCAGAACATATATATAGACATTTATGGCCTGCAAAGAGCTAGTAAAGCATTTAAATTACTGGGAACACCTGAAAGTCCTAAATATGTATTCATAGGAGCAGAAGAGAGAGAGAGCTGCATGATAATACAGCCTCTCCTCACTTAGCGATGACTCAGACTTATGACAGGCTTTCTGACCAGTATGCATACCTAAATGATATATATTAGAGCTGAAGGGCACAAAGGGTAGGAGTTGGGCCAGTTGGAGGGAGGGGGGTAAGGGAGATTTTGAGTGCTAGAGGCTTTGACATCCAACAGGTTTGTGTGAACATGTTAGGCAGGAGTGAGTGGAGGCAAGTGGTTTTTATGGTTTGACATGCTGGTGGAGTGTGAGCAGAACATTTATGTAAGGATTCAGGAATATTAATTAGCTGAGTTTGAGTCCTGGAGGTGGGAAGCACAGTGCCTGCACTTTGGGGATGTTGCAGTTCAGAGGGTCATTTGAGCTGTGATATAAGCACTCTGTTAGGAAGACATTGATTGAATGAATGACAGTGAAAGTGTTTCTTCTTTTTCGGGTCGCCCAACCTTGGTGGGAGATGTCCAGTGTGTTGAGAAATTGTAGTTAGATCAAGCTCAAGTTATCAATTGATGGTTTCATATTTTTGTTTGATGCCTTTCAGAGTAGACTAGATAATCGGTTTTATCGACGCATCAATGCTGTCCAGTTTGATGTTCGATATATTGCCACCAATACAGAGAAATTTAACCAGAAAGGCAGCAACATTGTACGTCAAGCCAGGATTGTCACAGAACTCTGTCTGGAGCTTATCAAGTATGTTATCTAAGTTTTTTTTTTTTTTTTTTTTATGACATGGCAGTTTTAAAAATCATGATTAGTCCTCTATTTGCTCATTTTAATAGCTGTATAAAAGATAAGTAAAAAAATATGCTAGGAGAGACTAAGTCACACTTAAGCCAAAAGTAATTTGAAAGCCTTACATAGCAGATCGTGGAAAAATTTGAGTGCTATGGTTTGCGCTTATAAATATGAAAAGTGAAGTTTGCCACTCGTATATATATGTATATATATATATATGTATATATATATATAGTATATATATATATATTATATATAAATTATTATTATGTATGTATAAAATATTATCATTTATATATATTTAACTTGTAAAAATATATTTAATTTTATATTAGGATTAATATTGAATATAAACTATATTTTTTTATTTTATGTTATATTCAATATGGAATGTTGTTGAATAACACTATGTATCATGAGTGATGCTAATTTATCATTCCATAACAGCGATTAATGAAAAACATGAGGAGTTTCGAGATGACAGTGGTAAAGAATAGTACAGCAAAGGCTCCGGGATGATGAACCAAGTTATTCAGATAATGTGTATGACGCAAACAAGTTGCTAAAGAATTTCATTGAGAAGCATTTTGAGAGAAAGATTCCATGCTTTCAGGTAAGATGAATAGAACTTGTAAATTGATTGTACTACAAATTCATTGATTTAGGAGACATTTTTTTTATTACATTTTTAAATACTCTGAAATGTTGACTACAAATTCGTATATGGTATAATTTTTACTGAACATGGATTTTTCATATAATTTTTTAAAAATATATGACGAGCTGTTGGCATGTGAGCAGGGCAATATTTTGTGAAGGGATTCAGGGAAAACTGTTAGCTGGGCTTGAGTCCTGGAGGTGGGAAGTACAATGCCAGCACTTTAAAGGAGGGGTTTGGGATATTCGCAGTTTGGAGTAGCTAAACTGTCGTATCTGGGTGCCTCTGCCAAGATGGTGATTGTGTATGAGTGATGGTGAAAGTGTTGACTGATAATAAAAGTTTTTTCTTTTTATATGGGTTTTTCTTTCTTTTGGGCCACCTTACCTCTGTGGGATACACCCGGTGTGTTGAAAGAATATATATACAGTAAACCTCGGCTTACGAGTGCCCCACCATGCGAGTTTTTCGGGATGTGAAAAGTCGCTTGGTCGATTTTTTGTTTCTGAATACGAGCGAAATTTCAGGATGCAAGCGAGCCTCAAGGGAGGTTCCTTGACGCTGCTGAGGGGCTCTTGCTCTTGATCTAGGGAATTGGATCTGTGCTCCAGTTTCCTAAATTAATAATAATAACAATTATACTGGCAGTTTGGAGGGATATGTTGTGTATCTTTATACGTATATGCTTCTATACTGTTGTATTCTGAGCACCTCTGCAAAAACAGTGATAATGTGTGAGTGTGGTGAAAATGTTGAATGATGATGAAAGTATTTTCTTTTTGGGGATTTTCTTTCTTTTTTGGGTCACCCTGCCTCGGTGGGAGACGGCCGACTTGTTGAAAAAAAAAAAATTAATACGTACGTACTAATAACAATAATAATAATATGTATAATATAATATACGTAATATAATAATATAAATTATAATAGGTACGCACTAATGATAATAATAATATGTATAAAGGTAGAAAGTTGAAAGTGAACATAGAAAAGAGTAAGGTGATGAGGGTATCAAATGATTTAAATAAAGAAAACTTGGATATCAAATTGGGGAGTAGTAGTATGGAAGAAGTGAATGTTTTCAGATATTTGGGAGTTGATGTGTCAGCGGATGGATTTATGAAGGATGAGGTTAATCGTAGAATTTATGAAGGAAAAAAGGTGAGTGGTGCATTGAGGTATATGTGGAGACAAAAAATGTTACCTATGGAGGCAAAGAAGGGAATGTATGAAAGTATAGTAGTACCAACACTTTTATGGGTGTGAAGCTTGGGTTGTAAATGCTGCAGCAAGGAGGCGGTTGGAGGCAGTGGAGATGTCCTGTCTAAGGGCAATGTGTGGTGTAAATAAGAAGGTGTGGAATTAATAAAAGTATTAGTCAGATAATTTTTCTTCTTCTTATTCTTTTTAGTAATCTTTACAGGAAAAGGGGTTACTAGCCCATTGTTCCCGGCATTTTAGTTGACTTTTACAACACACATGGCTTACGGAGGAAAGATTCTTATTCCACTTCCCCATGGATATAAAAGGAAAAGTAATAAGACCAAGAACTATTAAGATAAAATCAAAGAAAACTCAGATGAGTGTGTATGAATAAACGTGTGCATGTATGTGTAGTGTGACCTAAGTGTAAGTAGAAGTAGCAAGACATGCCTATAATCTTGCATATTTATGAGACAGACAAAAGACACCAGCAATCCCACCATCATGTAAAACAATTACAGGCTTTTGTTTCCACACTCACTTGGCAGGACGGTAGTACCTCCCTGGGTGGTTGCTGTCTACCAACCTACTACAAAGAAGGGAATGTATGAAAGTATAGTAGTACCAACACTCTTATATGGATGTGAAGCTTGGGTGGTAAATGCAGCAGCAAGGAGACGGTTGGAGGCAGTGGAGATGTCCTGTCTAAGGGCAATGTGTGGTGTAAATATTATGCAGAAAATTCGGAGTGTGGAAATTAGGAGAAGGTGTGGAGTTAATAAAAGCATTAGTCAGAGGGCAGAAGAGGGGTTGTTGAGGTGGTTTGGTCATTTAGAGAGAATGGATCAAAGTAGAATGACATGGAAAGCATATAAATCTATAGGGGAAGGAAGGAGGGGTAGGGGTCGTCCTCGAAAGGGTTGGAAAGAGGGGGTAAAGGAGGTTTTGTGGGCGAGGGGCTTGAATTTCCAGCAAGCGTGCATGAGCGTGTTAGATAGGAGTGAATGGAGACGAATGATACTTGGGACCTGACGATCTGTTGGAGTGTGAGCAGGGTAATATTTAGTGAAGGGATTCAGGGAAACCGGTTATTTTCATAGTCGGACTTGAGTCCTGGAAATGGGAAGTACAATGCCTGCACTTTAAAGGAGGGGTTTTGGGATATTGGCAGTTTGGAGGGATATGTTGTGTATCTTTATACGTATATGCTTCTAAACTGTTGTATTCTGAGCACCTCTGCAAAAACAGTGATTATGTGTGAGTGAGGTGAAAGTGTTGATTGAAGATGAAAGTATTTTCTTTTTGGGGATTTTCTTTCTTTTTTGGGTCACCCTTCCTTGGTGGGAGGGTGACTGGCTTGTTGAAAAAAGAAATATATAATATGTACATACTACATACAATAAGTTTGAGAACGCCACCACGAGATGGCAGTGTGTACCAAAACAAAGCTGGCCAGTCCATGTGTGCTTATGGAGCCTCCCTCATGGTGGAAGGAATTCTTGTGTTTTCCTTACATTTCGTGCAGTTATTTGCTAGAGGAAAATACTAGCAATATTCCTGAAATAATAGATTACGTAGAACAGGATGATAAACTATGTACGATTGCGGTAACTAGTGACAGGGTCCTCAGACTAATAGAGAAACTAAAACCTAACAAATCCCCAGGTCCTGATGAACTGTTTGAAAGGATGTTAAAGGAATGTGAAGAGGAACTTAGCATACCTTTGTCTAATCTTTTTAACATATCACTACAAACTGGCATAGTGCCTAATAAGTGGAAAATGGCAAATGTAATATCTATTTACAAGGCAGGTGACAGGTCCTTGGCTTCGAATTATAGACCAATAAGCCTTACCTCCATAGTGGGAAAATTTATGGAATCAATAATTGCCGAAGCAATTCGTAGCCATCTTGACAGGCACAGATTGATTAATGATTCTCAACAGTTTTACAAAGGGGCGTTCCTGTCTTACGAATTTACTAACTTTTTTCACTAAGGTGTTTGAGGAGGTAGATCATGGTAATGAATATGATATTGTGTATATGGACTTCAGTAAGGCTTTTGATAGAGTTCCACACCAGAGGCTATTGAGGAAACTTAGGGCACATGGAATAGGAGGAGAAATTTTTTCTTGGGTAGAGGCATGGCTGACAAATAGACAGCAGAGAGTTTGCATAAATGGAGAGAAATCAGAATGGGGCACGTCACAAGCGGTGTTCCTCGGGGGTCAGTGTTGGGCCCGTTGTTGTTCACAATTTACATAAACGACATAGATGAGGGAATAAATAGCAACATAAGCAAATTTGCTGATGACACCAAAATAGGCCGTCCAATTCATTCTAATGAGGACATTAGAGCACTCCAGGATGATTTGAATAGACTGACGCAATGGTCGGAGAAGTGGCAGATGCAGTTTAATATTGACAAATGCAAAGTTCTAAATGTTGGACAGTTAAATAACCATGCCACATATAAACTAAATGTAGATCTTAATACTACTGAAAAGGATTTAGGAGTTCTGGTTAGCAGTAACCTAAAACCAAGACAACAGTGCATTAGTGTTCGCAATAAAGCTAACAGAATTCTTGGCTTCATATCTAGAAGTATAAATAATAGAAGTCCTCAGGTTGTTCTTCAACTCTATATATCCTTGGTTAGACCTCATTTAGACTAAGCTGCTCAGTTCTGGTCACCGTATTACAGAATGGATATAAATGCTCTGGAAAACTTATAAAGGAGGATGACAAAGATGATCCCATGTATCAGAAATCTTCCCTATGAGGATAGACTGAAGGCCCTGAATCTGCACTCTCTCGAAAGGCGTAGAATTAGGGGGGATATGATTGAGGTGTATAAATGGAAAACTGGAATAAATAAAGGTGATGTAAATAGTGTGCTGAAAATTTCCAGCCAAGACAGGACTCGCAGCAATGGTTTCAAGTTGGAAAAATTCAGATTCAGGAAGGATATAGGAAAGTACTGGTTTGGTAATAGAGTTGTGGATGAGTGGAACAAGCTCCCGAGTACAGTTATCGAGGCTAAAACATTGTGTAGTTTTAAAAATAGGTTAGATAAATACATGAGTGAGTGTGGGTGGGTGTGAGTTGGACCTGACTAGCTTGTGTTGCTGGGTCTGGTACAGTGCTCCATCCTTGAGTGGGGATGACCAAACTGGGTGGGTCATTGGGATAATCTGGGGGAGGGGGACATGGACCTGCTCTGCATGGGTCAGTAGGCCTGTTACAGTGTTCCTTCTTTCTTATGTTCTTATGATTACCATGGATTTAAAGCAGGAAATCATAGATTAACACACACTAGGTGTGAGGGTTAAGGACCTGGCCAGGCAGCATGTACCAGCATAGCACTTCTATGTTATGTACAGTACTAAAGCAAAGGAGTCTATAAAGGCTATAGTGCCAGCAAAGGGCATTACAGT
This sequence comes from Cherax quadricarinatus, assembly GCF_026875155.1. Classification (NCBI taxonomy): domain Eukaryota; kingdom Metazoa; phylum Arthropoda; class Malacostraca; order Decapoda; family Parastacidae; genus Cherax; species Cherax quadricarinatus. Next base: position 6,073,974 of record NC_069429.1, on the reverse strand, counting down.
AATTCCTAAGCAGCAAACCTCTGTCCATGAAAAGATGGAAAAGCTGCTGTTGATGTGAGAGAAAAAGGACGAAATGAAATGAAGTCCTGACAGCATGTGCCACTGTGTCCAGCATTTCTTCTCCACCATCTACTGACAACATTTCTCCAAGGTAAATGCTGTAGTACACACCAAATAATTTCTTTACTTTGCTTTCCTTATGAAACTATGTAGTGGTCTAATGCAGTTTGCCTCACAAACACTCCATTTTCTGTTATAAAAAGAGCATGGGAAGGTATGTAGTCAGGAGCAGGAATGGCCGCTGTGTTGGCCCTATAGATCCCAACAACAACAATGGCTGCTATGCTGCCACCACCACTAGCCACATACGTAATAACGTAGTATTTTATTCATTCTAGTGTATATTGTGTTTCCATGTTATTACATTACAATCGGGAAAAGATTCTCTATCATTTCATAAGATTTTTTTTTTTAATTTTTTTTTTTTAATTTTGCAAAACCAGGAGACACCTCAGGATTGGGGGTTGTGACAGTCAAGGGGTTAATGTTGTTTATTATGTCAGATGAATTGTGATAGATAAATAAACCTTAGAGTTGATATTAGCGAAATATTGAAGTATTTTGTCGTGCCTGGAATTCCACTGGAACAGAGTAATACCATTTCAGTTAATTTAAATGAGGAAAATTGACTCAACATAAGAGCAAATCTGGATACAAGCAAGCTCACAGAACAGATTAAACTCGTAAGCAGAGGTTCCACTGTGTATCTTTCTTTCAACGCACCAGCCGTATCCCACCAAGGCGGGGTGGCCCAAAAGAAAAAATGAAAGTTTCTACTTTTACATTTAGTAATACAGTGGACCCCCGCCTTATGATATTAATCCGTTCCTGAGAGCTCATCGTAAGCTGAAATTATCGTTAGCCGAATTAATTTTCCCATAAATAATGGAAATCAAATTAATCCGTTCCTGACACCTCAAAGTATGAAAAAAAAAAATTTTTTACCACATGAAATATTAATTTTAATACACACAACTGAAGAAGACATGCACAATTACTACTCTACTAAGAAAAGAATACATGACACTTACCTTTATTGAAGATCTGGTGATGATTGATGGGATAGGAGGAGGGGAGAGTGTGGAAGTTATTGTTTAGAAGGGGAATCCCCTTCCATTATGGCTTGAGGTAGCAAGTCCTTTTCCAGGGTTACTTCCCTTCATCTTTTAATGCCACTAGGACCAGCTTGAGAGTCGCTGGACCTGTCGCACAACAAATCTGTCCATAAAGCTCTGTATCTCCCATTCCTTTAAGACTTTCCTAAAATGGGCCATAACATTGTCATTGTACAGGTTGCCAACACGGCTTGCAGTAGCTGTGTCAGGGTGATTTTCATCCGTAAAGGTTTGCAGTTCAACCCATTTTGCACACATTTCCTTAATCTCTTTTTTCAATTCCATACTAATTCTTGCCCTTTTTACCACAGGGATGGCACTAGAAGCTTTCTTGGGGTCCATGGTGACTTATTTTACAGTTACAAGCACTAAAAACACTGGGATAATGTGAAATGTACCGAATGTATGCATAGATGTGACCGCACTAGCTGGCTTGTAAACACTGGCGCTGAGGTGCCAGGCGAGTTCAAATGCTTCGTATGGCGGATTTAACGTAATGCGATGCGTTTGTAAGGCGGGGGTCCACTGTATATATAGGAGAAGGGGTTACTAGTCCCTTGTTCCCGGCATTTCAGTTGCCACTTACAACACGCGTGGCTTACAGAGGAAGAATTCTATTCCACTTCCCCATAGAGAATAAATAAATAAATAAACAAATTATATACTTTTTTTTATTTTTTTTAGACATCGGTCATTTCCCACCGAGGCAGGATGACCCAAAAAGAAAGTAAAAAACCCAAAAAGAAAAAAAATACTTTCATCATTCAACACTTTCACCATCACTCATACGTAATCACAGTAGTACCTCGGTCCTTGAACTTAATTCATTCCAGAAGGCTGTTCGAGTACTGAATGAATTTTTCCCATGAGGAATAATGTAAATTAGATTAATCCATTTCAAACCCCCAAAAATACACTCGCAAAAGCATTTTAACGTGAAGTTTACAAGCCTAGCATGCATAAATCTAAAAAAGAAAAAACTAAGCCCAATTAATAGATGAAATAAAAGCAAATTTATTCTCACTTCACCTGTAACTGGAGACTTGATGACGTATGTGGAAGATGGTGAGGAACATGAGGAGGAAGTTAGGTAAATGCTTCTGGGGTTCTTTCTCTTTTCTGTCTCTTTGTGCTTTCTTCCTGAGATAGATTTCGTCATACAAAACTCGGTAGTAAGATCAGACACGCAGGCGCTGCTTTTGGGTTGACTGTTATCACTAATCTTCTTAGGCCCCCATAGTGACTTGTACATTGTTTCAGGCAGGAATACCCACACATGTGACCTGTCTCGCCTTGCATGTTCTGGCAGGTCGTGTTTGTTTGGTCAAGTGCCGAGCAACAAACCAAACAAAGCATTCAAATACCAAATTGCTCAAGTTGGGAACTGTTCGAGTACTGAGTTTCCTGTATGTATAATACTACTTCTTTTTTTTTTTAAATTTGGCCATTCCCACTGAGGCAGTGACCCAAAAAAAAAAAACTTTCACCATTATTACACATAATACGTCTTTGCGAGGTCCCCCAATTGATGGTTTGTTCACTCACACAGAAAATACTTTCCCCCAAAAACCCCCCCCTTTTAAAGACAGGCTTGCACTTTCCCCCCTCCAATACCTAGCCCAGCTAACAGGTTTTCCCCTGAACCCTTCACAAAAAAATTATTTTTTTATATTTTTTTATCACCACCCATACCCCTCAGAAGCAGGTGGAAAAAGAAAAACTAAAGTTTTTCTTTTAAATTTAGAAATTTTATAAAATAAAAGGGTTTACTAGCCACTTGCTCTGGGCATTTGTCGCCTCTTTGTGATATGGTTATGGGGGAAGAATTTTTTCCACCTCCCCATTTTTATCATTCTCTTTATTTACTGCAGCTCATTGATGGTTTTGTTTTTCATCCAGATACCCGTTACTTGGATGGGTATCCAAAAAAGCCAGGTTATGACGTTCCCATGGACCCGACAAAATGCAGAGGAATTGTAGCCAATGGGTTTTGGGTGCTCCCTGACTTTGCGAAGGATAGGACTTATATTTACTAAATCTAAAAATTTAACACAAAAAAAGACCCCGGGGAAGTTTCAATAATGAGATTTCTTCAAATTCTTCGTGGTAAATTTATTTTTATATTAATTGGAAATTTACTGTGTTTATATAGCTTATGAAATATATTTTGGAATCTTAAAATTTTGATTATCATTATTACTCTGAGTTTATTTAATATTGTGAAATTAAGCACATGTGCAACATTGGGTATCTTTATTGTAGACGTTCGCCCCCGTGGCTTTTTTCAATACAATTCTGGACAAGCTTGAAGACAGAGGACTGTATAAAAGATGAGGTAAACGTCCCCCAACCTAGGGTAGGGGCGAAAAGCACCTAGTCATGGAGATTCTGAAGCAGAAGCAAAGGGGTCGGCGCTTATTTTAGTAACGTCAGGTGTAGTAGACGAGGGATGTCATGGGAGGGGGGATTCCCAGTGGGAAATAGGTCCCTTCCCCAAAAAGATGGGTTATTGAGTAGTGTTGTTACTACTACAACAAAACCATCTCTTAGTTGTAGTAGTAGTTTTCTACTACAACTAACCATCCTTTGGGAAGGACCTACTTCCCTGGGGGGAAACCCGCCTACCCGTGACTATGCCCCCGTTACACACCGACGTTACTTATAAGCGCCAGTCCTTTCTTTTTTCGAATTCCCCGATAGGTGCTCTTCGCCCTACTCCCTAGGTTGAGGGACTGATTACCTCATCTTCTGTATATAGTCCTACTGTCATCAAGCTATGTCCTAGAATTTGTATTGATAAAGCCACTGGATGGCGAAACGTCTACAATAAAGATACCCAGATGTTGCACATGTGTCTTAATTTCATCTTGTCGGTATTATATACCATTCTTGCACATTTAATATTGTCTTGATCTTGCTCATTACCCAATTACCAACTTATTTCAGATATACTCAATGACACTGCGTTTGGAGGCTTACTTTGAAGACCAAATAAAGCCTATTTTATCCTGTCACATATCGCAAGGTAAGCGTAATACATCTAAAGCTAATCCTTGCAACCAAAAGGGAAAATTAATTTCTACTAATAAAACATCAAGCGGAAGAGTTTGTTCATCTCAGACTGGGCCAAGCTCTCGCAAGGCATCTCCAGCTCTCTCCACAGGAGGCAGCAGCGTTGTTCAGAAGAGGCGTCCACTGGTAACTTCACGCTCTCCCACGCCTGCTGTAACTAGGAAGGGAACGTCCAGCAGGACAAGCAGCCCCCGCTCAAAACGTACGTGTGGGCAACTAACCCCACGTGTGGCTGAACCTGTGCTGACTGATGCTGGTGTTGGCTTTCTGGCTCTTGTCTACTGCTGCTGCTGAAACACTAGCTTTTCTAGCTCTCATGCTATTGGCAGGATGTAAAACACGCCATTCAAAATTTGCATGACCCCTTGAGCTCAAAAAATTCGGAATAAAGGGTACAAAGTTGAAGACGAATCTTAAACCAAGAGAATTGGTGGTATTTTTCCAAATTATTATGGTAGATAGTTTTAATATAAGATCCTATTCTATAATTGTCAAATAAGTCTATATTTAATGATTACATATGTAACCAGCAGGTAACTATAATGTATAGTAGTATATATTACTTGCCATAAGACCTTCATGGTGGTGCCTTGATGCCTTATTCTCCCATTCCCAGGCACTGTATGACTTATTTAACAAGTAAATGCCCTGAAACTATAATTCTAACTGTCTTCCTTGATGAAAGTCTCACCTTTTAATGCACTATGAATTTTCAAAAGAAATTAACCTATTGCACCCTGACTAACCCTCACCTCCACTCACCTTACACCTATAATCTGGTCTATCATTGTGCTCTGTGACCCATGTGGATTTAGAGCTTGGAAAGGGAAGTGCCTACAGTCTAAAGGAAGGATGTAGGAGTAATTAGATTGTGATGTCAGCACACTTCTGGAGAAGAAACGTAAGAAAGAAGGAGCACTGCAGCAGGCCTGCTGGCCTATGCTAGGCAGGTCCAAGTCACCTGTGTTTACTCTGGGTCACACTGGATTGGCAGATGGCCATTGAATCTGAAGAAAAATAATGTACCTGCTTGTGCATTACTTTTGTTCTCCATTTAAACAGAAAAATAATGTACCTGCTTGTGCATTACTTTTGTTCTCCATTTATATAGAAAAATAATGTACCTGCTTGTGCATTACTTTTGTTCTCCATTTAAACAGAAAAATAATGTACCTGCTTGTGCATTACTTTTGTTCTCCATTTATATAGAAAAATAATGTACCTGCTTGTGCATTACTTTTGTTCTCCATTTAAACAGAAAAATAATGTACCTGCTTGTGCATTACTTTTGTTCTCCATTTAAACAGAAAAATAATGTACCTGCTTGTGCATTACTTTTGTTCTCTATTTATACACTGCCATAACAATGTGCCAGTGAGAGATTTTGGAGGAAGTGCAGAATAAATCTATGCACAAGTAGAGAACATTGTCAATATCCATGGTCCAAGACTTATTCCAGCAAATATCAGAAATATTGCTGAAACAAAGGTAGATGCTCTCAGGAGGAAATTACTACCTGCTGCAAGTGGTTGATCACCCAGGTTATGATAGCTATGTTGACCTATGCACTGCTAGCAGCAACAGGTGGTTAAACAGGCAGTCAGAAAGGAAGGAGTCTGGCCTTAGACCAGGCTGTACAGGTAGAAGAACCCTTGAAACTGGTCACAGGTATGGCAGTTTTTTGTGGTTCTTTATAATATTTTTCAGTGACTATAGAGAGTGTCTGTGAGGAAAGACTGGCTGAGGCATTGTTTATGTATTCTTTGTACCATCCCTTTGTATCATTATGAGAAAAAATGATAGTACTGTAATGTGTTACACTTTTTACTAGCGTCTATCATTCTTAATGCTGAGGGTCAGTCAGGCTGTATGAGAGATGAGAAATGAAATGTATATCTGTATACCTCTTAGTGAGACAGGAATGCAATGCTGACTAACTCCTCAGCATAGTGTTTATTTGCTGCTAGGTGAAAGGAGCAGCAGGTGTAGAGACTCGCCCATATATCCTTCTAGTTGTGTATAGATAAGTCTTGTTGAGTCGGCTACCCCTGTTCACTTAGCATTAAATATCTACAGTATTTGGGTGTTGGTCAGGAAGAGGACTAAGAGTTTGACAGAAAGAAGCCACAATGCTTGACTTTCTTTGGGTTTAATAATCCAAAAATAGTCTTCAGGAATCCAATGATAGCTTAGTTTCCAAGTGAAGGAAGGAACAAGACGTGGTAAGTGCAAGAAGCTAATGACTGCATCCTGTAATCTAATTTCTGAGTACCTAGTAAACTATATAACTTAAACATCTCTGCTTCAACACATTGAGGCATTTAGTGTACAAATCAGTGCTCAGTATTCAGATTTACCCTTCATTGTTGATCTAACAGGATGCAATGGATGACTGAATGATAGTATGAGTGTCTGGCATATATCTTCCAATCAGTCAGTGCCCAGAGTGAATGCTTTTGGTTTTATTATTTTATTTTTTTTTTATTATCACACTGGCCGATTCCCACCAAGGCAGGGTGGCCCGAAAAAGAAAAACTTTCACCATCATTCACTCCATCACTGTCTTGCCAGAAGGGTGCTTTACACTACAGTTTTTAAACTGCAACATTAACACCCCTCCTTCAGAGTGCAGGCACTGTACTTCCCATCTCCAGGACTCAAGTCCGGCCTGCCGGTTTCCCTGAATCCCTTCATAAATGTTACTTTGCTCACACTCCAACAGCACGTCAAGTATTAAAAACCATTTGTCTCCATTCCCTCCTATCAAACACGCTCATGCATGCCTGCTGGAAGTCCAAGCCCCTCGCACACAAAACCTCCTTTACCCCCTCCCTCCAACCTTTCCTAGGCCGACCCCTACCCCGCCTTCCTTCCACTACAGACTGATACACTCTTCAAGTCATTCTGTTTTGCTCCATTCTCTCTACATGTCCGAACCACCTCAACAACCCTTCCTCAGCCCTCTGGACAACAGTTTTGTTAATCCCGCACCTCCTCCTAACTTCCAAACTACGAATTCTCTGCATTATATTCACACCACACATTGCCCTCAGACATGACATTTCCACTGCCTCCAGCCTTCTCCTCGCTGCAACATTCATCACCCACGCTTCACACCCATATAAGAGCGTTGGTAAAACTATACTCTCATACATTCCCCTCTTTGCCTCCAAGGACAAAGTTCTTTGTCTCCACACTCCTAAGTGCACCACTCACTTTTTCCCTCATCAATTCTATGATTCACCTCATCTTTCATAGACCCATCCGCTGACACGTCCACTCCCAAATATCTGGATACGTTCACCTCCTCCATACTCTCTCCCTCCAATCTGATATCCAATCTTTCATCACCTAATCTTTTTGTTATCCTCATAACCTTACTCTTTCCTGTATTCACCTTTAATTTTCTTCTTTTGCACACCCTACCAAATTCATCCACCAATCTCTGCAACTTCTCTTCAGAATCTCCCAAGAGCACAGTGTCATCAGCAAAGAGCAGCTGTGACAACTCCCACTTTGTGTGTGATTCTTTATCTTTTAACTCCACGCCTCTTGCCAAGACCCTCGCATTTACTTCTCTTACAACCCCATCTATAAATATATTAAACAACCACGGTGACATCACACATCCTTGTCTAAGGCCTACTTTTACTGGGAAAAAAATTTCCCTCTTTCCTACATACTCTAACTTGAGCCTCACTATCCTCGTAAAAACTCTTCACTGCTTTCAGTAACCTACCTCCTACACCATACACTTGCAACATCTGCCACATTGCCCCCCTATCCACCCTGTCATATGCCTTTTCCAAATCCATAAATGCCACAAAGACCTCTTTAGCCTTATCTAAATACTGTTCACTTATATGTTTCACTGTAAACACCTGGTCCACACACCCTCTACCTTTCCTGAAGTCTCCTTGTTCATCTGCTATCCTATTCTCCGTCTTACTCTTAATTCTTTCAATAATAACTCTACCATACACTTTACCAGGTATACTCAACAGACTTCTCCCCCTATAATTTTTGCACTCTCTTTTATCCCCTTTGCCTTTATACAAAGGAACTATGCATGCTCTCTGCCAATCCCTAGCTTGTGGTATTGTATATTTTTTTTTTCTAAGTTTTCTTCATCATAAACACTGGTGCACAAGAGGTTTATGAGGCTAGAAGTTGGAAATAAAAAGTTTCAGTATCAAAGAAAAAATGTTACCAATATCTATAAGGGTTTCAAAGGTATGTACAATGTTTCATAAGCACCGTAGCTGGTGATGTGGAGGCACAGGGCCTTCCTGTTCTACCCTGATCAGTGACTGGCTTTGTTTCATAAGATGGTGAAAGGGGGGAGAAGGTGCAACTTGGAGTATACAGTGGACCCCCGGTTTACGATATTATTTCATTCCAGAAGTATGTTCAGGTGCCATTACTGAACGAATTTGTTCGCATAAGGAATATTGTGAATTAGATTTGTCCATTTCAGACACGCAAACATACACGTACAAACGCACTTACATAAATGCACTTGCATAATTGGTCGCATTGGGAGCTGATCGTAAAGTAGGGGTCCACTGTATTTATTTAAAAAAATAATTATACTTATGGCTAGTAATATATTGTATTGTACATAATTGCAGATGGTTATTGATAAATTTTATGTTGAAATGAGAAGTATTACAAGTGAAGACTATGTACTAATTGTTGTAGATGTAATTGAAAGTGTAAAAAATTTTTCATGACTAATTCTGCCTCGCAGGGATTTAATAACTGACCAATAACCATACTTTTTGAACATATTATGCATGACATTTACAACTTCAGGTGGCATAAATCCAGAGTATAATGTGGTCAGGAACTGTGATGCTCAAAGCAAATATGGTTTCAGAGAGAGGAGAAGGATGGGAAGGAGAGAGGTTACTGATACAGCTGATTAACTTTGATGTTCTTTTGCATATGTTGTTAAAAAACATGTACCAAAAATATGAAGTTCTCAAAAGAGTCAAGATGGAATGAGTTTTAAAAAAAAAAATTTAAAAAAGAAAACTACCCTCTCCCACCAAGATAGGATGACCCAGGAAAAAAAAAATTTTCACCATCATTTATTCCATCACTCGACCCTTAAGGATTTAGTGCTTGGTTATAATTATAATCATTCCATCACTGTTGCCAGAGGGGTGCTGATACTACAGTTCAAAACTGCAAGTATTCCCACCCCTCTTTCAAAATTGATCAGATTTAACCCTTTATTTTTTTTTTTTTTTTTTTATTATTAAACCAGTTGCTTTAGTAAAAGCATCATCAACATTTTCCAATGAGTTATACCATTGCACTTGTGTCCCTTTACCTAACAAAATAAGAATATACAACATTTATGCATAATTGATTCAACAAGTATAGATTATGTAGCAAGTAATGTTTGACTACCATGGTCAGTAAATATGCATCTCCAGGCTCAGGGGGTAATGTTATTCATCATCACTGTTTGTGTTTATTGTGTGCCAAACCACATTGTTTTGAACACTGTAGAAATATTTTCTGAGTAGGTTTCTGATGAACTACATAGGGATAAAATTTCCCAGAATTACTTTATGACCATAAAAGATTGGTTTGCTTCCTTTTGCCTTAAGTTTTCTCTGGAAGAATTCCTCTTTCTAAGTCTGGGCTCCATCACTAGCTAGATAAGAGGCTGTATTTATATCCCCAAATGCTGAATTGTTAAGTTTTAGTACTGTGAAATGCAGAGGCCTCCACTGTGCATTATTACCATTAAACATTTGTTTCATTGTGACCACTGTTTGATAGATGTTTTGAAACAATAGCTTGTGTGTGTGCTGAAGGCAGGCCAGAAGGCTGCTACCTCAATAGTGGTCTTCGGCAAAGCCATACATTTGAGGAAAAAAAAAATGCTTGATCGAGATTAATGCTTTGCTAGGCAAAAAAAAAAAAAAGTGCTCAATACTTTCATAGGAAATGCTCTTCTGTAATCACAAGCTGACTCGTGCTACATAGGCATTTCCTCTTCAAGGGGGGCTCCTTGGCGTGGTGAAGAGGCTCTTGGTCTGAGGAATTAGACCTGTCAGTCTCCTTCCTCAGACCGAACCTAATTACCCCCCAATCCCCCCTTCCCTATCCCATCCTCCCCTTTTCCTTTCCTCCTCCTCCCCACCCCTCCCTTTTGCCCTTCCTCTTTTTGGCCTTTGGAATTTTTCCCACAGGCACACTAGTTCATAGGTAGGGAGAAGTGTACCGGGGTCCATCCCATTCCGTTGAGGTTCTTGGCGGTGGAGTAGTTTGCCGTGGGATCTGGATTGCCTGGGGATGTCCCGATCCCTCTCTGGTATCCCGGAGGGTAGCTTTGGGTGTCTTTCGGGCGATGGGTGTATCTCTGGAAGCCACTTTTCGGATTCCGGGGGTGGTGGCCAAAGGAGGTATGCTTTGTGGCGGATATCCGGCCGCCCTCTCTGTTTCACCTAGCAGCCCTCTGTGTTGATGACTTCGCTATTGCCTGTGCAGGCGCTGATTGTCACCTCATTACAGTTTCTCTCCAGCATGCGGTCGATCGTGTTTCCAATTGGGCCACCACACATGGGTTTAAATTTTCCAGTACCAAAACTCGCCAAATTACTTTCACTAGACGCTCTGTCATCTCCGACCATCCTTTATACCTCTATGGCACCCGTATCCCTGAACGTGATACAGTCAGGTTTCTAGGCCTCCTCTTTGAGGTAGGTTATCCTGGAAACCTCACATTACCTCTCTGAAGACAACTTGTCACAGCCGGCTGAACCTTCTTAAACCCCTTGCTCATCTTTCATGGGGAGCTGATCGTCGAACTCTCCTTCACCTACATTCCACCCTCATTTTGTTGAAACTTGACTATGGTGACCAGATCTATTCAGCGGCCTCTCCTGCTACTCTCTCTAGCCTTAACCCCATTCATCACCAAGGATTACGTTTATGCCTTGGTGCTTTTCGCTCTTCCCCTATTGAGAGCCTCTATGCAGAAGCGAACGTTCCATCTTTATCCGATCGCCGTGATGCCCATTGCCTTTGCTACTATGTACGCTTTCATGATCTCCGCAGTCCTTCCATTTATAGAATGGTCACCGATATTAGTAGACATTGTTTATTTGTTTGCCGCTCCTGTTTGCTCCGTCCCTTCTCTCTTCGCCTACATTAGCTCTTGTCTTCTCTTCAATTACCACCTTTCTATGTTCATGTAGCATCTCACTTTTCCCTACCCCCCTTGGAAGTTCCAGCTGTTCGAGTCTGTTCTTTCTCTCTCCCTTGCTCGAAAGCCCTACTGTCTACGGTTGCTTCCCGCTCTCTTTTTCTTGACCACTTCCACTCTCATTCTCATGCCATTGCAGTGTACACAGATGGCTCTAAGTCTTCTGACGGCCTAGGATTCGCAGCAGTGTTTCCGGACAGTCATACGAGGGCATTTACTATCTTCGGCTAGTATTTTTACTGCTGAATTGTATGCCATTCTTGCAGCACTTATCCATATTGCATCTATGCCTGTGTCATCATTTGTGGTTGTCTCAGACTCCCTTAGTGCTTTACAGGCTATACAGAAATTTGATACACCTCACCCCTTAGTCCTCCGTATCCAACTTTGGCTATGCCGCATCTTTACCAAGCATAAAGATATTGTTTTTTGTTGGGTCCCTGGTCATGTTGACGTACAGGGCAATGAACAGGCAGACACTGCTGCGCAGTCAGAAGTACATGACCTACCAGTTTCATATAGAGGTATTCCATTTACGGACTATTTTGCTGCAATAGCTACCCACCTTCACACCCGTTGGCAACAATGTTGGTCTACTATGCTCGGTAACAAACTTCAGTCTATTAAACCGAGTATAGGTTACTGGCCGTCTTTTTGTCACCAGTGTCGAGGTTGGGAGACTACTCTCTCCCGCCTTCGCATTGGCCATACTCGTCTTACTCGTGGATATCTCATGGAGAGGCGCCCTGCTCCTCTCTGTGAGAATTGTCAGGCTCCATTATTAGTCGGCCACATTCTGTTGGACTGCCCACTTGATCAACGAGCACACAGAATTTACCTCTGTCGTCGCCTTCGCTCCGCTGCTCTCTCTTTACCTTCCCTTCTCGCTGATGGACCCACCTTTCATCCAGACTCTCTCATTGACTTTTTGACAACAACTGACTGACTTCACAAACTCTGATGCCTTCAGCCCTTTCCACCTCAATTTCTTGCTACCCTTTACCCCTGCACTATCCCCTGCCCTGCTGTTTTCTGTAACCTACTGATCATCCCTTCCCCATTCTGCCGCCCAATACCCTCGCTTCCTTCCCTACCCTGCAGCGCTGTATAGCCCTTGTGGCTTAGCGCTTCTTTTTGATTATAATAATAATGTACAAGTCCATGACTTGTGTTGTATATGGAGTTCTAACACTACTATTTGCCTAAAGAACCTGATTTGTGTAAGCTGGTAAAAATAAGTGCTCAAAAGTGAAGTGTTTTATGTCGTGGAAGGTATGGTAGTGTGCATAATTGTTACATTTGTACATTTGAAGCAGGCTGGGTTAGATGACCGGTAAACAGTTACTGTATGTGGAAAAAGGAAAACCCAATTGAAGCATACTGAGCTAAACTTGTAGAGAAGTCTGTTACTGGTATAGACCCTTGTAGGTTTACTGCTTCTTTTTGATTATAATATAATAATGTTAATGGTGTAAAGGTTAATTCTGAGAGGTTTTATTCCTTAATGGTTCCTTCTCAAGGGAGGTGCTTTCATGCTGGTTAAGTACTCTTCATCCAAGTGGACCTGTCCTCCCCTACCGTGCATTGAACCTAATTGGCCTAAATCCCCATAGGTTTAGTGCTTCCCCAGATAATAATGTACTGTAATTCCTTAATGGTTCATCAGAATCCAAATACAGAAATTTCCTTTTGACATGGTTGTCAGTGCTGCATTAATCACCAAACAAGACTAGAATACAAGAACACCAGATGGCTGTGTAATATCGTATATTACATCCTGCTTATTTGCTTTGATAACCAAAGAACTTGTGGAATTATTTTTAACAATATTTTTTGTATTGAATCTACTTAAATTTTTTATTTACCATAATTATGGAACATCCTGTAATAATAACAATAGTTATTAATATCCCAAGTAGTTTATAGATGAAAATAATATATGGAAGTTCTTATTGGGCTTCCTTCATATGATCTTACAGGCATATATTCTGCCTGCTATTTCTTTTCTTGCGTACATACAGTGTTAGTTCACATTGGTTAAAAGATGCAGGACCAAGAGCTAGAGCTGATTCCTTCTTGCCCTTCCCCTGTAAATTTGTATTGGTAGTTAAAGTGTATTCATTTTACTTTTGTTCAACTAACCTGTACAGTTACATTGGGTTCATAATTTTATTTCGTTAAAATTCTCAACCACACAATCTGCATATTTTCTATGATCTTCTCATTCCTTAACATTATCCTGTCAGGCCATAAGGTAATTCTTTGATACTGTTTTATTGTATCCTTTGCTATTCGTTGTGCTAAATTTGTTCATTAGTCGTCAGTCTCCTTTGATGTATCATAGCGTTAATGATATACAGTACCAACAAGCTGACAAATAAGAAACATGTGCAATACCTGGATATCTTTTATTTTTGAAATGTTCTGCCAACTAGTGGCTTTACCAACTGTGTGCTTCATATTCATCAAGATTAAGGTGAACACCTTCATCTAGGCTGAGAGGTTGATTACCTCCTCTTCTACTGTATACAGTTTCAACACCTTCAAATAACCTCTGTATTAATTTGATAGAGCCACTGGTTGGCAAAATATCATCAGAATAAAGACATGCAGGTGTTGCACATGTCTTATTTATCTCTTTGACTGTAACTTTAGTGATATTATCCTGATTGCTGTTCATTTACATTTACAACCACCTTGTGGTCAAACATACAAGTTGAAGCCACGTTGTGATTCATTTACTCAGTCTTGTAAAATATTTTGTGACTTGGTGAGGTAGCCATTTTTAAAAAGGAATCATTTTATTTTTTGTTAGGATTTTTCTCCCATTTAATATCAGTGGACTTAATCAGACAGCCACTGGATTAGTTTTCTGCCTAATTTGGTTACAAGGTGTTGGCATGATTTTTGTTTTCTTGCAGTTCTCCTTCCCATTAAAAAGCTTATCTGAATGGTTGTAATTTCAATGGTTACCTGACTATTTATGTGGCTTGATTTGTTTTGTTCCTTTGATATGTAATGCAAAGCAGTCTTGTTATAGCATTGATTCTTATTTAGCACATTTGTGGATACAAATATTTTATAGCTTATAAAATGACATTTGCCTTTATTGAATTTGCTGAAATTTTCTTCATATTCTATTCATTGTATGAGACTGTCCATGGCATCTGCAGGACACTCCTAGTAGTGTCTACTTCACACCCATTTAAGAGTATTGTATCACCATACTCTGCATTTTCCATTTTTGCCTTTATGGATAATCTCCTTTGTCTCTACAGATGCTTTAGTACACCACCCATCTTTTCCCCTTGTCAGTTCTTTGGCTCACTTTGTCTTTCATAGACCTGTCCACTGACAAGTCCACTCACAAATATCTGAACACATTCACTTCGTCCACACCACCTCCTCTCAATCTGATATTCAGTTTTTCATTGCCTATGTTTTTTGTTACTCTCATCACATATTTCTTTCCTACATTATATTCACTTTTAATTTCCTTCTACGTGCCCTCCCAAATTTTCCTACCAACTTTTGGAACATCTCTTCAGAATCTCCCAAAAATGCACTGTCTTGGCAGAAAGCAACTGTTGCAACTCCAATTTGTATATTTATACATGTACTATATTTCAGCTTCAGACCCTCTTCAGATCTGCTGAAAGTCTGACTGATGCTGAAATATACACATCTCTTTAATCTATTTCATTTTTTGGTGCAAGTGGTTACTCACATTTTATTTGCACATTTCTCCATTGTAGTTATACCGAGAAAGTAAACTTCATTAAAGTATTGCACTTTGCTTTCACTCGTGTGCTTGTGAGATGTTTATAGAAAGTCTTTGTTCTATTGGAGTGCCACAGTATGTGAGAAAATGAAATAAATCCTTTTTTTAAAATACAAATTGAGTTTCCAAATAATAATAAACGTTATTGCTAGTGATAGGACGATACAAAAATTTTTGATACTGATACTAAATTTTAGATTGATACTATCCAAAATTGCTGTATAAAAAATGACCAATACCAATACCATCAAAATTACCCAATGCCCATTGATATCAGTACTGATACTTTGTGACACCCCTAATTATTACCTTTTCATGCTACTGTGATAGTGTTATGACCCTCCTGGTGTCCACAGTTCTTTATTAAAATGCATATAAATAAATAAACAAAAAAAGGCACAATACCGTGACTGGAACGATACACAAATAACCCGCACATAAAAGAGAGAGGCTTACGACGACGTTTCGGTCCGACTTGGACCACTTACAAAGTCACACACATGTAAATGGTCCAAGTCGGACCGAAACGTCGTCGTAAGCTTCTCTCTCTTATGTGCGGGTTATTTGTGTATGCATATAAATAATATTGAGCTAGCTTTTGTATTATGTTGATTCACAATGTAGGCTTTTCTGTTGCTTTTTCTACATAAGCATGCATGGTCATGTACAGTAAATAAATTTATGTATACATATTTAATAAAATAATATTATGACTCTTGTCAATTTAGCACTTTATTTGATTGTAATAAAATATAGAAAATGCGTAACGAGGATAATTTGTATATTAAAATGGAGCATGTGTTGAACATGATTAGCAAGTGGTGACAGGCTGAGGAAGTTTTTCTTAGGGTTGCTGAAGGAATTATCTTTATATCCAATAACTTTGTGTTTATGCCAATATCTTTGATCTGCATACTTTAAATGTCTTAGTGGCCATGTTAAATGTAGATGCAGTACCTAGATAAGCCTGTAATACTCTTAAGAAAGTCATGTTCAAAAGTTGCTTCACATTGCTAGTTTAATTAACCATCCCCATGTAAATTTAGTATTGATATACTTGGATAATTAAGAAATGTATTAATATTTCAGATGTCCCATCCAAAGCAAGTGGTGAAGCGAGGAAAAATGCATCTTCGTCATTAACATCCTATGGTCGACCAGTTGTACCACCCTATCGGACAGATTGTACTCTATCTACTGCATTTGAAGATGATGCAAATCTAGGGGGTGATATTTCCAATGATGAAAGAGAGATTAAATTTAGAAAATCATTTGGAAAGGACTCGAAGAGACGATCTAGAAGGGTTGCTCGGAAAAAGTGTATTGATGAAGAAGAGGAAGACAATGACTCTGGTGAAGAATATAGTCCCAAAAATATATCCAAGACTGTGGCAAAAGCCAAGAAAAAAGGTGTGGCCACAAGAAATAGGGGTAGAGTTACAGTGCAATACAATGAAGACAGTGAAGAGGAGGAGTTGACTTCAAAAGTGAAAATTGAAAATATTGTAAGAGTTAAAAAGAAAACTGTGGTAACAAGTGGTAGTAGTAGTGAGGGTGAGAGCAGCAGTTGTGATAGTGCAGGACCCAGTGCTAAGAGAACTAATGGCCAGCTGTATGGTATTAGAAGCAGGCTGAAGAGCTCAAGTGAGGAGGAGTTGGAGGAAAAATCTAGGAAAAAATCTAATGGTGTGAATGGTTTAGCACAGAAAAAAATGGGATCTCTAGCCAAGAGAAAAAATATAAACCAAGCAAAAAAGCTCAGTGGGAGTGATGAAAGTGAAGAAAGCAGCAATTCCTCTCAACTCTCTGACTGTGATAGCACTAAGCAAACATCTTTAAGAAAACCAAGAAATAGTAAAAGAAAACAATCTTCTAGTGATAGTAGTGTTAGTAGTAGTAGCGATTCCGTTCAAAATAAACGGTTGGTCTCCAAACGAAGAGCGTGCCCACCAGATACAAACAAGGGCAAATCAAGAAACATCAAGCGAACCAAAGATGAGAGTGAAGTGGAATTTGATGAAGAAGATCTAGAATCTAGCACTGAGGAGAGTATGGAGGAAGAGGTTAACAGTAAAAGGGGTAGGAAAAGAGGTGTAGCATCTGGCGTTAGAAGAGCAAGGAAAATTATTCTTGATGGTGATGATTTGGATGATGCTGATTTTATAGCTGATAAAGATTTTATTGATGATGCTGATATTACTGAGGAGGAATCCAGTTCTGAATCTGAGAGTGAGTATGGTAGTGATGATATTAAAAAGCCCAAGAAGAAAAAGAAACGGAAGAAGAAGAAGAAGAAAACAAAACCAAAACCTAAATCTAAGCCTAAATCTAAATCTAAACCTGTCAAAAAGAAAAAGACAGTTAAAAATAATGCTAAAAATGCAAAAAATGCCAAATCAAAAAAGACTACTCAAAAGAAAAAGACACCTGTGAAAAAGGCAGGGCCAGTAGGCAAGAAACGAACGCCAGTAAAGCTACAAGTGCAGGAGTTTGTAACAGCCAACAGGCCTAGCCAAGCACCCTTACCTTATCAACCCTTCAACTTTGCCCCCAAAAAAGTTATTGTCAATGAGGTAAAACACAAAGGACGAGTTGTTGGGAGAGTTATCACTTCAAAGTATGATGGTGGTGGTGATGACGATGAGAGTGAAGGTATGTCCGAGACCGATGAAAGTGAAGAGTACGATGATCCACCATTACCGCCTGTTAAAGGTAAAGGTAAAAATATAAAGAATTTAACCAGTTTGAAGCGCTCGTTTAATAGTGACTCAGACGTTGAAAACTTGTCAAGAACAAATGTACAGAAAAGAATGAGGTACAGTGATGAGGAGGGGGAAGAGGAGGATGAGGAGGAGGATGATGATGATGATGATGAGGATGATGATGATGAGGATGATGATGGGATGGATGTTAGCAGCCGGGGTCGAGTGAGGAAAGCCAACACCTTGATGAGAGACTTCATATAGTATTAGGTGAGAAATAGTTTTAATTGCTACTTACAAGCCAGAAATGTAAATAATTTCTTCTGATTATTCACTTTCACCTCAGGATGTATATTGAAGTGTTGGATTGAGGAGCTTGTCAGGCAAAATCATTTCCTTCAATTATGGCCTGGGTGTCATTGTTCAAATATATAATGACATAACTGCCAAAATATTTTGAGGAGTTTCTGGATATTCAGGTATTAAACTGTGATATAATATAGAAACTTTTGTCTGAAGTTTGTGATTTTTATATATAATATATATAGTGTACATATATAATGATAAAAGTTGTAGTGTTAAATATGTTATTTCTTCATTGTGTGATATTATTACATACAACCACTCAGGGTGTCTATAACCAATTTATTTTCATACTCGGTACATTTCTCATTGGTCTCGTCCTATTTTAATTTGTTATAGATATATATTACAACATAAAATGTGTTAGATAACTACCTTGATGCTTTCAACATTTAATGTCCGTACGATTAATTTTAAAGGTAATCCCCGAGGGATTCTCTTCTTGACTTAAGGTATTATTTATCTCATTAATTTATTTGAACCCAAGTCATAATACAAATGTTCTTTTACGTGAAAACACTTTGCAAAGAAAAAATTAAAATATAGATCAAACCTATAATACTATGATAGTAAATCCATTATTAACAAATAGTAGTTTTGGTATAATTTATTTATATTATATATATAATATTATATATATTATATATATTATATATATATATATATATATATAATATATATATATATATATATAATATATATATATATATATATATATTAATTAATTTTTTTTTTTTTTTGAGAAATCATAATGATACCTTATTATGAGTGGAAATGTGACATCGGTATTTGGGTTGCTAGAAGCACATTATATTGACAGGCTTGCAGTTAATGAACTTTCAGAAATCTTAAGCAGATAATTATTATTGTCAAGTCATCGACATTTGGAGAACAAGAGTTGGTCACTAACTGGAGTGCGAGATCAAGACTGCTTGTATTACTCTATCTTGAATGCAAAAGGTGATGAACAGAAAAGATGCCTGGCTTCAATTGGAACAATATTTTAATTCTTTCAAATGGTCATTACTTAAAATGGTCTCTTCTTTTGTCTCATATTTATGTTGAACATGCTCCATATAATGTTATTTGCATTAGTATTGTCTCATGTCATTGAGATGGAAATCAGTTCAGTAAGAAAAGGTGTATATTTTTATATACATACCTAAATTATTTATGTATTAATTTATAAAATTTCATAACACACATGACTGGGAAGCAACTATCTTGGACAAGCACATGAAAATATTTACTAAATTTTATTTAATACTATATTACCGTTTGTAACCGATACAAAAATTTTGACTTTCCTGTCATTTCAGTTTAGTATTTTTAAAGTAATAAAATAAAAATTTAACTTTTTTACTTGAAATTTATCATAATCATTCCCTGCTGTGTGTGACATGTGAAAGTACATTGAGACAAATGTCATGACAGCTATGAGAGAAGTATCAGTAAAGAGATTCTGTTACGCACAACAAATCAAGGGCTATTGGTTTGTTAATGAGTAAGACACATGTGCAACAGTTGGGTATCTTTATTGTTGAAATATTTTGTCTACACAGTAGGCTTCTTCAGTCAAAACAATCTATTGAAGGCAGCAGAGGTGATGAGGTAAAGATCTACTCAGTCCATCAGCCTTGTAGAAATAGTTGAGGTCATAAGGGTCTCAGCCTGGAGAAGAGTTCATCTCCATAGTCTGGCTGAGGAACTGACAATATCAAACTATTTCTACAAGGCTGATGGACTGATTACATTATCCTTACCTCATCACCTCTACTGCCTTCAATACATTCTGTTTTGACTGAAGAATCCTACTGCATTGGCAAAACATTTCAACAATAAAGATACCCAACTGTTGCACACATCTTTCTCATCGACTTGTCGGTATTTTATACCATTTTTAACATACTGTTGGTTTAGTGTGGTAAGCAGATCTGCTTAAAAAGTTGACCAGACATTCTTGCCAAATGGAGGTAATATATATTGTATGATAATCCTCTTGTACAGTAATTAGTTTTAATGCATTCTTTTCTGTATATGATTTTTTATAATGAAAAAGACAATTTTCTATCAAAGATTTGTTTTTGAAAGCAATCAAAAGGGTTTGATTGGATTTTTGAAGTCGGAATAATCAAGGTAACATTTTAGTGAGAAATTTTTTTTCAAAATATTGCAGTTCAGATTACTTTAGCCTCTGACAGTTTTACAAAGTAATTCAAAAGTTCTATTGTCAGATTCTCAGCTAAGTACGAGTCCCTTTAAAAACAGGTAGAGAAATAAATTTGCAAGGTGTTGGCAAGACTGGAAGGATATGAGCAGTATTTAGTTACAGGTGGCTGTATTAGCAATGATGTCTTCAGGAATGTACATTTACTGTATAGTATTCTCAACATTTTTGGAATACTTTACTTTTTTAATATATTTGTATATTTTGTAAGTTCACTGCTTAGATTGAGGCCATTATGGATTTGCTCATAATTTTTGTAATAAAAGTATTCATTGTATCTGTCGGTTATTCCCTTTCAAATGTGTACTGTAGTTATTTGGTTTCTTGAAGAAAGCAGAGCATAAATGTTCACTGACAGTAATGACTTAGTAATATATGTACTTGAAGTTGAAGTAAGGTGGTAAATAATACTGTTGTAGAGGATAAACTGCTAGGCAATTGGATGGTGCTCTTCATCGAAGCCCTGGACCAATCTTATTGTCTCCCCTTCCTACAGTGGCCATTCTTGTGTGAGATTTATTTGTAGCTACAGCAGCAGCAGATCCTTACAGGTTTAGTGTTTAGTTTGATTAGATTATTACAGCAGTAGAGCTAAACTTTTGATGTCACTTCAGTATTTAATCTCTTGAGAAAGGTTGAAAAGTTTCTACAGGTTGTAGCATATGCATTACTACCTATCTTATAAACCATTCTATTCTACCACTGCTCTTGAAAAAATTGTCCTGTGCCTTTAGGTTTATTACTTCCCTCTTTCTGCCTCTCTTTTCTGTTCACCGTGTTCATTTCTTTTTCCATCTTACCTTGGAATGTACAGGTGATCCGAACATGTCCCTCCTCTTCCCAAATTCTTGTCTCGGTTATGGACACGTGATCCCACTGAGCATTTTCATTTGCATTCGCATGGTATTGCTGTGTATATTTTAAATTCTTAACTAGTTGGGTATATGTATTTTTCATGACAGTGTGATACAGTACAGGGACACTTAAACAGCCAAAGTTTCATGAATTATATCCACTTTATGTAGCTTATTCACATTGTAAATGTGTCCACTTCCATTACTAGTTTGACTAACAAAATCCATTGCAGTTGTTTTTATTCATGGGGTAAAGCTAAACCTGTTGGAGTCATACAGCACTCTAGGATTGGGATGAAATCAGATTTTTTATTTTTTTTTTTATCATCACACTGGCCGATTCCCACCAAGGCAGGGTGGCCCGAAAAAGAAAAACTTTCACCATCATTCACTCCATCACTGTCTTGCCAGAAGGGTGCTTTACACTACAGTTTTTAAACTGCAACATTAACACCCCTCCTTCAGAGTGCAGGCACTGTACTTCCCATCTGGGAAATCAGATTTATTACAAGGAAAGGGATGATTGTGCCAATTCCTTGGATCATGAGCTCTTCACTGCCATCAAGGCACCTCTTGAAAGACAGTGCATTACAAGCTTTTCAGATTCTTTGCATTCAGAGTTGACTGTGTTGCTTCTTCAACAAGCATAACATAATCTTTCCTGGACATTGTGATGCTCAGAACAATGAACTTGTAGTCTCTTCTGCATGATTCACAGTTTGGGACCTCCAGTCTCCTGTTTGGAGCTGCCCTTTTCTGATATTTTTCAGTATTGTCTCGGTGCATTCAGAACAGCAGTATCATTAATCAGAGTTAGTGACCTACAAGTTGTTTATCAAGTTACAATTGTGTTTCTGGGTTGGTCTTTTCTTGTCACTGTGTGCAAGGAAACTGTACTTGCAAGGTCATCTTGGGAAGACCTCTTCAAGGGGGGCTCCTTGGCGTGGTGAAGAGGCTCTTGGTCTGAGGAATTAGACCTGTCGGTCTACTTCCTCAGACCGAACCTAATTACCCCCCAATCCCCCGTTCCCTATCCCATCCTCCCCTTTTTCTTTTCCTCCTCCTCCTCCCCACCCCTCCCCTTTTTTTCCCTTCCCTTTTTGGGCCCTTTTTTTTTTTTTTTTCCCCCCGGCCGTAGTTCCTGGTAGGGGAAAGGGTACCGGGGTCCATCCCCTTCCGTTGAGGGTTTTTGGCAGTGGCATAGTTTTTCTGGGAATCTGGATTGCCTGGGGATGTCGATCCCTCTCCGGTACCCGGAGTGTTGGCTTTGGGTGGTCTCGGGCGTGGGTGTATCTCTGGAAGCCACCTTTGGTTCCGGGGGGGGTGGCGAAAAGGGGTTGCTTTGTGGGGATTTCCGGCTGCCCTCTCTTTCGTCCACGAGGTAGACCGCGATGTGAGGTTGTATCCGGGTTGCCGGTTTACTGGCTGATGGGTAGGGGTTGGGACGGGTTCCATGCTGCTCTGCGCTCTTGCGGTGCTGAGGTCCTTTGGGGGAGGAGGGGGGTTTTTGGCCCCTTTTATTCCCCCCTAGGAATACCCCCCTGGTCCCCCCCTTTTTTTTTCTTTTTTTTTATTTTTTTTTCTTTTCCTTTTTTTTTTTTAAAACAAAAAAAAAAGAAAAAAGTAAAAAAACCATGGGCCCTAGTCCATGCCTGCTACCCCCCGGGGCCCCCTTTTTGATACCCCACCCCGTTCTGACCCCCCCTCGTCTTTGGACCACTCTTCGGACACTCCTTTAGGCCCCTGTACCTCTTTTCCCGGGGCTGTTTCCTCAACCCCCTTAGGTTTTGAGGCCCCGAATTTAATCCTTGATTTATTTTTTGAAACCCTTTGCTTCCTCTGACTTTTCCCGGCCTCTCCCCCTCGGTGCGGGAATTTTTGAAACCCACGGGGCCCGTTTCCCCCGTGGGGCCAACTTGGTCCCCGCCAAATGCCAAAAGGGCAAAATTTCCCGTGTTTTATTCTCCACCTTTCGTTCTTCTCAGGGAAAAATCGACCCCGTCCCTTTAAATACCTTTTTCCCCGCTCAGGTTTTAGATGCACCCAAAGGTTTAAATTTTTCACTTTACGACCGAATTCCCCTACTGCCCATTTTTTCTGACCACGTATTGGCAAGGCACTTTCGCCATGTTGGGGAAAAAATATTTTTTTCCTGCTCTTAAGGGGCGGTACGCGCATCGTTTAACCCTTCAGAATGCTACCCAGGCTCGTTTTTTTTAGCTTTCTCGGGCTTTTCCCCTATCGATACTGTTCCTGTAATCTATTGGAAAAGCAACATTCCCCCAATTCTTTTAGTGGTACTTATTTTTGCCCAAACCAAAAGTTAACAAAAATTTCCCGACATGTGGCCCTGACATTCTTTAAAAAGCTGGAACTCCCAAATTTTTCCCAATCCTCAAGGTTTGGGCACTTACGTTCTTCCCCCCCCGCGGGCGGAGACGGGCCCTAGAATGTGGGTCGTTTAAATTTTGACGCCCTGAACTCCCATCCTCCGTTTATGTAGAAGGGGCTCGGTTACAAGTTCGAAAGGTGATCCAAACCGCAACAGTGTAGAAATTCCTGGCGAAATTTGGCCTTTCCCGCGAAATATTTAAAATCTATCGCCGAAATGCCCGTCTTGGTTTCCCATGCCATTTTAAAACATTTGCAAACGACCTCCCTTTGCCCTTAATTGTCATGAGGGTCACCCTTGTACTCTCGCCTTTTTCAAGTCTACTTAAAGAGCGGGAAATCCGGGTTTCCTAAAAAAAGGGGAGAAGGTCCCCCTTAGGGCCCTGGCAGTTTTTCATTCCCCCCCCCCAAGGGGGCCCCCAAGTGTTTTTTCCTTGTTTCAAAACGTCCCCCCACTTTGGTATCCAATCTTTTACACCCCCCCTCTGTGGTTACCTTCCTCCCATTCATTTGTAAATTTTTTAAAACTTTTTCTTTTCCTTTTGGGTCCGACGTCCCCCACCCTTTAACGCCTCAGTTGATCTGCTTCTTCAGTTCTCTCTCACAAAGCCCCCCAAATTTTCGACGAGCCCCGTACGACACCCCCTTTCCCCAAACGTCCCCCTACTTTCAAAAGTTTAAAAAAAGGTCCGTTAACACCTCCTACCCCTCTTCCCCCTCCTCATTTTCCCTTCCCTGTCTTTTGTTCCGGGTTTTCCCCCCCTCAAAGGCTCTGTTACAAGTGTAGGGGGGTTTACCCTCCTCCCGTAAATGTTCCTTCCTCCCCCGTTCCTTCCCCAAATTTCCCTTTCCCCTTCTGCCCCCTCCCAAAGGGTTTTTGGGCCCCTTTCTGTCCCCTTCACCTTTCCCGTTCCCTCCCCCTTTTGCCCCCCCCCCCACCTTGGTACAGTCCCTTCCCGTTTCCAATCTTTTTCTCTCCTTCCCCCCACCATTTTTAAAATTGTCTCCCCTTCGGGGCGTTTTTTCTGAAAGGCCCCGGGGGCCCCGGGTTTTTCCCCCCCCCCCCCCTTCTAAACCCCCTTTTTGGGGAACTCCTTTTCCCGAGCAAAACCCCCCCAAAGGAAACTTTTCCAACCTCCGCTCCTTCTCTCTCCTCTACTCCATGTGCGCAACTCCTTTCTTCACAGGCACCGTTCCTTCGCCTGCATGAACGTTTCCACGCCTCCGCATGTGGACTTTTCTAACCCCTCTAGTCCGTAGGACCCTTACCTGCGGATTTCAGGTATCTTTATCATTGCCAATCATGGCCTATTTACAGTGGAAATATCGCGGCCTCAGGGGTAATCGGGGTGAGCTTCAGAGGGTTACTCTCCCAGTTTTACCTGTTGGTTTTTGCTTACAGGAACCAAAATTATACTCTGCTGTATCTCTCCCATCTCAGGCTATAATTTATTGTATTCTTCAGATCCTTTTCCTAAAGGGACCTTTAATGAAAGTGCCCTTCTTCTACCCCACTGATATTCCGTACCATCAGCTATTTGTTCGTACTTTGCTGCATTACACAGCAGCCCGATCCACTTGCATAGGTGGTATACGCTCTTTTCTTTTATCTCTCTCCTTCTGGGGCATTATCTATTCCGGGATATTGCCTTTCTTGTTCGTCATTCCCACCACCGATTCTGTTATTTGGGTTTGATTTTAATGCCACCATTTCCTCGGGGGGGGGGGGGGTCTCACTGTGATTCCCGTGGCATTCAGTTAGGGGCTTTTCTTCCCACCCACCCCCTCCATGTTTTAAATACAGGTACTCAACACCCATTTTGATCCTCGGACTCACACTCTCTCTTGCATCGATCTCCCCAGTCTGCTCTTCCTCCGCCGCATTAGACTTCACTTGGTCTGTTCTTCCGGACTTACATGACAGCGATCTTTTCCCAATCATTCTTACTTCCCCTTCATATTCACCACCTCTTCGCATCCCACGCTGGCAATTTGATCAGGCAAATTGGAACCTTTACTCACACCTAACTGTTTTTAGAGAGGTCCTTTTTTCGTCCTCCATCGATGAACTTTACACCTCTTCTCGTCCTCCGTTTTAACCGCAGCTTCTCATTCTATACCCCAAACTTCAGGCAGGCATTCTCAGAAATGCGTGCCTTGGTGGTCTCCTGTTTGTGCTCGTGCAGTACGTTTGAAACGCTCTGCATGGGGCAGGTACCGGTACAATAGAACCACAGAGAGACTTCTTGATTTTAAGCAGAAAGCGTGCGATCGGTCGCCGTGTCATCCGTGACGCTAAACGCACTTGCTGGCGAGATTGTCTCCACCATCACTTCTGCTTCCTCTGAGTGCATCTGGAAAAAAGTACAAAAAACTGAGTGGTAAATATTCTCCTGACCCGGCTCCTGTTCTGGGGGTTGCCGGTGTTGATTATGCAAACCACTAGATGTTGCCAATGAAATTGGCAATCATCTGGTCCGTATTTCTCAGGGACTCCATCTATGCCCCTCATTTCTTTCCTCAAAGACTGCCAGAGAGTTAGCACCTTTGGACTTTTCTTCTCTCAGAGAAGAACAGTATAATGTGCTTTTACACTTCAAAAAACTGGAGGCAACACTCTCAGCTTGCCGATCATCGGCAGCTGGGCCCGACGGCATTCATATTCGTATGCTACAACATTTACATCAGTCAGCCCTTGCAGTCCTATTACGCCTTTACAATCTTATTTGGGCACAAGGGGTTCTTCCACAGCTTGGAAATCCGCCATTGTTCTCCCCCTTTCCGCAACCAGGGCCCTACGGGACATGAAACCTCCCCCTATCGTCCCATTGCTCTTCCAGTGCAGTTTGCAAAGTGATGGAACGCCTAGTAAATAGACGTTTAGTGTGGTATTTAGAGACACACAACACTCTCTCCACTCGTCAATATGGCTTTCGTAAGGGACATTCTACCATAGACCCCTTACTACGCTTGGATACGTATGTTCGTAATGCCTTTTCGAATAACCACTTAGTTATTGCCATATTTTTTGACCTTGAGAAGGCATATGACACAACTTGGAGGTATAATATCTTAGCCCATGCCCACTCCTTAGGCCTTCGAGGCAATCACCATCCTTAAGAACTTTTTAACCGACAGCCATTTCCGTGTTCGGGTTAATATGCTCTCCCCGGACTTTATCCAAGCTGAAGGTGTCCCCCAGGGATGTGTTCTGAGCACAACACTTTTTCTCCTTGCTATTAATGATTTGGCCTCTAGTCTTCCATCAAATATTTGGTCATCATTCTATGTTGATGACTTCGCTATCGCCTGTGCAGGCGCTGACTGTCACCTTATTACAGTTTCTCTCCAGCATGCAGTCGACCGTGTTTCCAATTGAGCCACCACACGTGGGTTTAAATTTTCCAGCACTAAAACCCCCAAATTACTTTCACTAGACGCTCTGTCATCTCCGATCATCCTTTGTACCTTATGGCTCCCGTATCCCTGAACGTGTACAGTCAAATTTCTGGGCCTCCTCTTTGATGTAGGTTTATCCTGGAATCCCTCACATTACCTCCTGAAGGCAACTTGTCACAACTTGGCTGAACCTTCTTAAAACCCTTTTCTCATCTTTCATGGGAGCTGATCGTCGAACCCTCCTTCGCCTACATTCCACCCTTATTTTATCGAAACTTGATTATGGTGACCAGATCTATTCAGCGGCATCTCCTTTGCTACTCTCTCTAGCCTTAACCCCATTCATCACCAAGGATACGTTTATGCCTTGGTGCTTTTCGCTCTTCCCCTGTCGAGAGCCTCTATCCCAGAAGCGAACGTTCCATCCTTATCCAATCGCCGTGATGCCATTGCCTTCGCTACTATGTACGCTCTCATGATCTCCGCAATCCTTCCATTTATAGAATGGTCACTATATTAGCAGACGTTCTTTATTTGTCGCCGCCCCCGTTTACTCCTCCCTTCTCTCTTCGCCTTCATTCGCTCTTGTCTTCTCTTCAATTACCACCTTTCTATGTACATGTAGCATCTCACTTTTCCCTACCCCCCTGGGAAGTTCCGCTGTTCGAGTCTGTTCTTCTCTCTCCCTTGCTCAAAAAGCCCAACTGTCTACGGTCGCTTCCGCTCTCTTTTTTCTTGACCACTTTCACTCTCATTCTCATGCCATTGCTGTGTACACAGATGGCTCTAAGTTTCTGACGGCGTAGGATTCGCAGCAGTGTTTCCGGACAGCGTCGTACAAGGGCATTTACTATCTTCGGCTAGTATTTTTTACTGCTGAATTGTATGCCATCCTTACAGCACTTATTCGTATTGCATCTATGCCTGTGATCTTTTTGTGGTTGTCTCAGACTCCCTTAGTGCTTTACAGGCTATACAGAAATTTGATACACCTCACCCCTTAGTCCTCCGTATCCAACTTTGGCTACGCCGCACCTTTACCAAGCATAAAAAATAGTTTTTTGTTGGGTCCCTGGTCATGTTGACGTACAAGGCAATGAACAGGCAGACACTGCTGCGCAGTCAGCAGTACATGACCTACCAGTTTCACGTAGAGGTATTCCATTTACGGACTATTTTGCTGCAATATCTTCCCAACTTCACACCCTTTGGGGCAACAACTTTGGGGTCTGCTTGCTCAGCAAAAAAACTTCAATCTATTAAACCGAGTATAGGTTACTGGCCGTCTTCTTATCACCAGTGTCGAGGTTGGGAGACAAACTCTCCCCCGTCTTCGCTTTGGGCCATACTCGTCTTACTCATGGATATCTCATGGAGAGGCGCCCTGCTCCTCTCTGTGAGAATTGCCAAGTTCCATTATCATCAGCCACATTCTGTTGGACTGCCCACTTTATCAACGAGCACGCAAAAAATTTACCTCCTTCGTCATCTTCTCTTTTGCTGCTCTCTCTTTACCTTCCCTTCTTCGCTGTTTGGACCCACCTTTCATCCAGACTCTCTCATTGACTTTTTGACAACAACTTACTTACTTCACAAATTCTGATACCTTCAGCCCTTTCTACTTCAATCTCTTGCTACCCTCTACCCCCGTACTATCCCCTGCCCCGCTGTTTTCTGTAACCCACTGATCATCCCTCCTCCCTTCTGCCATCCAATACCCTCGCTTCCTTCCCTACCCTGCAGCACTGTATAGCCCTTGTGGCTTAGCGCTTCTTTTTGATTATAATAATAATAATAATCTTGGAGAGACCTGGTGCCTCTGAGAAATTTCTGGTCTTGCTGACAGATCAACATCTTTTGTGCCAGTTATCAAAAGGCATAAAATTAATTTCTGGTCTTCCTCTTCAGTGCCATGATGCAATTTGGGAAAGCTCCACTTTCAGTGCAGACTGATTTCTTTACAAACTTTTTTCTTATGCACACCTTGATTTTCCACTAATGCATAAGCCCTTTTTTTTCCCTTGATGTCAGCTCTGCCTGCCTTTAAGTGCTTTGTGACCTCCCATGTGTGTTTAAAAAATTATGAATAAAATCTTAACAGTAGTGGTTCCTAAAACCTTAACAGAAATATGGTTCTAATGTATTTAAATTCTAGAAATAACTGAAGAAAAAATGTTAATGGGGCAGTGCTTATGAGAGGTTTTTGACCCATGAAGACTCGAGGGAGGTTCCTTGATACTGGTGATTGGGGGGATGGGGGGGTCAATTCAGGGGAAACCTCTAGGAAGGCTCTTTGATGCTTGCGAGTGGCTCTAGATCTAAAGAATTGGATGTGTTCTCCAATTCCTTGCATAAAGTCTGAATGCTTTCCTTTTCCCCCAGGTGTTGTATGACCTCTGCAGGTTTAGTGCTTCCCCCAACAATGTAATAATAATGCAAGGAATCACATCTGTCCTCCCTTTCCTTGGGCATGTAATTATATTATTATTCCCTTGTTTGGATTAAACCTCATTTCCCCCCCATTCTGCAGGATTTGCCATTTCCCCTAAATATAATAACTTGAATATATTAATATGGAAGCACTAAGGTTCATACATTAAAAAATAAAATTGGTTTCAGTAAGCTGGTAAATATTTTTTGAAAGATTCTCTTAACCTATATGTTCTATGCTAAAAATATTTAATCATATTCTGTGTTAGCAGCACAAACAAATTTGGCTTTTTTGTTTAATGATTGATACCTATGGAAAATGTGATAACCTTTGTTTTTAAGCTTAAACTTTCTTTAAGTATTGGTATTAGTATTATGCCAACATGAAAAGGCAATCAATTCTGTTACACTGTTTCTTGTATGGGTATGACTACAAAAATTTCTTGCGTATTGAACTGAATCAAGTTTATTACAGTACATGATTTCTGGTACATTATCATCATGCTTTTACCCTACCCTACATAATTGTTACATGATTGCTAGAGTTTGTCTAGAAGCCTGGATCCCAGTCTGTGACCTGTGAAACCTTGTTCATTTGGTAACAGACTAGTGTGTCTCCAGGCTGAAACCTTAACAATTCATCCACAAACTTGAGTCCACATTCCTTGCCCCTAGTAATAGTGGCCACTTCTGACTTAATATGGTACATTGATGACAACAACCCTGTAAATGAGAGAATAAAATAGGTCATACTTAAACCAAATCGATCATCAATAATCTTTCCCACTGTCATACAAATCAAACATTGATAATATTACCTTGCATCACAAGAAATGGTGAGTGTGGGACCTACATTTGTCATATTAACATCATAATTGCACTCTAGTTGCCTATCCCTCCCAGAAATTGACTAATTATTATTAATAGGGTCCTGACTTATGGCATTCTGAGTTTGGATGTTTTGCATGCATAACATGGGCATTTTGGAAATGATTATGAACAAGTGACTTGCACTTCTAATAGTAGGGACTACTTAAAATAATCTAGAAACATCCCTTCCAATGTGCAAGACAGGATCAATGTTCAAGGTAAGTACTGTACATAAAGTATTGTTTAAATTTTCATCTGTTTGCTTTAATAAACGTGTACTCATAGTAGAAATAGTTTTGTTGTACAACATGTGAAACTGAAAAAGAATAGTGAAAGTAAAAGACTGGGAAAGAATTCTTGTAGGGAGAAAATTAACTGAAATTAGACATGTTAAATTAGGGATTGGGAATGCATTAATTCATTTAAACCTGTTTATGGAAAAATAGATTCTAAATACTCGACTTGCAATGAATTTTGGGGAAAGCATTAATGTTTTCCGTTGGGCTTTATTATGTTAAAACTTGCTCTGAACTTGCTCAGGTCATACAATGAAGGTGGGGTGTTTGTGACTGGTGCAATTATTTAATGTCAAAAAAGGAAGAGCTAAGTCTACATTAAGGATGCGACTATCAGTAAGGTCAAGTAGTGTTATATACAGTACTTTTGATATACCTTTGAAGGTTTTTGAGAGCTTTCTTACTCTTGCAGTTCCAGTGACCCTCTGGCCCATATATTCATCAGTCTTGTTGATCTGGCACTTGGCAGAGGTACATGTCCATTCAATTTCCTCTTTAAAACCTTTATATTTGTGTAGTGTTAGTCTGTGCTCACAGATACAAAATCATCTGTGTGTTGTGTGGAAGCAAATCTTGTGTCCCCTGATAGACAGGACAATCTATTAATACAGTGGACCCCCGGTATACGTTAAATCCGGAATACGATACAATTTAATGCAAAAATTTTGCCTTGCCACTCGTTAAAAAACCCGCCACACGCGATTCGTCTGGGACGCGTCCACATGTGGCCTGAACTGCCCCGTGCATGCCAGTGTTTACAAGCCAGCCAATGTACTTGCATCTAAGTATACATTCGGTACATTCCATATTATCACAGTGTTTCTGGTACTTGTTTCTGCAAAATAAGTCGCCATGGGCCCCAAGAAAGCTTCTAGTGCCAACCCTTCGAGAAAAAGGGTGCTAATGACTATTGAAATGAGAGAGATAATTGCAAAGTACGAAAGTGGAGTGCGTGTGTCGGAGCTGGCCAGGTTGTATACAAAACCCCAATCAACCATCGCTATTATAGTGGCCAGGAAAACGGCAATCAAGGAAGCTGTTGTTTTAAAAGGTGCATGTCTGTTTTCGAAACAGAGATCGCAAGTGATAGAAGATGTTGAGAGACTGTTATTGGTGTGGATAAACGAAAAACAGATAGCAGGAGATAGTATCTCTCAAGCGATCATACGTGAAAAGGCTAGGAAGTTGCATGAGGATTTAATTAGAAAAAATGCCTGCAACTAGTGGTAATGTGAGTGAATTTAAGGCCAGCAAAGGTTGGCTTGAAAGATTAAGAATCGTAGTGGCATACATAGTGTGATTAGGCATGGTGAGGCTGCCAGTTTGGACCAAAAAGCAGCTGAAAAATATGTGAAGGAATTCAAGGATTACATAGATAGTGAAGAATTTAAACCTGAACAAGTGTTTAATTGCAATGAAACAGGCCTGCTTGGGAAGAAATTGCCAAGCAGGACCTACATTACTCAGGAGGAAAAGGCACTCCCAGGACAAGCCTATGAAAGACAGGCTTACTCTTCTGATGTGTGCCAATGCTAGTGGTAATTGCAAAGTGAAGCCTTTATTGGTGTATCACTCAGAAACTCCCAGTTTTCAGGCAAAACAATGTCCTCAAGGCTAATTTGTGTATGCTGTGGAGGGCAAACACTAAGGCATGGGTCACTAGGGACTTTTTCTATGACTGGTTACACCATGCATTTGCCCCAATGTGAAAAATTACCTAACTGAAAAGAAATTAGACCTTAAGTGCCTCCTGGTATTAGACAATGCCCCTGGTCATCCTACAGACTTGGCAAAGCGACTTTCTAGGGACATGAGCTTCATTAAGGTCAAGTTTTTGCCTCCTAATACCACTCCTCTCCTGCAGCCCATGGATCAGCAGGTCATTTCCAACTTCAAGAAACTGTACACAAAAGCTATGTTTCAAAAGTGCTTTGAAGTGACCACAGACACTCAATTGACTCTAAAATTGTGTAAACCTTATAGGTAAGGCTTGGGCGGGAGTGACTAAGATTACCTTGAACTCTGCTTGGAAGAAACTGTGGCCAGAATGTGTAGACAAAAGGGATTTTGAAGGGTTTGAGGCTAACCCTGGGAATCCTATGCCAGTTGAGGAATCCATTGTGGCATTGGGGAAGTCCTTGGGGTTGGAGGATGTGGAAGAGTTCGTGGAGGAGAACAATGAAGAACTAACCACTGATGAGCTGCTAGATCATCTTCAACAGCAAGAGGCCAGACCTGAGGACACTGCTTCGGAGGAGGGGATAGAGAAATTGAAAAAGTTGCCTACTTCACAGATAAAAGAAATGTGTACAATGTGGACAAAGATGAAAACCTTTATGGATGACAATCACCCTCACACAGCTATTGCAAGCCGTGCTGGTGACTATTACAATGACAATGTTGTGAACCACTTTAGAAAAGTCATACAGGAACGAGAGGTACAGGCCTCTATGGACAGATATGTTGTGTGACAGAAGTCCACTGACCTCAAGCTGGTCCTAGTGGCATTAAAAGAAGGGAAGTAACCCCAGAAAAGGACTTGCTACCTCAAGTCCTAATGGAAGGGGATTCCCCTTCTAAACATTAACAACTTCAGCACTCTCCCCTCCTCCCATCCCATCAATCATCACCAGATCTTCATTAAAGGCAAGTGTCATGTATTCTATTGTTAGTAGAGTACTACAAACTGTGCATGTCTTCTTGTGGTAATTTTTTTTTTCATACTTATGGGTGTCTTGCACGGATTAATTTGATTTCCATTATTTCTTATGGGGAAAATTAATTCGCCTTCCGATAATTTTGGCATACGATGAGCTCTCAGGAACGGATTAATATCGTATACCGGGGGTCCACTGTATATGATTAACTAACTGTTAAAGCCACCTGGCAGTCTCAGAGATACATGGTATCTATAGGTAGTTGTATATGGCAGATTTGTGAGTGCTGTTTTCCATGCTTGGCTGATTGGATGATAATGGCCAGGTGCAAGAATATTAATAAGAATAAGGAAATGATCACTGTCATGTAGATCATTTACTACTATCCAATCAAATTGAGCTATTGAGAAAGAACAG
This sequence comes from Cherax quadricarinatus, assembly GCF_026875155.1. NCBI lineage: Eukaryota > Metazoa > Arthropoda > Malacostraca > Decapoda > Parastacidae > Cherax > Cherax quadricarinatus. The sequence continues at coordinate 6,040,115 of NC_069429.1, read as the reverse complement.
ATTGATACAGTATCTATATTAGACGGTACTGGTTCATGTATCTAGATGTGCAGGAGCACTAGTGTTTAAGAGAGGGGAGAGGAAGAGGAGTGAGAAAAGAAAGGTTTCCTCTGCTCATTTGAGCAAATGATGAGATTTAAAATCACCCAGTAAAAGGAGTGGTGCATGTAAGGCTGAAATTAAAGACTGCATAAAAGTTACAGACAAGGCGTTGATCAAGCAAGCACCCGACAAGACTGGCTGCTAGAGCAGGAAAACTTGAAACCCACTGAAGGGAGAATTACAAAGAACAGATTGTGTATCTTTTGTTCAAGTCCTGTACAACAGACACAGGCATTAGTGAAGTGGAAGACTGTGTTTACTTACATAATTGAGGATAATATATTCACAGAAATACTAAACTTCCTAGCACCTGAGGAATAGGAAGCAATTAGGTTTGAATAGAGGAAGGAGAGAGTGGCTTTAATTCTTCATATCAAGAGCTCTTCAACTTACAAGCCCTTTAAAGGGCTGCTCATGCTAAAAAACCTACCTAATGTAACCTCCAGAGTATTAAGGAGAAAAAAGAGCTTACAAATAAAAAGCAAACAAGGATCCTTTAAGAGAATTTACTCACCCTCGTGAATAATATCTTGTCCTCTTATGACTCTGTAAAGTGCTTCTTTTTTGAGAACCCCTCTGACACATCGGCAACCAGCAACTGGGACCTTCTTTTTGCGTTCTGTTATCAGGAACTCTTCGATTACATTTGCCTCACCTAGAAAATATATATTACTGTATTTTCTTCCAGTACTAAGAACTCAACAATCAAATCATCCTTACCAGAGGTTGTATATATGCAGTCTTCCTTACTACTAATTAATACTGAAAATGTTAATCATGTGTGCAATGACAGCAGTTTTCTAAACGATGTATCAGTGGATAAAAGGATGAAGATAGACTTCTGGACATGTGCTTTTGGAGAAGCTATTGACATATCAAGTCCTTCAGTAGCAGCTACAGTAAGGTAATATGGAGGATGGTGTCAGTAGGTGAGAGAGAACAGTAAGCAAATGGACTCAAAATTGTGATGGGAAGTGCAAGGTGCCGTAATAGCAACTGTTGAAAGACAGGTGGGTTAGTGCAAGATAACTTAAGGAAAAGACCAAAGAGGTAGGGTGTGGATATAAGAATACAGTACTAGAGCAACTTACCCTCATTTCACTGCAATACATAAACTTTCTTAAAGGATTTACACCAGTTTCCTTATGCTAGTTATATACTTACAAATGCTTTCATTTTTTCTTTCAAGTTAGGATGGGATAGGTTACATAAACAAACTCTATATTTAGCCACTAATTAAAAGAGCAGTCCAGACAGCAATACAGCTAGTGAGCAGCACCATGAAACATTCAAATGTACAGGTGTATCACATGCGAGAATAACTCGTGGAATCGTAATAACACGATTGCAAACAAACCAAGGAATGGGTGGGGACTGAACCCATGGCAAGTGAATCTAAAACTCCAGGCCAATGTGTAAGCCATTGTGTACACCATAGGGAAGTTGGCATTGAGCCCATTCTGACCTCCCTATGGTGTACAGAAATATACCTAGCTGAATGAATCTTATTGCAGCCAGCTGGCCAAGTGACTTAGGCATTGGTATGGAGTTGTATTATTATTATTATAATCAAGGTATGGAGTTGTAGGACTACTTGCAATGGGTTCAATCCCCACCAGTTCCATGGTTTATGTGAGAATAAGTTGGCTGCAGATGTGCAGCAGTCACAAAATACCCATACTTATGAAATACAAGTTAAAACAATGTTATGAACCATCCTAGACAACTTGACAGTTGTCCAGGATGGACTGAAACAGTAAACGTTCTTAACCCTTTGAGGGTCGACAGGCCCTCTCCGAAACTCGTTCTCAGGGTCGGCCAAATTTAAAAAAAAAAAAAAAATATTTTCTCTTATGAAAAGATAGAGAATCTTTTCCCGATCATAACGACACCAAAAGTTTGAAATTTGATAGAAAACTTACGGAATTATGCTCTCGCAAAGTTAGCGGTCTCGGCGATGTTTACGGATCGGCGATTTTGCCCACTTTGAGCCCCATTTTAGGCCAATTTCACTGTACTAGTCGACAAAAAACATGAATATTTCGCTAGAACTCCATTTTTTCTATCGAATGGGTCCAAGAAACCACCCATTTATAAATTCAACTATCCAGTACAGTGGTCAGAATTTAGCAATTTTGCCAATTTCACACAAATTTCAAAAGATGCCAATTTCGGAATAGGGTCCAGAATAAACAAGAAAGACATTCCTGGCACTAAAATGACATTTCCTCTAGTCATTAGTCACGTCTCAAGGCCCCTCTTATATTCTTTTGCTTTCCACTTTGAATTTTTATTCTCACAAAAAATATAAGATTTACTGTTATGCAGACTACTGCATTAGTGTAAAAAATGGTATAAATATTATTGGTGCACTTGTGAAAGAATATCAGACTCACCAGTTGACTTGTATTGCACGCTTGGCACGATTTGTTTACTTTGGAAGTTTGGTAAAAATTGAACATTTCTGCTACTTTGAGCTCAATTTCAAGGCACCTTTCATTGTAAAACCAGTCAAAATCATCTCAATTTCAGTAATATGTCTTCCATTCTATAAAATGAGACCAAGAAAACTAGAATACAACAATAAATACTATACGAAAATACACTGCAAAGTCGCTGATTTATTAAAAAAAAAATGGAAAAAGTTTTTTTTTTCTCATTATGCACCGTGTGCTGCAGGATTTTTTTTAGACTGTGCACACTGACCACATAGACCCATTCTTTCATATGAAGGCCTACCAGCTTTCTCCCACTAGATTTGAGGTCGCTAGAATTTATGAGTACTAGTACGTCAAAAACCCCTACGCGTAAGACGTACTAGTACGACGAAAACCCTCAAAGGGTTAAACTTTGCAATTTGTTTAAGCCACAATGTGACTTTTATTCTATTTTTTTTTTGTGTGTGTGTGTGTGTGTGTAGCTATAGGAAGGTAGCTGTATAGCCCTTGTGGCTTAGCGCTTCTTTTTTGATTATAATAATAATAATATAGGAAGGTAGGTGTGGAATGATGATTGAAGCAAAAAATACCATAAGGGAGAAAGTCAGCATAAAGTTTTTAACAATGTAAAAATGCTATACAGAAGAGGGAGTATATATAGAGCAAGAGGTTAAATGAGTGGTGAACACGTATAAAAGGAGAAAAAATGGCAGAATGAATGTCCAGCAAACTCAATTTTAAAATAATGGAAATATGAAAAATGTGTACAATGTGACCCAAAAGTCTGGACACACAGGTGAAATTGCATTTTTTTAATAATTATATATTAATGAACAATATCTTCTGCACGTTGTCCACCATTAGCGATGCAAAGTGAAGCTTGCTTTACAAGATTCACATGAGCACAATGCAGTAACTGCAGGAAAAAACAGACTATTAGTAATATTTCCTGTGTGTCCAGACTTTTGGGTCACCCTGTGGAATATGGGTCTAAATGGAAGCTCATAATCATCTCAACTAGGACTTTCCTCACACGGGTACCTCTAGCATGATTATAAACCACTACAACCAATAGTGGCTACCCTTAGCAGACTGCCAATACCTAACACATACATTTAATATACTATTCAGTTTTTAAATTAATCCTGTAATATCCTGTTTATTTTTACTGCACTGTTTATTATCTACAATTTTAAAATTAGGAAAATTTTGAATGCAGTAAGTGGAAGATGCTGTACTTCAACATGTAGCAGTCTTCAAGATCTTGACCTCATTATCATCATTCTTACACAAATAGTTGTATGACCCTTGTCAGTTAAGCGCTTTCTTTGATTATAATAACAATCTGACAAGTAATCAACATTAATACGTATATGTAAACGCCATCATGCTGCTGTATGATATTTAGTCATTTTCGGCTCATATTTCTTTTTTCATTTATGGTAATAAGATTAATATGGTAATAAGATTAATTCATTAGAAAACATTCAGTGACGAATGACAAAGTTAATTCATAGCATGAGAAATCTTCCGTATGAAGAAAGATTGAAGACCCTTAAATTACATTCACTTGTAAGATGATGAATGATACATCACCAACTCTATATATGCATAGTATATAGAAATTTTCTTTAAAACTTCATCAAGCTAGGTATTTAATATATAATTACTTCTCAACTTTGGCTCTCGCATTAAAAGGATAATGAGAAATACATTGCTATGCAATCTACCTGCACTGTAAATCTTTCTTTCAAACCACCGGCCGTATCCCACTGATGCGGGATGGCCCACAAGGAAAAACAAAAGTTTCTCCTTTTACATTTGGTAATACTGTATATATACAGGAGAAGGGGTTACTACCCCCTTGCTCCTGGCATTTTAGTCACCTCTTATGACACACATGGCTTACAGAGGAAGAATTCTGTTCCACTTCCCCACTGAGTGCACTGTAGATATTAAATTCATTTTCATACAGAATAATACTGGTGAGCCAGAGTATCCAAAGTAACAGCTATATAACCACTGTAGATTGTTAATCTACTGCTGTTCAAAGTACCAGAGAGCAATTGAATGATTTACAAGAGATAGTAAGCACTATGACCACTGGAAACTAAAAAGTAAGATAATCCAAAGACTGGGCATATATGAGCTTAGCTCCATTCCTGTAGTTACAAATATGTCAGTATAAATAGGTAATTTACATACTTTTTATACAACATAATATATTCAGCCTTGCACATATTTCCCAGTGGCATTCAAGATGGCCAACCGCAACCCCGAGAACTACAGGCCCATCTCCCTACTCGAAGTCACGGGAAAAGTCTTCGAAAGAATAGTTTCTAACAAGCTGAGTTACTACATGGAGTTCAACCACCTACTCTCTGAAAGGTAGTTCAGCTTCAGGTCCCACCGCAGCACACAGCATGCTATAAATATCTTCGATGCTGTGGCCGAGGAAGCAAGGGAACCTGGCCCTCATTGCAACCAGGGACGTACACAAGGCCTTCGACAGCCTGTGGCACGACAGTCTCATTTTCAAACTTGCAGACCTCCCTGACCACAACTGGACCTTTCTCAGGCTCATCTACAACTTCTTAACAGGAAGAAGTATCATCCCCACCTTCCATGACACGGCAGCAACTCCCTTCACGCCGACAGCAGGAGTACCCCAAGGCTCTTGCCTCAGCCCTATACTCTTCAATATATATGTCAACGATCTCCTCCAGTCCTCATCAGCACCATCGGCTGCTTACCATTAACCATGGAAGACAGAGGGGTCATTTCCATCAGAGGCACCCAAATTGCTATTAGGAATCCAAACAAGATCCTAGGATATGAGATCGACAGATTAATCAACTCTACATCCCACATAACCAAAAAAGTGAACCTAGCGAAAGTCTGCTTTGGCCAACTTTACCAATTCAAGGCAGCCCCCTTCCCACATCAAACAACGCCTGTACAAGATGATGATCAGACCTCTGCTAGAATACCTTTGTGTACCCATGTCGCTAACAACCAAAACCAACATGCTAAAACTCCAAAGAGTCCAAAACAGAGCCCTCCACTTTATCACTGGCGCCAGATTCAGAATCAGGACCGAAGACCTGCACACACAACAGAGAATCACTGCAATTAACACCAGGCTAGATAAACTAAAGAGACAACTATATGACATGCAGGAACTCTATGTACCTGACAGAGAGAACCCACCCCAACCACTGAACACGACCGACTACGCCATTAGCACCCCTTCCCCCCACAGATCCCAAAGAATGACCCTCCAACAGAGTCTGACGCTTCATCCACAAGAACTTCCCTCGACCAAAAATCCTAAGTGACCTCCCCGAAGAAGAAGAATGGATACCACCAGAACCATTCTACGTCCAGTAACATGGATTAACGTTCCCCAATTCTGGGTGACCCACTTCTGTCAGTCAACACCTTACAACTAACCTTGTAACATCTACAATCATCCTCCAGCAGGACACCACCTCAGAAACTGCTTAGCCAACCAACTCCAGGTGAGCAACCAATCTCCATCAAACGACCTGCAACTGCAGCCTTACGATCGACCTCTTGCAAAAAAAAAAAAAAAAAAAAAATCAAAGGCAATTGCTAACAGTATGCATCCTTCCAATTCAGGGGCTCACTGGTATACACCAGGCAGGAGGTATACCTATCCTATAAACATAACTTTTCCACGAATTACACAACACGCATGCACACGCATTCAAATTGTACCAAAGTGAATTAGCCACCCTTTAAAACCCCCACCTCTGCCCCCCCTAACCTTTCACACATTCCCAATGGAAATAAGTCACTCTGACTTTTTTGGGTTATCCTAGGTTCTCTACACATATGCTGCTATGTATGATAATCTATGTAACTGTATTTGTGTATACCTGAATAAACTTACCCATCTTCCTTCCCCATCTCGCCAAAGCTCTGGTCAGAACCTCGCACTTTGCATATATTATCGTATAGGTCAACTTGCCATACCAGATTCTTGTCGTTGAATTAGCATACATTTTCAACATCCTATTCCCTCGGGAGGTTCTTGACACTGGTGAGGGGCTCTTGATCTAGGGAATTGGATCTGTGCTCCAATTCCCTGAGTTGAGCCTGAATACCTTCCATCCCCCTACAGGCGCTGTATAATCCCTATGGGTTTAGCGCTCCCCCAGGATTATAATAATAAATTCAACACCCTATACAATACAGTAGCTGAATTATTATAATCAAGGGGAGCACTAAACCCATAGGGATTATACGGTGCCTGTAAGGATGGGGGGATGGAAGGTATTCACAGGCTCAATTCAGGGAACTGGAGCACGGATCCAATTCCCTAGATCAAGAGCCCCTCACCACCACCAAGGAACCTCCCTTGAGGGTTACAGTAGCTGAAATGCTAATGATTACCTGTAATCAGTAAACATGTATTATACATATATTCAATCTTAATTTATAAAGCTGTTTGTATGTAATACTCACCTAAAATTTCTTCTATGTCTTTAGGCGGCAAATTTTGTGATATCTCTATTTTCAGATCTTCTACAAGATGATAAATCACATTGTTCTTCTTGATAGACACTCCTTCATCTTTAGCCATTTTCTGAACATCAGCTGGTATTTCAGTGTTAAATGTGTATATTGATCCTGAAATAAATACACATTACATTAGTGAACTAAAAGTGAAAAGTGAACTAAAAGTAGGGACCCAGGGACCATTTTTCCTGTAAAACATTACCCCAGACAGTTATTGACTAGGTATTTAAGACAATTCTGTAACACCAAATACACTGTGATGTATGAACACTCCTCCTTGAAGAAAGCCAAACTTACAGAACCTAATGATGACTCCTCTCTGCATTGCGCAGCATTTAATCAGTCTTCACATGCCTTGGCCATCGACAAAGACCACAGTCTTCTCCATTACACAAAGTAACTATCGGAATGTTTAAAAATAACAGGAAAATGTGATGATAAAAACTTACAAGATTACGTAAAGATATAAAAACATGATTTTCTGAGTGACCTGAACAGAGGCTACAATTATAAACTAGGGGACATTTTTTTTTTTTTTTTTTTTTTATATCTACCCTTATGGGTTGAACAGTTAGTTATGATTATAATAATGTAAACTAGGTAAAAATAAGCACTGAAAGATTTTTAGAAAGAATTTCTTGATAGAATGGTAGACTACTGTACAGTGCAGTCCTCTTCAAGGAGGGCTCCTTGGCATGGTGAAGAGGCTCTTGGTCTGAGGAATTAGACCTGTCGGTCTCCTTCCTCAGACCGAACCTAATTACCCCCCAATCCCTCCTTCCCTATCCCATCCTCCTGCTGTATAGCCCTTGTGGCTTAGCGCTTCTTTTTGATTATAATAATAATAATATCCCATCCTCCCCTTTTCCTTTCCTCCTCCTCCGACCTCTCCCTCTTTGGTGCGACGATTTTCAAATCGCCAGCCCGTCTCACGTCGGACCGACTCTGGTCCCACTTCTAAATGCCAACGACAATCTCCTGACGATGTTACTTCGTTACCTTCCCATTCTACTCGGAAAAGACCGACACGTCATGCACTCCCTCTTCACACTCGGTTTCGGACCACACAATGGACTAAATTCTTTACTTTACGACCGACTTCTACTGCCTATCTTTCTGACCATAGTACTGGCAAAGCGCTCCTACGCCACGTTGGTAGAGATATTTCCTTTCATGCTCTTTAACCCTTTCAGGGTCCGTCCTGTAGATCTACGGCTTTACGTTCAGGGTCCAAACCGTAGATCTACGCCATGAGCTCAGCTCACTCTGATAAACTGTGAGTGGTACATTTGGGCCTAGATATGAGAGAATACATCTATGTGGTATGTGTGCACCACATAAAACAGATCCTGCAGCACACTGTGTATAATGAGAGAAAAAAACTTAAATCATGATTTTTTGATTAAAACAGCAACTTTGCAGTGTTTTTTCGTATGTTTTTTATAGTTGTATTTGCAATTTCTTGGTCTCATTTGATAGAATGGAAGACATATTACAGAAATAGAGATGATTTTGATTGGTTTTAGCACTGGAAATGGTTTGAAACTGAGCTCAAAGTAGTGGAAATGTTAAATTTTTGCCGATATTCAAGAGTAAACAAACGACCTCACACGTCTAATACACGTCAGCTGGTGGGTCTAATATACATTCACAAATATGGTGATGATATTTATACAATTATTACAGTATTGCATAACAGTAAATCTTCTATTTTTTGGTGTGAATAAAAATTCATTATGTGAATAAAAAATCAAAATGGAATTTATTTGTAAAGCCTCATTTATTATTATTATTATAATAAAAAAAGAAGCGCTAAGCCACAAGGACTATACAGCATGTAAAGCCTCAAAACATAACTAATGAACAGAGGAAACGTTAGTTTAGTGCCAGGAATGCCTACATTGTTTATTCTGGACCCTATTTTGAAATTGGAATATTTTGAACTTTGTGTTAAATTGGTCAAATTAATAATTTCCGATCACTTTATTTTGTAGTTGAAACAGTTGACTTGGCGATTTCTTGTGCTAGTGAAATAGCTAAGAATTTGGTTGATTGGAATAATGTAATTGGCCTAAAATGGGAGTCAAAGTCGGCAAAATCGCCAATTCGTAAATGTCGCTGACACATCAAAATTCGCGAGAGCATAATTTCGTCAATTTTCCACCAAATTTCGTACTTTTTGTTTTATTACCTTCACAAAAAGATTCTCTGTGATTTCATAAGAAAAAATAACAAATTTTTTTTTTTTAAATTCTTGGACACTGGTGCGTGACTCCAGATTTGGGCCTTGGACCCTGAAAGGGTTAAGAGTGGTAAGCGCATCATCACAGTCCAGAATTCTACCCAAGCTCATGATCTTTCTCTTTCACATATCGATACTATTCCTATCACTATTGAAAAACATCATTCCCTCAATTCTTGTAGTGGTACTGTTATTCTGCCCCGTACCATAGTCAAACAGAATTTCCAGACATGTGGCAATGACATTCTCGAACAGCTGGAACTCCAAGATCTCCCAATTCTCAAGGTAGACACTTATGTTCTTCCCGCCCGCAGGCAATGTGGCTCGTTTAACCTTTGACAGCCGTGAACTCCCATCCTCTGTTTATGTAGCAGGACATCGGTTACAAGTTCGGAAGGAGATCCCTACACCGCAACAGTGTAGGAATTGCTGGCGATTTTGCCACCCAGCAAAATATTGCAATCTATAGCCGAATGCCCAGTCTGTGGTGCCGATGACCATTCTAATACATCTTGCCGTCGACCTCCCTCTTGCCTTGTCATGAGGCTCGCCCTTTGTACTCTCGCTGTTGCCAGGTCTACTTAACCCTTTCAGGGTCCAAGGCCAAAATCTGAAGTCACGCACCAGTGTCCAAGAAATTTTGAAAAAAAAAAAAAATTATTTTTTCTTACAGAATTAAATAGCATATTTTTGTGAAGGTAATAAAACAAAAAAAATTAGAATCTGATCATTACTTACCGAGATACAGTGCCAAGAAGTTTATAGAAAATGATGTGGTGGCGGCAACATCGACGAATTCCACATACGCGTATTATATTATTTTGTTGTTTTAGTTGTTTTTTCTTTTCTTTTCCAATTTTTTTCTATTCCTACTAACATTTGGGGGCCTGAGAGCCAATACTGTATATAATTGATAAAATATATATCACTGTATTGAACACAATAACCGCACTAAAGTTTTATCATTTTATTGTTTCCCCATGTTGTTTATTACAATAAACATGAAAAAATATTTTTTAAAATTACTAATGTTTATTTTTTAAATTTTACAATCACTGGACAGGGGTTTTAGAACTGCGGAGCTTGTGGAACCCCTTTGAAAAAAAGGAACCATGCAAAGAGGCCCCTTACATTCCTAACAAAAAACCCGGGTTTGTCTTTGGGGTCTTTGTTGCCTCTTTTTGGGTTTGTGTACGGGAAATTGAATCTTTTCTGAGCAAAATTTCTTTTAAAGTTGAAGGAAGCTGTTTCATGAAAGGGATAACCTTCTCTCCTCAAAAGCTTGGGTATATTGTGATGAATTCGGGGGACCTTGTTGTATTGCAGGTTTTGGGTTCCCTGGAAACTTCATTTGATTTTTCGGGACAACAGACAAAAAAAAATTCACCTACGGTGGTCTGTTCCCCGTCTTTATTTGGGAAATTATTATATGCTTTCAGAAATTAAAAATGCCCAATGAGTTGGAAAAAAAAATTTTTCATGTCCCACTTGTAATCTTACGGAACACGTAAAAAAAACCAATTTTGATGTCACATTTGTAAAACCAAGCGCAGGGTTTTTTTGTATAACCCAATCACTTACACTGGTTTTCGAATACTTTCATTATTTTCACTCGATAAACTTTGCCATGTCTTGCTTTTCCATTACGGTAAAAATGGTTGTAAAACAATGGACATCTCGTTTTCATCCCCATGTTGTCTTTGGCATTAAACACCTGCAGTCATCCACGAACACCTGATTGGGGCTGGGTTAATAGGGTTTACGATTAGAACGCACGGGTTCCCCTTACCACAACATCTTTTCTTGTTCATCCTTGGAAATCACGGAGTAAGGGGGTTTGTGTCCCCGGGTTACGGTATATAATGTATGCCCCTTCCCAAAGTTAAGGTGCCATAAAAGGGTTTTCACTACTTTCACCTGGATCCCAAATAACATCTTGGTACCCTTTCTTTTTTTTTAATCCCCGTGTATACAAAAAATACCCAAACCCACCAGGCCCCCTGTCACAATCACAGAGTACGAAAAATTTTTTATCCCAAAAAGCGGTTCATTCTTGCCGGTATATAGCTTGAAGGGAAAAGCCCTCCCTTTGGGAAAAAAATCAAAAGGACTCGTCAATTACAAGATTCTTGAATGGAAAAAAGGGATTCCGGGAACTTTTGTTTGAGATACATGAAAAAAATTTCTAATTTTTTAAAACCCTGTCCCCTTCGTCAGGCCTGGTTTTGTCAGGGGGGAAGGCAACATCGAAACGTAAAAAAAAATCCTGTTCCCCTGGTATTTTTTCATAAAGGATGGGGTACAAATTAGCCGTTTCTGTGGACCGGGTATGCTTTTTATATTATCCTTTTAGACGTGGGGGCCCATAAGCATTATTGTTGAAAAAAAGAAAATTCCATTTCTGCAACAGTGCCCTCTTTCCCCTGTGTTAGCTTGACTGTGGTTGATAAAAAATTTTCGTATTTCCCATGGTTTTTCAAAAAATTACTTTTTAACTTTCCCTGGCAAAAATTTTTCCACAATGGCGGGGTTCAAAGAATAATTCAAAGAATTCCAGTTCATTGGCCTTTGGTTTCCCAAAGGGGAAAAGGTTTGGTAAAATTCCCCCATTTGAGAGTCTTTCAAAGTGGTGAGGGCTGGGAAAAAATTTTGGGTTTTTTGGCTGCCAATCCCAGTTTACGGATTGTTTGGTGGAAAACTGGACATATAGGTGGTTGTACGGGGGGGTTGTGGTTTGTGGGGGCTGGTGGGTGACGCTCCGCTTTGTCCTTGAAAATGAAAAGTCGGGCAGCGGGGGTCCCGCGGGGCACGTGAGTCACGCATGGGGGTTTTGCCACTACCCCCACCAGCAAAAATTTAACACCCATCCTGATGCCTTTTGGCCATCCATCCAAGTGTACCCCCACACCCATCCTCCCCAAATAAACTACTAAAAGGGTGTGGGGCCCCGGGGGATTTTTACCCCGGGGGATGTACTCCGTCCCTGGGCACGATAGGGTACACCCCCGAGTGCATGCGGGGGCGAACATCCCGACGCTTCACTGGGGGGAATAGTTTCCTCACTATCACTAGTCGAAAAGATCGTCGAGCGCAATAAAAAACCCCAATCCACGTCAGGGAAAATCGTCATTACTGAAACAGAGGCCTGGCCACGGGGGGAAAAAATTATTTTTTTCCCTTTGTTTAGGGAAAACCCGGGCCCTGAAAATCACGGTGCGCCCAACCCGAGGTAGAAGGTCGAGGAATCGCGGGTTTTCCCGACTATTTCAATATCCTGGTATTATTTTTGGGCCTAATTATCAAAGCCCTAGGAAATTTGTCTTTTTTCCCCCTTCCCTCAGTGTCAGAACTATCAGACGGAAAGGAAAAAGGAAAAGTCCCAATTTTCCGGGGGGGGGGTGGGGAGCTGACTTGCGACGAGGGATGGTGAACAAGGGTGAAAGAGCCCCGGGGTTCCCCCAATGCTATGCAGGGCCTTGATTTTTTGTTTTTGGGCACACCCAGGGCGCCCCGGGCCCCTTCTCTCACATGTAGGGGCCCATGAGCGCTTTTGCGCTAAATTTTTTACGGCGCTAGGAATTTTTGGGGTAAAATCTACGGTTTTTGGGCAAATCACCGGGGAAAAACCGTAGATCTCGGGGGCGGACCCTGAAAGGGGTTAAAAAGGCAGGAAATTCCCTTTTCTCAAAAAAAGGGGGGAAAAAAGGTCTCCTTTATGGGGGGTTTTCTTTCTTTCCCCCTCCCAAAGGGGGGGACTACCCCCGGTTTTTTCTTTTCTCGTTTTTTCAAAAAAATCCCCCCACTTCGGGGGTCCATCTTCTGCGCCTCCTCTGTGGGGTTTCCAGTCCCCTAGTCATCCTGTATCCCAAAATTTTTTTTGGCTTGGGGGTAAAACCCCCTTTCCCCTCACCTTTCCCTTTTTTGTTCTCCCCCAAAACCCCGGTATCGACCCAAAACCCCTTTCGAAACCCCCTCGCAAAGTTTCCCCCTATTACCCGAGGGCCAACAAATCTCCTTTAACCCTTTCCTTTCCCCTTTAATTTTACCTCCACATTTTAACCCTTTCCCGGGGGTCTGTACCTAGGTCTTTTCCCCTTTTATGGCTCCCTTTTCAAGTGTGGGGGGGGTTATCCTCCTCCTCGTTTCGGGGCCCTTTCCCCCCCTTTTCCCCCCCCTTTTTTTCTTCCTTTTTGCCAAAACTCCTGGTTTTTTGCCTCTTCTGTCCCCTCCCACCTTCTCCAGTTCTCTCCACCCTTTCACCCCCCCCCCCCCTTGGGACCCAAAAGTCCATTACAGTCCAAACTTTACTCAAACCCCCCTCTTTCCCTCTCCCCAAAATTGGGCTCCCTACGAGTTCTGAACTCCGAAAAAACTTGAAGCAATCTCTGAAATATTGCAGAGACCAAACCCTCAATGGGGCACTGATCCCCCCTCTGTTCTTCTCTTTTTCCCCTTCTCCCTCTGCGCAACTCCTTTTTACAAAAACCCATTCCTTCGCTACTTGAAGGGTTTTTCCCTTTTTCCCCCGCATGTGGACTTTTTTAACCTTCTAGTCCATAGGTTTCCCTTAACTGCGGAAATTTTTTGGTTTTTTTCTTTTTTCCCGGAGTTTACCCGGAGAGAGTTTTTCCCGGGGGGCAACGCCCCGCGGGCCCGGTCTGTGACCAGGCCTTTATGGGCCCATTTTCAGTGGAAAATTCGCGGCCTCAGGGGTAATTGGGGTGAGCTTCAGATGTTGCTCTCCCAGTTTTCCCCTGTTGGTGTTTGCTTACAGGAACCAAAATTACACTCTGCCGTTATCTATCCCATCTCGGGCTATAATTTATTGTATTCTTCAGATCCTTTTCCTGATGGGACCTATAATGAAAGTGCCCTTCTTCTATACACTGATATTCCGTACCATCAGCAATTTGTTCGTACTTCGCTGCATTACACAGCAGCCCGTATCCACTTGCAGTGGTATATACTCTGTTCTTTGTATCTCTCTCCTTCTTGGGCATTATCTATCCCAGATATTGCCTTTCTTGTTTCGTCATTACCGCCACCACTTCTGTTACTTGGTGATTTTAATGCCCATCATTTCCTCTGGGAGGGTTTCACTTTGATTCCCGTGGCATTCAGTTAGAGGCTTTTCATGCTACCCACCCCCTCCATGTTTTAAATACAGGTACTCACACCCATTTTGATCCTCGGACTCATACTCCCTCTTGCATCGATCTCTTGGTCTGCTCTTCCTCCACCGCATTAGACTTCACCTGGTCTGTTCTCCCGGATTTACATGACAGCGATCATTTCCCAATCATTCTTACTTCCCCTTCATATTCACCACCTCTTTGTAACCCACGCTGGCAATTTGTCAGGCAAATTGGAACCTTACTACAAACTAACTGTTTTTAGTGAGGTTCCTTCTTCGTCCTCCATTGATGAGCTTTTACACCTCTTCTCGTCCTCCGTTTTAACCGCAGCTTCTCATTCTATACCCCAAACTTCGGGCAGGCATTCTCAGAAATGCGTGCCTTGGTGGTCTCCTGCTTGTGCTCGTGCAGTACGTTTGAAACATGCTGCGTGGGGCAGGTACCGGTACAATAGAACCACAGAGAGACTTTTTGATTTTAAGCAGAAGCGTGCGATCGCTCACCGTGTCATCCATGACGCTAAACGCACTTGCTGGTGAGATTATGTCTCCACCATCACCTCTGCTTCCTCTATGAGTGCAGTCTGGAAAAAAGTACGAAAACTGAGTGGTAAATATTCTCCTGACCGGCTCCTGTTCTGCAGGTTGCGGTGTTGATATAGCAAACCACTAGATGTTGCCAATGAAATTGGCAATCATCTGGTCCGTATTTCTCAGGGGCTCCATCTATGCCCTCGTTTCTTTCCTAGCACCCTTTTACTTTT